>SJYQ01095273.1:421172-433768 GCA_006410935.1 Redunca redunca
TTTACATTCCTACCAACAGTGTACGAGGCTTCCCTTTTCTCCATATCCTTGCCAAAACTTGTTGTTGTTGTTTTCATTTTTAATAGAAGTATAATTGCTTTACAATATTGTGTTGGTTTCTGCCATACGTCAACATGAATCAGCCATAGGTATACATGTCTCCTCCCTCTTGAACCTCTCTCCCAACTCCCAGTCCATGTCCCTCTTCTAGGTTGTTACAGGGCCTTGATTTGAGTTCCGTGGGCCATAGAGCAGATTCCCACTGGCTACCTACATATGATAGTGTATATGTTCCATTGTCTTCTTTTGATCATAGCCATTCTGATGAGTGTGAGCTGTTGTCTCATTGTGGCTTTGATTTTCATTTCCCTGATTATTATCGATCTTGAACATCTTTTCATGTGCCTGTCGTCTATCTTTAAGACTATCCTTCAAGTTAAAAATGAGGACACTTTTATATTTATTCTCATTTACCATTTTCAGTGTTCTTCATTCTTTCATATAGAGTCAAGTTTCAAAATGGTATAATTTTTTTGTTCTCTCAAAATTGCCTTTAACATTTCTTTAGTGCAGATCTACCAGTGGAAAATTTATTTATCTGGATTCTTTTTTAAAAATTAATTAACTTATTTGAATTGCAGGTTAATTACTTTACAATATTGTGATAGTTTTTGCTATACATCAGTATAAATGGGTTAGAGGTATGCATGTGTCCCCTCCATCCTAAACCCCCCTCTCACCTCCCTCCCCACCCTAGCCCTCCAGGTTGTTACAGTACACAGACTTTGGGTGCTTTGTGTCATCTATCAAATGCGCACTTGTTATCTATTTTGCATATAGTAATATATGTGTCTAATGCTATTCTCTCAAATCATCCCACCCTCTCCTTCTCTTACTGAGTCCAAAAGTCTGTTCTTTACCCTCTGTCTCTTTGCTGCCCTGCATGTAGGATAGTGGATAGTGGATTCTTTATTTCACTTTTTTTCAAAGGGTATTTATGCTGTGACTCAGGGTTTTAACCAGCAGAGGGCACTGTGTCTCTCCACAGTCAGTCCAGAAGTGAAGCTGGAGTCCTGGTCACGGCACCGAAGTTGTAGATGCTGCTGCTACTGCTGCTAAGTCACTTCAGTCGTGTCTGACTCTGTGTGACCCATAGACGGCAGCCCACCGGGAAGTTGTAGATGAGGTTGTTTCAATTCAAGGCTTGACAAGAAAGAGAATAGCTGCTCTTAACAGTCTGCTAAAAAACTAAAACTGTTACTAGGAAGTGGTCATAGTTTACTTGGATAGATCAACAGAAATTTGTAGGGTCATTCAAATATGAATTTTTTGTTTTTCGTTTGGAAGTGTCTGTTACAGATTAACTTTTATTGTTGGAGAAGAACTGGTCTAGGGTTGCCTCTAATGTATGTCTGTTTGTTTTCTTCAAGGTAGTGCTTGTTCAGTTTTTCTTCTTGAAAATACCTGTTCCTTTTCAATGTTTTCTCAGAAGTAGGTAGGGGCTCCCCCAGTGGCTCAGCAGTAAAGAAGCCGCCAGCAATGCAGGAAACGCAGGAGATGTGGGTTCAGTCCCTGGGTCAGGAATATCCTCTGGAGGAGGAAATGGCAACCCACTCCAGTATTCTTGCCTGGAGAATTCCGTGGACAGAGGAGCCTGGTGGGCTACAGTCCATGGGGTCACAAAGAGTTGAACAGGCACACAGAAGTAGGTATTCCATTGCAGTAATGATGTTGACCTGAGTACCAGAGTAGTTTGACACTTGTCTGAAAATTATGTTCTAATCTTAATTTCATTTTAGTTATATGAGCTATATGAGTTACATGAGTTATATAGTTATATTTAAGTTATATATACCTTATTTCTAGGGAGTCTTATACTTTGGTATGAAATAGAAAGAGCTCTAAAAGTCCATAAACTGTTTAACATGCAGAAACATTCAAACTTTGTAAGGACAGGTTGATGACCAGAGTTTATATTATACAGCAATACAATTTGTGAGTTCTCTCTTGCCCATACATATTTTTTTCATTACATATTGGAACTTAAGAATGATGATGCCACTTTTCTTCATTCTGTGATAACAGAAGTTTTGCCTGTTGCATTTTCAAACCAACCATCAGAAAGGCAGTTGGATATATCTTGATAGAACCTGCTCTGTTACATACTGGTGTATGACTTCGGCAATATTTGGAATCACTAAACCTCAGTACCCATTTGTGACATTGGGATAACCATAGCATTTAGCTCACAGGATTACTGTGAGTTAAATGATATAACTCACGCAAACCACTCAGTTACAATGTCTGCCACACAAAAGCAATTGTTGTCAAGGATTATTTAATTAGCTTTTATGCTCAGTGAAATACATGAAAGTAAATAAAATTGGATCATCTCCATTGTATGGATACTTCAGGAAGCATGAGAGAGAAACAGTCAGATGGATAAATGCTAATGTTTTTCTAATGTAACAAACATCTTAGCAACTATGATATAAAGTGAAGTGAAGTCGCTCAGTCGTGTCCGACTCTGCGACCCCATGGACTGTAGCCTATCAGGCTCCTCCATCCATGGGATTTTCCAGGCAAGAGTGCTGGAGTGGATTGCCATTTCCTTCTCCAGGGGATCTTCCCGACCCAGGAATCGAACTCAGGTCTCCCACGTTGCAGGCAGACGCTTTACCGTCTGAGCCACCAGGGAAGCCCAACTATGATATAAACAGAATGCAAATAGTTTCTTGAGAAGCCTTCCATGGTAAACAGTACTAATGATACAACACAATAGAAAGGTCACTGGGCTTTGTATCAGTAGACTTTGCTTTATCATGGTCTATAACTTTCTATTATCTAATTTTTGCAAATATGGCGATTACCCTCTTTGTACAAAAAAGACAAACCTCTTCTGGAACCCCTTAACAAACGTGAGAAAGTTTCTGATGCTGTGTCTGGAAGGATCATTGGTAACCATGAATAGAAGAGGCTACACTCCTGGAGTGATACCTGAATGCCACTTTTTTGCGGGATCAATTTTGTCCCCGTCTCCACCTTACCCACAAATCATGAATTGAAGTCCTAGCTCCCAATACCATGGAATGTGACTACATTTTGAAACAGGGTATCTAAGAAAACAGTGAAGAATAAATGACATCTTTGGAGTGAGCCCTGATCCTATATGACTGATGTTTTTATAAGAAGAGGAGATTAGCACACAAACGAAAACCACGTGAAGATATGGGGGAAGATGGCCACCTATAAGACCTTCAGACAATACTAACCCTGCTGCCACATTGATTTAGACTTTTAGCATCCAGAACCATGAGGAAATAAATTCCTATAGTTTAATCCACGCAGTCTGTGGTGCTTTGTTACAGCAGCCTGTGTGTGTGCCAAGGCGCTTCGGCTATATCCGACTCTGTGCAACAATATGGACTGAAGCCTGCCAGGCTCCTCTGTCCATGGGATTCTCCAGGTCAGAATACTGGAGTGGGTTGTTGTGCCCTCCTCCAGGGGATCTTCCCGACCCGGGGATTGAACCTACATCTCCTATGTCTCCTGCATTGGCAGGCAGGTTCTTTACCACTAGGACCACCTGGGAAGTCCCATATAGCAGTCCTAACAACCAGTACACCACTTGTCACTTTTGTTCCAATTCTCCTTGTTACTCTGACTTCTTCAAGGGCTTAGGGACTTTGCTACATGGGTCACCCTGAACTGAACACACATTTGAAAGGCTCTATTTTGCTTTAAATGCTAGGGCTTGACAATATGTCACAGATTAAAGCCCATCAAGAAATGGCAATGGGGCTAGCTGTAGCTGTTCTCTGAACCCATGAACAAAGTTTCCTTTGCATAGAAAGATTCCTCTGAAGGAGGAGAGCAAAGGAAAAAGAGAGGCACCTCTTTCTAGTTTCTAGAGATTGATGTATGAATATTAGATGCTGCTGTCTAGCCTACAAGGGAAGCGAGTGTGCCCTTAAGACAAATGTACTGAAGGTATGACTGCCTTTAGGAAGCCAAAGGGATAGTTCAGATATTCTGAATATTACAAAAGCTCACTAGTGAAGACCTCATGTCCTGAATGCTAAATTGCCAAGTGGTTCTTTTGCCAACAAAAGAGGAAGAAGGTTCACTGAAAAGTGTGGGTGACTTACAACAGCACTTTCAGTTAACTAGCAGTATTTGTTTGCTGTTGCTGCCATAACAAATTATCACAAATTTAGCAGCTTAAAACAACACCCATTCATTATTTTCTAGTCTAAGAAGTCAGAATCTGGGTGCAGCATGGCTTAGCTAGGTTCTCTCGGCTCAGTATCTTCTAAGTGCTAAAATCAAAGTGCCAGCCAGCCTGGGCTCTTACCGGAGGCTCTAGGGGGAAATAATCTGCTTCCAAGTTCACTCAGTGGTTTTCAGAATCCCGTTGTAGGACTGAGGTCCCCATTTCTATATTGTTTTTCAGTAACTCAGTCATGTCCAACTCCTTGTGACCCCATGGACTGCAGCACACCAGGCCTTTCTGTCCCTAGCTATCTCCCAAAGTTTGCCCAAGTTCATGTCTGTTGCATCGGTGATACCATCCAGTCATCTCATCCTCTGACACCCTCTTCTCATGCCCTCAATTCTGCCCATTTCTATAGCCCTCTTGGTTTTTAAGCCAACAGTAGTAGGTCAAATCCGGACAAGGCAACGGCAGCCCACTCCAGTACTCTTGCCTGGAAAATCTCATGGATGGAGGAGCTTGGTAGGCTGCAGTCCATGGGGTCACGAAGAGTCGGACACAGCTGAAGCAATTTAGCAGCAGCAGCAGTAGCAGTAGTGGGTCAAATCTTTCTCCTGCTTTGACTCTCTGACTTCCGCTATCAGGTGGAGAAAGATCTGTAATTTTAAGGGCTCATATGATTAGGTTCGGAGAAGGCATTGGGACCCCACTCCAGTACTCTTGCCTGGAAAATCCCATGGATGGAGGAGCCTGGTGGGCTAGAGTCCATGGGGTCGCGAAGAGTCAGACACGACTGGGCGACTTCACTGTCACTTTTCACTTTCATGCATTGGAGAAGGAAATGGCAACCCACTCCAGTGTTCTTGCCTGGAGCATCCCAGGGAGAGTGGAGCCTGGTGGGCTGCCGTCTATGGGGTCCCACAGATTTGGACATGAGTGAAGCGACGCAGCAGCAGCAGCAGCATGATTAGATTAGAGCCACCTAGATATCTCCCTATTTTCATGTCAGCTGGTTAGTGATTTTAATTACTTCTTCCAAGTTCCTTTCCCTACATAATCTAATCTATTCCTGGGAGTCATGAACAAATATTACGGGAGCCAGAATTCTGCTTACCACCCATCTTTTAAGTGATATTCTCTTTATTTGCCTAAGTGAATTTTTTGTTTCATTTTGGAATAATTACGAACATGTAAGTAGCATTTAGCAGCTCCACGCTCTAACCACTGAGCTAAGCAGCTCTTTGTTGCTGTTGTTTAGTCACTAAGTTCTATCTGACTCTTTGTGACCTGATGGACTATAGCCCACCATACTTCTCTGTCCATGGGATTTTCTTGGCAAGAATACTGGAGTGGGTTGTCATTTCCTCCTCCGGAGATCTTCCTGACCCAGGGACTGAACCCATGTCTCCTGAGTGGCAGATAGATTCTTTACTGCTGAACCACTGGGGAAGCCCAGTTGGCCCTTTAAGTAGTATCTAAATAATGGCATTTTGACTTCTGCAAATGCACTTGTTTTTTGCATTTTTATTTTTCTTCTTTTATGATGACATCTTCATTTTCCTCTCTGACTTACAAACCCAGGTTCAACTGAAATATTTTATACTGATGGACGACTGCCACACTTATCTTTGGACCACTTGCATAGCAAGTCTATTACTTTGGTCTTAGTCATGAAATAGGACTTTTTAAAGACTTTCAGGTATGCATAAAGGTAAGGAAAACTACACTAATTCTAATTGAAAGAAAAAACAAACAAACAATGCTTTGTCAGTTCAGTTCAGTTCAGTTGCTCAGTCGTTTCTGACTCTTTGTGACCCCATGAATTGCAGCACGCCAGGCCTCCCTGTCCATCACCAACTCCTGGAGTTCACTCAAACTCACGTCCATCAAGTCATTGACGCCATCCAGCCATCTCATCCTTTGTCATCCCCCTCTCCTCCTGCTCCCAATCCCTCCCAGCATCAGAGTCTTTTCCAATGAGTCAACTCTTCACATCAGGTGGCCAAAGTATTGGAGTTTCAGCTTCAACATCATTCCTTCCAATGAACACCCAGGACTGATCTCCTTTAGGATGGACTGGTTGGATCTCCTTGCAGTCCAAGGGACTCTCAAGAGTCTTCTCCAACACCACAGTTCAAAAACATCAATTCTTTGGTGCTCAGCCTTCTTCACAGTCCAACTCTCACATCCATACATGGCCACTGGAAAAACTATAGCCTTTACTAGACAGACCTTTGTTGGCAAAGTAATGTCTCTGCTTTTGAATATGCTATCTAGGTTGGTCATAACTTTCCTTCCAAGGAGTAAGCGTTTTTTAATTTCATGGCTGCAATCACCATCTGCAGTGATTTTGGAGCCCCCCAAAATAAACTGTTTCCACTGTTTCTTGATCTATTTGCCATGAAGTGATGGGACCAGATGCCATGATCTTAGTTTTCTGAATGTTGAGCTTTAAGCCAACTTTTTCACTCTCCTCTTTCACTTTCATCAAGAGGCTTTTTAGTTCCTCTTCACTTTCTGCCATAAGGGTGGTGTCATCTGCATATCTGAGGTTAATGATATTTCTCCCGGCAATCTTGATTCCAGCTTGTGCTTCTTCCAACCCAGCGTTTCTCATTATGTGCTCTGTGTATAAGTTAAATAAGCTTTGTCAGTGGTTCTCAAATTTTCAGCTGTGTCAGAATCACCTGGAGAGCTCATTAAAACATAAATTGCTGGGCCAACTCTCGAGTTTCTGATTTAGTTTCTATGAAATGGAGGGTTGATAGTTTGCATTTTGATAAGTTTCTAGTAATGTTAGTACTACCAGTTCAGGGTCCGTTCTTTGGAAATCAGTTCTTTAGGGTTTTTTTTTTTTTTTCATTTAAGAAAAAGCACAGATTTGCTGCTTCATGTCTCTTGGGATACCTGTAACATACGTATTACTATAATTATAACTACCCCATCAAATAATGAGCATGGAATAGAAAGCTGATGGGAAAAAAAGTGGCATGGAAAGAAAGGAGCCTGGTCATTAATGATATTTAGGACATTTCCTTATGTGTACAATGCAATGATAAGTTTGTTTTAAATCTCATTTATTTTCTAGCTTTATCTAAATATGACCCTATAAATATTAAGCATAAGACAGTAAGAGGGTTTTGTGACAATGGAGAGCCAAAGAAGAAAGTGAATTGTTATTCAAATGTTTCTTTTGCAAGTAAAATGTTTTGGGAAATTTTTTTAAATCCTGATTTAAATCTCATGCTTCATCTACTGGACCAAATACTCACGCTTCATCTACTGAACCAAATAGCAAATACTTGCTAAAACTTTATCTCAAAATGTATTCAAGTACTTTTGTCAGTGGTATAATTGGCCCCACTGAATAGGCCTTGTCTATTCAAAAATATTTGCTATCTCCTTTTCATGGGGAAAGAGAAATATAAAATATTTCATTGTGAAGGCAGGAAATTTTTCAGCCAAGTAGGCTATTGTTTCTTGTAGATGAATTATAACAGTGGTTACTATTAATATCTAGTATATAATATCAGATATCCCATCACTTCATGGGAAATAGATGGGGAAACAGTGGAAGCAGTGGCTGACTTTATTTTGGGGGGCTCCAAAATCACTGCAGACGGTGACTGCAGCCATGAAATTAAAAGATGCTTACTCCTTGGAAGGAAAGTTATGACCAAACTAGATAGCATATTCAAAAGCAGAGACATTACTTTGCCAACAAAGGTCCATATAGTCAAGGCTATGGTTTTTCCTGTGGTCATGTATGGATGTGAGAGTTGGACTGTGAAGAAAGCTGAGCACCAAAGAATTGATGTTTTTGAACTGAGGTGTTGGAGAAGACTCTTGAGAGTCCCTTGGACTGCAAGGAGATCCAACCAGTCCATTCTGAAGGAGATCAGTCCTGGGTGTTCATTGGAAGGACTGATGCTGAAGCTGAAACTCCAATACTTTGGCCACCTGATGTGACGAGTTGACTCATTGGAAAAGACTCTGATGCTGGGAGGGATTGGGAGCAGGAAGAGAAGGGGATGACAGAGGATGAGACGGCTGGATGGCATCACTCAATGCCATGACTCGATGGACTTGAGTTTGAGTGAACTCTGGGAGTTGGTGATGGACAGGGAGTCCTGGTGTGCTGCAGTTCATGGGGCCGCAAAGAGTTGGACACGACTGAATGACTGAACTGAACTTATTGTTATAAAAGAGAAAGGTCAAAGCTTGAATCTGTAAATGAAGACATTGAAAAAACATTCTCTGTTTAATTCAGTAAAAGTGAGAAATGTGGTGAAGTTACAAGTAAGATACAGTAGACATGAGTTTTGAAAGCATAGAAGCAACTGGAAGTTTCAGAAGGGATGAAAAGAATTCTAATCAAAGAAGAGGGAAAAAGATGATCATGAAAATCATGAAAATGGTTACTTTCCCTTTTCTCGATGATGTCACAGTGAATTTCTAACTCTTTTTTCTGACCTGTTTTCTTCCATATAGCTGTAGCCAGTCTGCTAGTTTCTTAGAACCCTACTGGGGAAGGCAGGAAAATATGTTCCTCAATACCTCCAATATTCTACATAGAGTCTTTTGAAGTCCAGAAAATTTGATTCTGAAGAAATTCCCTCTGAGCAACCCTGCTTAGAAATAAAGCACCAAAGGCCATGGGAGATAGCAAATGGACTTTTTTGTTTGTTTGTTTTTGTACTTGTCACATTTTCTAAAAATTGAGGCATAGATGCTTTACAATGTAGTGTTGGTTTCTGCTGCACAACAAAGTGAATCAGTCATTGTTGCTGTTGTTTAAACACTAAGTCACGTCCTACTCTTGTGGGACCCCATGGACTGTAACCTGCCACACTCCTTTGTTCATGGGATTTCCCAGGCAAGAATGCTGTGGTGGGTGGCCATTAATTTCTCCAAGGGATCTTCCTGACCCAGGGATCAGACTCATGTCTCCTGCATTGGCAGGCAGATTCTTTACCACCGAGCCACCAGGCATCAGACAAACGTAGACATATATCTCCTCCCTCTTGGTCCTCCTTCCCACCCCATCCATCCCATCCTTCAGAATCACCACAGAGCAAATGGGTTTTACACAATGACATTATTAAGAAATTTCTAGTATCTACATGAAATTTTTATACTCAATTCTTTATATATGTGTTTTGAATTTTAATAAACTAAAAATGATTTATGAGTTGTGACAAGAATAGACCTAGGAGCAATGCCAAAATTTAATATTAGCCCAGTTCAGGGCTGAGGCTCTAGTTGTCTGGAGAAGCTCATGACCAAAAAGGCAGAGAGCTCTGTATCCCTTGTAAGATGGGCCATTTTTACATAATAGCAACAATGAATTGGAAGCAAGTGAATAAAATTGTCTGTTGGGTTTATCTCAGATCTTTAATGATTCGTGAAATCTGGAAGAACAACCTCAAGAATACTTCCTTATGACAGCAAGTTTGTGGCTGTTCAAAGAGGCTTCCTTGGGAGCTTAGAAATTTGAAGCAACAATAAAAATCCAAGAGGATTTCGTTACATAAAAAGCCAGAGACAAATATCTGCTAGGTGGTACTATTTTCTTTCTTCAAGTTATAAATTGCTTCTATGGATCCTGGAACCAGAGAGCACTCATGTGACATATTTTGAGCTTAAGTGGCTGATCCATCAATAGGAGTGAATTTACATGTGTACAAACATCTTTCAAATCAAAACGTAGCAGCATGCTGCCTTGTGGGATGGAAAAGGAGGACCCAAGATTTTAAGTTAAAATCTTGCCAAATAGGTTTGGGATCCACTTGTTTGTTGTATACATGGTGTGGTAGAGGTCCTGGTAACATCAATGGCCTATTTCAGTGTGAAGGTTGTTATATTCAGGGAGAAAGGAGAGGTTTTCCTACACTGACTTGGCTTCTAAGAGGGATGGTGCCAGAAAGCAAAAAATTAATGGAAAAAAACAAAATGTGCTGTGGCCTTGGGGGATATTCTGCAGAGAAGAAGTACAGCAATGTTTTCTTTGCCCAACTTCATGAGGTATAATGATTGGTACGAAAGAAATGCAGATACTAGATTAAAGTGCATAATTTTAATATCAACCAATTTGGGGAAACTGAGACTCAGAGTGGCAGAAGGAATATGACTGGATTGTCAGTCTGGGTATATCTGGCTCCCAGGTCCATTCCACATACTGAAGTGTTGCTGAAATCTGATTGGAACAGCCACTATGACCTGAATGACTTTTGCAAAAGTCACAGTGTTCTCATATGTAAAACAATAGATCATCTCCTAAGGTTTAATCAAAAAATCTAAAAATATGACTGCATTCCCTGGAAATTAAAAGAATTTCACAAGGGCATTGGCAAAATCTCTTCTACCACAGGCTAAGAAATTTCCCCCCAGCTTTGTAAAAACACTCACACCCATTTAACTTGAGTTTATTCAAAGTCTTTTGGGTGTAAATAAATGAGCTGTTTTAACAAGGTAATTACTTTTAAAAAACAGATAGCATAACAAATAACAGAACAATTGGCACCAGGAATAACTTTCTTGGTTTTATTCCTTCTAGATTGGCTAATTTATTTTCCTGCCTCAAGAGAAGTGAGGAATGTTGAGCATGGCCCTAATTAAAGCCCTGTCACAAGTGTCATAGTAATTTAGACCCTCGCTAAATAAAGCCTTGACTCCAGCTACAAATCTCTGAATGACCTGGCCCCTGCCCGCCTCTCCAGTTCAACTCCTCCATCTCAGATGAAGCCACATTGGCCCTCTCACTGTTCCTTGAACACTCCAGGCTCTACTTCCGCAGGCCTTTCTCTTCTCATTGCCTGGAATGCCCGCAGATACTTTCCTGGCTTATTCCCTTGCTTTATTTGATCTTGACACAAAGGGCTTTTCATCACAGTGGAGTTGTTGGACCACGCTAGCTTAAAGAGCATCTTCCATCTACCCCTATGGGCTCCCTCTATGCTTTTCCTCTGCTCTATTTTTCTTCATAGCACTTAGTCTTTTTTTCTAAATTTATTTTTTGAGACTAAATTCCCCAAGTTTTGATTCTTTTTAAAATTTTTATTCATCTTTTATTTTTAAAGCTGAGTCCCTTCACTGTTTACCTGGAACTATCACAACATTGTTAATCAGCTAAACCCTAGTATAAAATGCTTTTGGTGTCTAAATTTACTTTTAATTGCTTTAGAATGTTATGTTAGTTTCTGCCGTGCTGTGCTGTGCCTAATCTCTTAGTAGTGTCCAATACTTTGGGACCCTATGGACTGTAGTCTGTCGGGCTCCTCTGTCCATGGAATTCTCCAGGCAAGAATACTGGAGTGGGTTGCTATTCCCTTCTCCAGGGGATCTCCCAACCCAGGGATCCAACCCAAGTTTCCTGCATTAGCAGGTGGTTTCTTTACCACTGAGCCACCAGGGAAGCCCTAGTTTCTGCTGTACAACAATGCCAATCAGCCATAATTATATGCATTAATATATCCCTTCCTTCTTGAGCTTTCCCTCCCCTCCCCCCATCTCATTCCTCTAGCTCATCCCAGAGTGCCAGGCTGGACTCCCTAGCACTTACTCTTATATTGCACTTTTTTTTTTTTACCCCCACCTCCCAACAAAACCCCAGACTATAAACTCCAAGAGGACAAGGAACATGCTCATTTTGTTTTATCAGTCTCCTCCAGCCCCTAAGACAACCTTGGTCAGGCCAAGGCCCAATAAATTCCATATTTGCTGAATAAATTGAATGCATGGTTTTATTTTTCTTTAATTTTATGTATTTTTTTTAAATTTTATTTTTACTTTATTTTACTTTACAATACTGTATTGGTTTTGCCATACATTGAAATGAATCCACCACGGGTGTACATGCATTCCCAAAATGAACCCCCCCTCCCACCTCCCTCCCCATAACATCTCTCTGGGTCATCCCCATGCACCGGCCCCAAGCATCCTGTATCCTGCATCGGACATAGACTGGCGATTCGTTTCTTACATGATAGTATACATGTTTCAATGCTATTTTCCCAAATCTTCCCACCCTTTCCCTCAGAGTCCAAAAGTCCGCTCTACACATCTGTGTCTCTTTTGTTGTCTCGCATACAGGGTCATCATTACCATCTTTCTAAATTCCATATATATGTGTTAGTATACTGTATTGGTGTTTTTCTTTCTGGCTTACTTCACTCTGTATAATCGGCTCCAGTTTCATCCACCTCATTAGAACTGATTCAAATGTATTCTTTTTAATGGCTGAGTAATACTCCATTGTGTATATGTACCACTGCTTTCTTATCCATTCATCTGCTGATGGACATCGAGGTTGTTTCCATGTCCTGGCTATTATAAACAGTGCTGCAATGAACATTGGGGTACATGTGTCTCTTTCTATTCTGGT
>SJYQ01095273.1:446970-466799 GCA_006410935.1 Redunca redunca
AGTCAGCCACTGTTTCCACTGTTTCCCCATCTATTTGCCATGAAGTGATGGGACCAGATGCCATGATCTTAGTTTTCTGAATGTTGAGCTTTAAGCCAACTTTTTTACTCTCCTCTTTCACTTTCATCAAAAGGCTTTTTAGTTCCTCTTTACTTTCTGCCATAATTGCACTCATCTCACACACTAGTAAAGTAATGCTCAAATTTCTCCAAGCCAGGCTTCAGCAATACGTGAGCTGTAAACTTCCAGATGTTCAAGCTGGTTTTAGAAAAGGCAGAGGAACCAGAGGTCAAATTGTCAACACCTGCTGGATCATGGAAAAAGCAAGAGAGTTCCAGAAAAACATCTATTTCTACTTTCTTGACTATGCCAAAGCCTTTGACTGTGTGGATCACAGTAAACTGTGGAAAATTCTGAAAGAGATGGGAATACCAGACCATCTGACCTGCCTTTTGAGAAACCTATACACCGGTGAGGAAGCAACAGCCAGAACTAGACATGGAACAACAGACTGTTTCCAAATAGGAAAAGGAGTATGTTATATGATTAGAAAACCATTAACGACAAATTCAGCAGCTTTCTTGAGCTGACTTTGCATTCGTCCACTTAGTTTACTTTCAAACAACCTCAAGTTGCTCTAGGTTCTCAAGTTCTGGAGAGTAGATAGATCCTTAATATCTCCAATGAAAACTATTTTTAAAACTCAAGCAAATGGAGCACTTCAGTATTATTTTCTTCTTCAAGCTGTGCTGACTATAGGTGGCAGAGTTACCCAGTGTTATCTACTTGGAAGTGTATTTTGATACCCAGAGGCCAAGGGGACTTAAATTATGGATGCCTTTGAAGGCCTGTTTTCTTTTATTTATTTATTTTTTGGTCTTATTCCCTCTGAGTCTGATGATTTTAGCTATTTAACATAGTAGACTAAATATCTATACTTGGATATTTTGGATTAAATTTGGGTATTTGGGTTAATTATGTGGATAAAGTATCTGTGGAAGAAGAAAATATATATTGCACTTAAGAGTTTAAGAATAAATTCTCTTTTCATGGTTCTTAATTATAGAGAACAAGTTTTGTACAGTTTTGTTTAAAATGCTAAGGACAATATAAAAGTGAGTATTTCATTCCTTGCTTCTTCTGTACATTGTGTATATGTATAAGTACATAGGTTTTTAAAGTTAATTCTACACAATATTGCTCGAACAAACTTACCTTTGTCTCTGCTAATCTCCAGCATTTTAAATTCACAAATTTTAATGTTACTTTACTTTTTTTTTTTTTAATTCTAGAGTAATGTAAAAAAGAGAGTAAGAAACATTAAGCCAATAAAAATACTAATATAGGCCGCCAGGAGGAGCAGGAGGGTGAGCGCCGAGTATGGACAGCTGTAGCAGGGGGCCCGCGGGGCAGGAGTCCTGGGGACAAGAAGTCCAGAAGGCACAGCCGGCGCAAAGAAACCTACTCGGTGTACATCTACAAGGTGCTGAAGCAGGTGCACCGCAAATCAGCATCTCCTCCAAGGCCATGAGCTTCCTGAACTGGTTTGTGAACGATGTGTTTGAGTGGCTGGGCAGGCGAGGGCGCCTGGCTGGCCCAGTACTCAGCCCAACCACACTGGCATCCTGGGAGGGGTCCAGACAGCCGTGCATCTGCGGCTGCCTGGGGGGCCGGCCAAGCACGCAGTGTCCGAGGGTACCAAGGCTGTGACCAAGTACACCAGCTCCAAGTGATCCGGGGCCCGACCTTAATAAATGCTGAACTGCTCAATAATAATAATAATAATAATAATAATATAAAAAAGAGGAAGGAAATGAAAATAGGTTTGAAAGAAAACAGGATGTGACTATGGGATGTGTAAGTGTAATAATCTAGTTCTGTAACTGCATGATTCAATACAATATGTACAGGTGATTGGAAATCATGTATTTTGTATTAACCAGGGAAATTCAATACTGATAGGGGATCAGTTACCTCGCCTCTCTTCCTTTTCCTCCCAGTAGGTGCTTATATCTGGAGAGTTTTATTGAGAGAGAAAGTAAAAGAGGGAGAGAAAGCAAAAGAAACAGAAAGCCATGCACCTTCTAATACTCTTTGTTTTTAAGTATCCTAATGATGACACTTACATAAAGTAAAAAAAAAAAAAATCAGAGAATGAAATGGGAATCATGAGATCATTCAACCGTTTCATAGCTCAGTTATATAAGTGGGTTCTCTCCTTAAATTAATTGACTGGGGAAAATACATTCAAGAATAGCATAATGGGTCAAATCTCCTTGTGGCAAACCAAGTTAACTGCATGATTTTGAGCTTTTTGGAAACGTCAAAATAACTATATTGCCGCATGTCACGTTATCAGCTGGAAAAATCTAACATTAAGGAGTAGCCTTTTGAAGTGAATTTACAGATAAAAATGAGTATTTAAATACAAGAGGATAAGAGAGTGATATTAGGAAATGCATATGGTCAACCTATTTATAGTCTATTTCTTTAGTTTTATATTCAATAATTCAATGTATTTATTTGTGTTCCTTAGTTATTAATCACCTCTTTTTCTATATTTTGTTTAGCTATGAAGTGAAGTGAAATGAAGTGAAGTGAAAGTTGCTCAGTTGTGTCCAACTCTTTGCGACCCCAAGGGCTATACAGCCCATGGAATTCTCTAGGCCAGAATACTGGAGTGGGTAGCCTTTCCTTTCTCCAGGGGATCTTCCCAACCCAGGGATCAAACCCAGGTCTCCCACACTGCAGGTGGATTCTTTACCAGCTGAGCCACCAGGGAAGCCCAAAGTGAAGTGAAGTGAAAGTCGCTCAATTGTGTCCAACTCTTTGCGACCCCATGGACTATACAGTCAATGGAATTCACTAGGTCAGAATACTGGAGTGGGTAGCCTTTCCCTTCTCCAGGGGATCTTCACAATCCAGGAATCGAACCCAGGTCTCCCACATTACAGGTGATTCTTTGCCAGCTGAGCCACAAAGGAAGACCTTTGTTTAGCTATATTGAGTTTAAAAAAATGGTTTTACTTCATGACTTTAAATACTTGAGGTGGGACATACTAATTGGAAAGGGAATTTAGGTACGTTAACTAGATAGTGTACTTGTTAACATCAAATACAGCCCACCTGGTATACAGTGAAAACAGTATGCAATAAAATATTTCAGTCAATGAATGCAGCTTAGGTCAGGAGAAGTTGGAGACCCCGGTTCAATTCCTGGGTCAGGAAGATCCTCTGCAGAAGGGATAGGCTACCCACTCCAGTATTCTTGGACTTCCCTTGTGGCTCAGCTGATAAAGAATGTGCCTGCAATGTGGGAGACCTGGGTTTGATCCCTGGGTTGGGAAGATTCCCCTGGAGAAGGGAAAGGCTACCCACTCCAGTATTCTGGCCTAGAGAATTCCATGGGCAGTATAGTCTATTGGGTCACAAAGAGTTGGACACGACTGAGCGACTTTTACTTCACTTCACTTCTATAATTCAATCAAATAAGGTTTTTTCCTTGTGGAATATCTATTAAGGCATGGGTATAGGTTTATCATATAAACTTATTCTTTTCAATGGGAATTTTGAGGAGATTTTAGCTAGAACACAAACAGGGAGGTAGCAGAAACTTCTAGGAACTTGAACTAATAAGAGTACCTTCTGTTTACAAACTGTGTTCTCTCAAAATGAGTTCACACTCAGGGTCTCAACAATGAGGTAGGCAATAAGAAAGCTAAGCCAGAAATTTTAATTAGGGGGATACCATAGGGTAATTCAGTGTTTTTTAAATTTTATTATAGATCAGTATTTATCACATTGTTACGCACACATACCACACACATCACGTGGTAGACTCTATTCAGTGAGTCTGGAGTGGGATCTGAGATTCTGCTCTTCGACTCTGATCCCAAGTGATGCTGGTGGCCACTTTAAGGAGGGTCTTTGCAAGTTCTAGGACTCAGTTGGTAAGCCTTGAGGCTAGGATGGAAGGTATGGAGAGGTCTAGTGTAATACTTGAGGTTCTGGTATCATTGTGATCCGATCATATATTGAAGTTGCATGTTGGCTTTTATTTAAAGAATATCTTTTGGTACTAAAATTTTTTTCTTAACCATTGGTTTTGAAGTATTGAAAAAAAAAAATCTACAAGATCCCCATCATTAATCTCAGGATGTGTTTGTTCTCTAAAGTTAGTGAAATCAAAGACAAAAGTCTCCAATATAACTGCAATCCTTTAACTGCTATTATTTTTAGAATAAAAATGGTAATAAGCGGTAAAATCAGAGGTTGGATCCAGATCTTTCTGGTCCAGGAATCTTGTTACGCTGCTGTTTGGTTGTTAAGTCATGTCCACCTCTTTGCGACCCTATGGACTGCAGCATGCCAGGCTCCTCTGTCCCTCACCACCTCCCAGAGTTGGCTCAAATTCATGTCCACTGAGTCAGTGATGCCATCTAATCATTTCATCCTCTGCTGCCCTTTTTCCTATTGCCCTCAGTCATTCCCAGCATCAGGGTAAGACTCATTTTCCATTGAGTCAGCCTTTTGCATCAGCTGGCCAAAGTACATTAAGGCAGATTTCCTTTAGGACTGACTGATTTGATCTCCTTGCAGTCCAGGGGACTCTCAAGAGTCTTCTCCGGCACCAAAATTCTTGCTGTTATACCATATGCTTATTCAAATATTTCTAGGGGTTGAGGACATGAAGATGGGGGAATCATTGGCTTTGTAGGAGGATTTCATTTAAAAAAAATTCAAGGCAATAGTGCATGTTGGAAATAGCAATGGGATAGTGGTGGTGGGGAGACCTGCCCCTTCCTATTTATAGCTTATTCTTGAGTACCTTGGGAAATATGAGATTAATCAGAGAATTTAGAACTGGAAGAGATATGAAGGATTTTCTATTTAGAACATATTATTCCAGTCACAGAAGTTAAGTAACTAGTCCTAAGATCATTCAGAAAGTGGCAGAATTTGAACTATGCCTTAGATCTCCTGATACTTTTATGAGTATTTCTGCACAATGACTGAAGCAACTAAGCACAAGTCTACTACTCGGACTGGTAATGTGAAGCCATAGTGGTAGGCTGAAGGTTTCATACATTTGTGTTTCTTCCTTCACCATCCTCCATCCCAACTCCAACTCTCTTGCTCGATCTATCATTTGGTGGAGATGATCTAAGCAGGAGTAGGGCAGCAGATAGTGGGACCAACAGAGGCCAAAGAATATACCCTGGTGAGCTGAGCATTGGCCAAATGGCATAAATACTGTTTACTCATCACTATAGAAATGGCCTTCATTGTGCAGGCTTCAGATTCTTTGGTATTAGTGCATTCTGGTACAAGAAACTTTTCCTGGGATACTGGGTAAGTGGTAGGATTTCTTGATAGGGGATATGAAGTCATGGTTAGAACAGGTGATAACACTGAAGGTGAAGGAGCTTTCATGAATACAAAAAAAATTTAGATATGTAAAACCAAAAGTATTAATATACTTACTATTTTATCAGTCATCGGTATTTATTAAGAACTTAGTATATGGTAGACTGTTCTAGGTGCTTTGATACATCTAATACATTTAATTCTCATCTGTATGTAGTTTCAAGTCTGTTTATTGCCGGAGTAATAGCTAGATGAGATGGAAAAGACAGTCCACAAATAAGTTTCACTGAATTTGCAGTTTTTGATTTAATGACCCAAACCTTCTTGTTTCTTAGGCCTCCTATAGACATATGTCTCGACCAGATCACTTTAGACCTTTTATCTTTTATTTCATTTTGTGATGTAAAGCCTTCAAATGACTCTCTGAGGCTTGCTTGTTTCTCTTTACATTACATAGAAATNAATTTAAATTAAAAAGTAAATGTAAACTATAAAGAAATACTTATTTTAGGCTCACTAATTCTCAATTCAGTACTTTTGACATTAATGGTTGAAGTGGTCTAGATTTTGCTATGTCCATTTTATTATTCTGAATATTTAATTTTTGTTTCCTATAGGAGACTCATTTGGAACATAAACACTTATCATATTATATTGTCATCTACTTTTTTTATATTCAAATGTATTTTCTCTAGAGCTAGATGTGATAGTGTATCTACTTGCAAAATTCTGACTCCAAATGTGTGGTTTCTTCTTTTACCCCAAAACCAGTTCTATGATTCCCTGGACACAGTTGAGTGTCCTACAGTCAAAGTTCTTTTCTTTTCCTTTGGCTATTCTAGGTCTTTGTTGTGGNGGTTTCTTCTTTTACCCCAAAACCAGTTCTATGATTCCTGGGACACAGTTGAGTGTCCTACAGTCAAAGTTCTTTTCTTTTCCTTTGGCTATTCTAGGTCTTTGTTGTGGTGTGTAGGCTCTTGGTTACAGTGCACAGGCTTCTCTAGTTGTGACATGCGGGCTTTGCTGTTCCTCAGCATATGAAATCTCAGTTCCTCAACCAGGGATCGAACCCACATGGAAAGGTGGATTCTTTACCAATAGGCCAAGGAAGTCCCTCAAAGTTCATTTTAAGTGATCAAAATACTTGCTTTCTTAGATATACCCTTAATGCACTGTTGATAAGTCAGCTATACATGTTACACCCAAAAATATCTACTGTGTGTCTTCTCCGGAGGAAAGAGTTCTAGGGGTTGATGACCACTGTATAAAGTGCATGACTAACTGGTCAGTGTGTGCGTGTGTTCTGTATGTCTAGTGTCCTGTGTGTTAGGAAATGCCAGTCTTCCTTCCATAAAAGCCATTCTATATGGAGATAACGTAGGTTATATTTGGGACTGGGCATTCAGCACCACATACAACAGACGGTCCTACACTCATGGGGACGGCAGCCTAGTGGGAGGATATGCATTATGGTAGTATGGACATGTAGCCCATTCTTCTTAGTCCTCTTCTGACTTCATTCTTTCTCTTTGATAATAAGACTTTCTACCCTCTTCATGAAAATTTCCCTGAAGGATTCAGAAATACTATTGCTAAGATTCACTTGGAGTATATCAGTTCAGTCGCTCAGTCCGGTCTGACTCTTTGCGACCCCTTGAATTGCAGCAAGCCAGGCCCCCCTGTCCATCACCAACTCCTGGAGCCTACCCAAACCCATGTCCATCGAGTCAGTGATGCCATCCAGCCATCTCATCCTCTGTCATCCCCTTCTCCTCCTGCTCCCAATCCCTTCCAGCATCAGAGTCTTTTCCAATGAGTTAGCTCTTCGCATGAGGTGGCCAAAGTACTGGAGTTTCAGCTTCACCATCAGTTGTTCCAATGAACACCCAGGACTGATCTCCTTTATGATGCACTGGTTGGATCTCCCTGCAGTCCAAGGGACTCTCAAGAGTCTTCTCCAACACAGATCAAAAGCATCAATTCTTCGGTGCTCAGCTTTCTTCACAGTCCAACTCTCATATCCATACATGGCCACTGGAAAAACCAGCCTTGACTAGATGGACCTTTGTTGGCAAAGTAATGTCTCTGCTTTTTAATATGATGTCTAGGTTGGTCATAACTTTCCTTCCAAGGAGTAAATGTCTTTTAATTTCATGGCTGCAATCACCATCTGCAGTGATTTTGGAACTCCCAAAAATAAAGTCTGACACTGTTTCCACTGTTTCCCCATTTATTTCCCATGGAGTGATGGGACCAGATGCCATGATCTTAGTTTTCTGAATGTTGAGCTTTAAGCCAACTTTTTCACTCTCCTCTTTCACTTTTATCCGGAGGCTTTTTAGTTCCTCTTCACTTTCTGCCATAAGGGTGGTGTCATCTGCATATCTGAGGTTATTCATATTTCTCCCAGCAATCTTGATTCCAACTTGTGTTTCATCCAGCCCAGCGTTTCTCATGATGTACTCTACATATAAGTTAAATAACCAGGGTGACAATATAGTTGATGTACTCCTTTTCCTATTTGGAACCATTTGTAATATTGTATCATCATCTGCTTTTTTATGTGCAGATTTATTCTGAATAGCTAGATATAATGACATTTCTACTCACGAAATTTCTGACACCAAATATGAGGGTTTTTTCTTTTACCCCCTAAACAATTCTCCAATTCCCTGAATACAACTAAGTGTCTCAGGATTCAGCTCAGTTCTAACACTAACTACACAGAGTTAGCGCAGGTCCCGTTGGTTAAGGGCTCAGTCCCTCATGACTGTCCCAGTAAGTCTCAGATTTCCATCTAGGATTCTGACCAACCAACCAATCAGCTATAAGATCAGGGAGTTCCCACAACTCCCTCCTCAAGTTCAATAAGTTATTTGCCAGCCTCACAGAACTCAGGAAAACAGCTAGTTACTATTAACAGTTTGTTATAAAGGATACAACTCAGGAAGAAACAAATGGGAGAGATGTGTAGGACAGGAAGAGGGGAAGAGGAACAGAACCTCTGTACCCTCTCTGAGTGTGCCCCACTCCTAGGACCTCACTTGAAGTTTCTTTGACACCCATCATTTAAGAGTCTTATGGAGGTCCCATTATCTAGGCATGATAGACTAAATCACGGGCCATAGGTGATTGAATCCAATCTCTTTATGTCCTGTATGGATGAGAAGGGTGTTGATGGGGTTGAAAATTCCATTCCTCTAATCCCATAGTTGGTCCCTCTGGCAACCAGCCCCCATCCAAAAGTCACCTTATTAGCACAAACTCATATATGCTTGAAAAACGCCTTTGTGAATAACAAAATATGATCATATTATCTCTATCACTCAGGAAATTCCAAGGGTTTTTAGAAAATCTGTGTCAAGAATTTGAGGATTAATATATATTTCTTATTATCACACTAGATTTTTAAGGAGAAAGATCACTTCACATGTTTTTTATTAAATTTTATTTTGCAAATTTTGCTACACAGAAAAGTGTAAAGGAAAATAAAACGAGCACGTTTGCCGGTCACATAGCTTAACCAATGCAACACTGCCTGTGCATTTGCAGTCCTCGTGACCTCTTCTCTGATCATGTTTCACTTCTTTCCTGACTCTAGAGGGAACCACTGGTGTTTATCTTTCAATGTGCTTCCAACCTATATTGTTCAGTCCCTAAGTTGTGTCCAACTCTTTGCAACCCCATGGACTGCAGCACTCTAAGCTTCCCTGTCCTTCACTATCTCCTGGAGTTCGCTCAGACTCATGTCCATTGAGTCAGTGATGCCATCCAACCATCTCATTCTCTGTTGTCCCCTTCTTCTTTTGGCCTTCTATCTTTCCCAGCAACAGGGTCTTTTCCAATGAGTTGGCTCTTTGCATCAGGTGGCCAAAGTATTGGAGCTTCAGTTTCAGCATCAGTCCTCCCAGTGAATATTCAGGATTGATTTCCTTTAGGATTGACTTGTTTAATCTCTTTGCTGTCCAAGAAACTCTCAAGTCTAACACATGTACTCCTAGGCAATATATATTCTCTTTTGTACCTTTTTCAAATTTATGTAAATAATCTCATACCAATGTGTTCTTTGTTCACTTGTCTTTTCTCTCAACATTTATATTTATGAGAATCGTTTATGTTGATAGGTTATAGTTTACTCCTTTTCTGAATTATATAATATTTCACAATTTGAGCACAGTGCAGTTTATTTATTCTCTTATTTATGGACATTTAGGTTTTTTTTTTTAACTTTCTATTCTTCTAAATCTTAATGCCTCATAATGTTTTATGGGTAAAAGGTAGTCAGTAAATACATAGATGATTTTTATTCTAGCTTATGTCACCATTATACTGCCATCTTATTTGGAAACCAGATCACTTCATTTGATTCACCATATATTTTTCAGTTGCAATATCTTTCATAGTAATACATTACAATGCCAAACCTAGCAAATTCCCCCTACATTTTAGAGTAGTCAGATTCCAAGCTGAGCTCACAAACAGGAAGGGTGAGAGGTGGAATAGAGTTGAAATTTTCAGAGTCACCATAGCAAATTAAAGGTCCAAATAGAATCTGGTAGGAACTTAATGATAGTGCTTAACTTAGAGTGAAACATGGCTGCTGAATGCCCCTTCTGAACCACAAACACTATTAATGTGCATCTCTCTGTGTTATCTTTTGGACAAGACTTTTCTCATGATATTTTACAAATGAATCACAAGTTTTATGACTTGTTTTTTGTAAAGAAAACTCCCAGACTTTCTTTGAATGCAGTCATCACCTTATGGCTATTATTACTCAGTGCTCTAGAGGACAGACTCCCTATGGATGCTGTTGGGAAAGTAAAACTTACCATCAGTCTACTGTGTTGTAGATAGGTGCATGTTTCGCTTTCCTTGCACAGCTTGATTTAACCTTTTGGGCGATCCATAAAACTGGCTTAGGTCTCTTAGCATCTCTCAACATTGAGTACAGACTCTGTAGAAAATGTAAGTCCCAAGAAAAAAATCGATGAGTAGTTTCCCTCCCTCTCTATTTCCAAGTTGTGCTGCAAATCAAGTAGACCAATGTAGAAATTTAAAGGCCTGTGTTTTTTTTTGCTGTTTGGAATTTATCTTGGCAAATGAGGAGATGATGTCACATCACAGGAGAGGTGTGATGATAAGTGCGAGGACAACTCTTCCCTTAAGGGAAGATTAATGTGCTGTTCTAAAACGGAACTATTACATGTGTTGTTTACCCCCAAAGAAGTATGAAAAGTGAACAAATGGAGCTGTCAGACAAAGTGCTGATGACATACAAAATATTGACATAAATAGCTGATGATGCACAAAGCATTGAAAAACACGTTGATACAAAATATTGACATAAATAGCTGATGATGCACGAAGCATTGAAAAACACGTTGATACCCCTATAGGCTCCTTTGCTTGTTTATTTTCACTTGATTGTCCTCTTCTGAATGCCATGTAACTTTGGCTCTGTTAATAGTCTTCTAGATGGGGTCTTCAGAGTAACAGGGGGATCAGGGAGTTGGGCAATTTTCCATTGAATCTAAAATAATATAGGTAAAAAATAAAGAATTTAAAAATGACAAATGAACTGCTGTAGTTTGTAAGGAATTGTTTTTAGCTGAAAATTAATTAAATCAGTCATAGTGACTGTGGAAGTGACTGGTAGCTACTCAGAAACTTGTTTCTTTTTCTATGCACACAGTATAAAGCCATTTTTCTGCATTCTCTGCCACTGAGTTAGGGCTGTGTGCCTAGTTCAGACAAAGACAATATGAGTGAAAGTGTTGGGAGTCAACCCCAGGTTTAGTGCCTAAAATTCCCCATGAGATTCTTCATTTGCTTGCTGTGTGTGTCTGAAAGTGAAAGACCTCAAATGACAGAATCACACAGTGGAAGGCACTCAGATGCCTGGGTCATCAGTTGAAGAAGACTGTCAGGAAAGTTGTCCAATGCACAGAAATTCTTTTGAGCAGGAAGTAAAACTTATTAACACTGAGATATGAATGTTTATTAGAGCAGCTAGCATTTCTATCTTGATATGATAATCAAATATGTTTCATTCAACTCATATATTTAGATTATTTGTATGATCTACAGTTTTAGATTTCTTTAGGTAATATAACTTTAATTATTCTTCCTACAGCTAAATTGAAACAAATCATAAGTATAATGCATTTTAAGACGAGTACAAGATGAATTTCACTTACAGAAATGGGACCTTGTCACTCACTGAGAGCTTTGATTTCTGTTTCTCAGAAATGTCATAGTTTCTTATTCAGATACTCTTTTGTAAATATTTTTTTTATAGTTTCTAGATCATCTTGGCCTTTAAAATGCAACAACATTAGAATAATCATTTTAAAACTTCCTCTTATGGATCTAGGGAGAAATCATGAAAGACTTTACAATGGACTAAGAAGATTGTATATAAGCATATCCTCCTCGGTTATCTTATTCTATGATTCCACCAATTCTCTGTCCTTTTGTTGTCTTTGAGCTATTTACAATTCTTTTTGCTACAGATAACTAATAGCAATGTAAATGATTCTTGTCCACAGATACACAAATGAATTTTTCCCAGTGGAAATACGATTGATCTTCCTCTCAGTAATCCACTTGATAGAAAAAATTCTATATTTTATCAGAATAACTTGCTTTTTGTTGACTCATTTTCCTTATTATGCAAAACAAAAAAAGAACAAAGGTTCCTCATCTATGAAAGAATTAAGGTTTCTACAGTCATGTTATTTTCCACATGTAGTTTTAAATATTTTATTGTTGCTTTACTTAAATCGGTAACTAAGTATTATTTCTCAGGCATTCATGATCTTATTTTAATCATGCTCCAAGTTCTCCTCTTAAAATGTTTTGATTTTAACCTTCCCAAATTCAGGTCTTAAATATAGGAACAAACAAAATGAAATTTTCAGTATTTCTTTTGCTCCAAAACTATCTTTGGAATTTCCCAGGTCCCTGAAAAATCACACAGATTTGTTCTTCAGCTTATAAAAAAAGATGCTAGAACTAATTAGTTTTGTTTGATATGCTATTATTATGAGTTGCATGGGGAAAGTTTTCAGATTAGAAGAGACACTAGGTTAACTTTGTAAAGGTAAATGTTGCTTATATAAATATTATAGACATTACATGCTTTATATCAAATCCCTAGAGTTTTGTCAGTGTCTTGATTACCATAATATATTTTTACCTCTGGTAAAGCACTGATCAAAATTCTTATGGAATAATCTGTCTTATATATTTATGAGTCTTAGAGTGTTTTATGTGATCATGTTAGGCCACAATACAGCATCAACTGTCACAATTTCAGCTATTGCCCCACAGTCTTCCTTTTTTCATTTGAATCTGTTGAAAGAGACATAGATTGCTTGTGCTCTTATGTGGGTTGCTGTAAACATAAAGATTTCAAGGGCTTGACTGCTCTATCACCTGGGTCCTCCTTGGGGCTGTGCTCTCATGAGTAATGCTGAGGAATGAGTTCCTCTTCTCTGAGACAAGATTAACCTGCTTACTTCTTGCTATGAAGAAAATGGATTTCCCCAAATTCAGTGTTCTTCTGGCTGTGACATAAATCCTCTGCATGTATAGCATCCCTCTGGGCTCTTTCTGTCACCTCTGTGGGACACTGGGACAAAGGAAACTCATGTGACTTTTTATGCTCATGCTGTTTTCTGTGACATGAGTAATAAAGTCCTGTGTCTCTGACCAAGGAGTCTCATGTCTTCTGCCAGAATCCATTAAACCATTCACAGCATATCTCAGCAGCTTGTAAATCAAATCCCACACACAAAAGTTAGCATCTTCTAGGCCAGCTGTTCTCAACTGTAGATGAACATAAGACATGGCCAAGGGGTATCACACATGTTGAGGCCCTATTCCAGACTTGCTGAATCCCTTTACTTTGTATTCTTGCTGTATTCTTGGTGAAAAATCCAACTCTTTTCAAAACTCCGTGGACTGTAGCCCACCAAGCTCCTCTGTCCATGGAATTCTCCAGGCAAGAATATTGCAGTGGGTAGCCATTCCCTTCTCCAGGGGATATTCCTGACTCAGGGATCGAAACTGGGTCTCCTGCATTGGCAGGCAGATTGTTTACTGTCTGAGCCCCTAGGGAAGCTCATATTCTTGGTATATCATGTATATTATCTCTTAGGGTTATTGCATGCTGTATTCAAGATTTCTTCTCTTAAAATTGCTCTTCCATTTTTATAAAGAAGATACAACATTCAAAGACATTTTTGAAAATAGACTTAATCATTACTCAGAAAGTATTTTTTGGAATGGCTTTATTATCTTTATTTTTCATGTCACAGAAACAATCATCTACTGCTCTCAATTGCATTATTCATATCAGAAACCTCATCAAATTTTCACATTTGAAAATTATTAGTAATAAATTAACCACAGCCATCAATTCTCTGTCATCTTTAGGTAGTATTTATTTTATTCTGGTGCAGGCATGGGGGCTTTGCTATTAAAAAAAAACAAAAAAATAAGGAAGAGCTTGTGTCTTCAACAAAAGAGAGTTTCAGAGCCTCAAGGAAAAGGCCTGTACTTCAAAGTGTTCACATATCAAGGATGATCTTACATTTTTTATAGCAAGATTCAGTGATCTATGACCTTTTCACCAAAAATATCCACTGCTTGCTTTTGTAAATAAAATTTTATTGAAACATAGTCATGCCCAGTTATTTACGTGTTCCCTCTGGCCAATTTCATGCTATAACTGTGGAGCTGAACAGTTGCAACAGAGAACATCTGGCTTGAAAATCTTAAAATATTTACTATCTGAGATCTTACAGAAAAATTTGCTCTCAGAATCTACCAGAGGACTGCTGTGGATTTTCACGACTGTTTTTAGTTGAAAAGTAGATGGCTTCATGAAACTGGTAGCCCAAGATGCAGTATATCAAGAATTAATTAAATAGATCCAGGTGAACCAGTATGGAATTTTTATTGTAGTAATTTTTTAATAATATTGTTGTTTTATTTTTCTATTTTCTGGGTAGATGAAGAAGTCCATTCTTTTTTTAAAGCTATTTGTAACCCACAACAATTTAGTAAATGGTGTTTTTAGAAACTAAAATTTTAAAATGATAGTTGATTCTCACTGACTTTCTAGAATTCCAAAGCTCTGAAGTGTCTTCACTTTTGATGGTGATATAGTTATATGTCTAAGTTCAATAAGACTTTGCCCTTTATTTTACCAGATTACAACTGGATAAACCAACTTTGTAACAAATACCTTGCCTGAAATGTCATTTAAAAAAATAATGTAGTTTAATCAAGTATGACAAGTCAGTTTTCAGAAGTTGATATTACTATAGAAACCATGACTACAAAACTCTCCCAGGAATATTGGCTCACAAAGTCCTGGTCTTATAGGTGATATGATGGTCTCTTCCTTACAGTACAGGTGTCTTAAAAATTTGGAGAACCTCAGAATAGAAGAATTCACTCAACTTTATAAGGTACTGTTGTTTAATACTGTGCAGCTGTAGATTTGCAAAATAATCTCAGAGGTTCATTAACATTCTTGCAGGACCTACGTAAATCAGCCTGTCAAAAATAGTGGGACCAGTCTTTTTTGTTATCAAGAATAATCCTTTGAGATTATTATGATCTTAAAGTGGAAGATGATTGGAGAGTGTATTAATATCTTATTGCTTCTATAAAAATATTATCATAAATTTAGTGGCTTAAAACAACACAAATTTATTATCCTATAGTTCTAAGATTGAAAGTCAGAAATGAGTCTCACAAAGCTAAAAGCAAGATGTCAGCAGACTGCCTTTCTACTGGATGTCCTGGGGAGAATCTGTTTCTTTCCCTTTTCCAGCTTCTAGAGGCCTTCTTTGGGCCTCTAGAGCTACCTTCCCTGGTAGCTCAGAGGTAAAGTATCTGCCTGTAATGTAGGAGACATGAGTTAAATCCCTGGGTCTGGAAGATCCCCTGGAGAAAGAAGTGGCAACACACTCCAGTATTCTTGCAAAAGATTCCCATGGATGGAGGAACCTGGCAGGCTACAGTCCATGGGATCACAAAAAGTCAGGCTTGACTGAGCAACCAAACAACAACTGCCAGAGGCCTTTTCATTTGTTAGCTCATTTCATTCGTTAGCTCATGGCCTCCTTCTATCATTTTTAGAGCCAACGACTGCATCGATTGGACCTCTGCTTCCATCATCACAGCTCCTTCTCTGTATCAGATTCTCCTACCTCTCTCTTTTATTATAAAGATCCTTGTGTTTACATTGAACCTACCGGTATAATTCAGAACAATCTCCCAATCCCAAGATCCACATCGTCGTCATATCTGCATAATCTCTTTTACCATGCAAAGTAACATATTCATTAGCTCTGGGGAGTAAGGACCATTATTCTACCTACCATAGACTATAGGAAAAAGTATGAAAGACTGAAATGAGCTAAAAACTAAGTGTTGCCTAAACTCTTTCTTTCAGGTCACCTGATTCTATAGCATTTTTGTAGGTTTCATTGAGTTTCATTGTGTCTTAACAACTCTGTAAATTGCAGATAACTGCTACCACGCAGAAGACTGTTGAATATAGACATTTGTCTAAAGAAAATAAAATTGATTCCCTACCATCATCACCATCACCACCACCACCACACCAGTACCACCACATCCCCAATGGAATAAATGAGTTTTGTAAATACATTTCAGGATCAATTACTCCTTAAAAAGTTTAGTTCTTTGAAATCTCCTTTTAACTATGGACTTTTTAACTCTAGAACTTACCTAATAGATATTGAAATTGATTATAATATGGCATGTATTACAATAGGAAAGTACTGATGTGAGAGTAGACAGTTTAATAGAAAAGCCTATATGGACAAAAAACAGATGCCTAAATATATTAAAATTTAATATTTGCAAACATAAATTAGTTTGGGAGGAGAGAGATATTTCAAAAGAGATAGGTAGAAATTGGCAAAATCTGAGGGTACATTTTCATATGCTATGTATCAAAGTAAATTCAAGTGGTTTAAATAATTAAATGTAAAATAAAACCCAGAAAAGTTGGCAAATACAAGGGAAAATTGTCCACGGGTTCAATTTTAAAAAGTATAATACAAATTACAGTTTTATTAAAAAAAAAACAACAAAAAACAACACATTTTAGCCAGGACATGGGAAAAAGGCAAATCTTGTACACTATTGGTGGGAATTTAAATTGATGCAGCCATTATGGAAAGCAGTGTGTAGTTTCCTCAAAAAATTTTTTTTTAAAGAACTACTATATGATCCAGCAATTATATCTCTGGTTATTGATCTGAAGAAAACAAAAACATTAAGTCAAAAAATATATGTACCCCTGTCCTGCCTGCCTGCTGCTGCTGCTGCTAAGTCGCTTCAGTCATGTCCGACTCGGTGTGACCCCCTAGACGGCAGCTCACCAGGCTCCCCTGTCCCTGGGATTCTCCAGGCAAGAACGTTGGAGTGGGTTGCCATTTCCTTCTCCAATGCATGAAAGTGAAAAGTGAAAGTGAAGTCGTTCAATCATGTCCGACTCTTTGAAATCCGATGGACTGCAGCCTACCAGGCTCCTCCATCCATGAGATTTTCCAGGCAAGAGTACTGGAGTGGGGTGCCATTGCCTTCTCCAGTACTATTTATAACAGCCAAGATATAGAAATAACCTAAGTTTCCACTGATGGATCAATGGATAAAGAAGATGTGGTATGTATATTTGTTGTTCAGGCACTAAGTCATGGCTGAGTCTTTGTGACCCCATGGACTGCAGCTTACGAGGCTCCTCTGTCTATCTCCTGGAGTCTGCCCAAATTCATGTCCATTGAGTTGGTGATTCTATCTAACCATCTCATCCTCTGCCACCCACTTCTGCTTTTGCCTTCAGTCTGGCCCAGCATGAGGGTCTTTTCTGATGAGTTGGCTCTTTGCATCAGATGACCAAAGTATTGGAGTTTATATGTATAGCATCACTGACTCAATATACATGATCTTGAGCAAACTGTACGAGACAGTGAATAGGGAGGCCTGCTGTACTGTAGAGGTTGCAAAGAGTTGGACACAATTTAGAGGCCAAATATATCTACCTATATATTAATATATAGAGGATGAGATGGTTGGATGGCATCACCGACTTAATGGACATGAGTTTGAACAAGCTCTAGGAGATGGTGAAGGATAGGGAAGCCTGGCGTGCTGTTGTCCATGGAGTTGCAAAGAGTCAGACATGACTGAGCAATTGAAATGCAGCAAATATATGTAATATGGGATTTCCCAGGTGGCTCAGATGGTAAAGAGTCTGCACGTAATGCGGTCCACCTGGGTTCAATCCCTGGATCCAGAAGATCCCCTGGAGAAGGGAACGGCAACCCACTCCAGTATTCTTGCCTGGAGAATCCCATGGATGGAGGAGCCTGGTGGGCTACAGTCCGTGAGGTCTCAAAGAGTCCGACACGACTGAGCAACCTCACTTTCGTTTTCACTTTCAGGTAGCTCAGTGGTAAAAGAATTATCCTGCCAGTGCAGAAGATGCAGATTTGGTCCCTGGTCAGGAAGATTCCCCTGGAGATGGAAATGGCAGCCCACTCCAGTACTCTCACCCGAAGAATGCCATGGACAAAGGAGCCTAGTGGTCCTTGGGATCATAAAGGAGTTGGACATGACTTTGAGACTAAACAAGTTGGCAATCACATGGCAAAATATTCATTCCTCGCTATTTGTGGGTATATAAATTGTTAACAATATTTCTAAATATAATCCAGCAATATTTATCAAGATCCTTAATAATTATTGTCATGAGTTTGAGAAAACTCCAGGAGCAAACCCATGAGTTGAACAAACTCCGGGAGACAGTGAAGGACAGGGAAGCCTGGTGTGCTGCAGTCCATGGGGTCGCAAAGAGTGAGACATGACTTAGGGACTGAACAGCAATCAAGAGCCTTAAAGTGTTCACACAAGTCCTTTGAAACTTCACTTCTGGGAGTGAAGTTTTGCACTTCTGAAGAAGGGCAAAAAAGCTTAAAAAAGTAAATGTCCAGAATGAAGGATAACTGCATAAAATATTATGATGTTACCATAGAATATTGCCTCCTTTCAGCTTGTAATATTGTGTGCGTGCATCTATTTCCAACTCTGCATTTTGTGGCATCATATTGATAGCCTGAAACCAGTTACAACAGGAGTATTCACTCCGTATAAATTTGAAAATGCTAATATAAGGACTTTTCCCCCATAGAAATCCAGTTGTTAACTACTTTTCACCATATTACCAATTATGACTGGCATAAGCCTTTGGAATAATAGTCTAATTTTCTTTTTGTGCAAATCAGCATACAATAATCTGTTCAAGTTCTCACAGTGAATTAATAGCAGAATTAGTACTATAATCTTTTCCTCTGAATCTTAGGCCAAGAGCTTTTCACTTTAACACTTTGCCAGGGAAATTATCTGCTGCTTGTTTTAAATCCCCAAACTCTTGACCTGTGTATCAAGTTCAGGATGAAACCATAGGTGAAAGGATGCCTATCTGATCAATTCTGTCAATATTTACTGTCAAATAAAGCAGGAATTAATCACAATTATCTATTTATACTGGGAAAACTTGCTTTAGACTGGTCCTGCACAGAGCATCCATATTACTTTATCTGTTTACTATAGGTATCTAGGAAAACATCTCATGAGTCAGTGTGGTTGTCATACTGATAACTGTAATCTAATAGGAATTTTCAATTCAACTTGCAAGATATCTTTATGATGGAAGCACATCAAGTTCCATTTTCCTGGAATCTCTACAGTTGTCATTCCCAGTACACACTAAAAAGGAGACAGAATTTCCACCCATCCATCCAACAAAAATTTGTTGGGGACTTACATTGTATCCTACATTGTATGGGATTCCCCCAGGTTTTCAGACAGCAAAGAATCTGCTTGCAATGTGGGAGACCTGGGTTTGATCCCTGGGTTGGGAAGATCTCCTGGAGAAGGGAATGGCAACCCATTCCAGTATTCTTACCTGGAGAATTCCATGGACAGAGGAGCCTGACAGGCTCCAGTCCATGGGGTCACAAAAAGTCAGACACGACTGAGAGGTTAACACTTCCACTGCCTATACTGTATCTGACCCAGGGAATGTGTGATTTCAGAACTCCAGTTCCTTTTCTATTTTCTGCTAATAATTCTCACAGGATGTTGACTCTGTCTTGTATTTTAAAGAACTGTAATTCTTCCTGTGTGCAGCTGCATCTTAGTTGGGAAACAATCTCTCTTCTTTCTGATCACCATTATAATCCCTTCGAATCTCTCTAGATGCTGCCAGGGATTGTCGTTTTCATGGTTCAGTTGCTAAGTCATGCCTGACTCTTTGCAACCCCAAGGACTGCAGCACACTAGGCTTCTTTGCTACCAAAGATATATATATATATAATTAATCATATATATGTTTATATTTATATATAATA
>SJYQ01095273.1:467968-536118 GCA_006410935.1 Redunca redunca
TAAATAATATAGATTTTTTTACCTTTAGTAATTTAATACACTTCCACTATGCTTTACTTAGCTTAGTTAAATCAATACTTTTTCACTTTGAATCTAATAAGTACTTGAAGTCTTTAAGTCCTCAGATGACACTATGATAATAATAATATCAATAAGTATTGAATTTTTGTATGAAACACCTGACCTATCTGGTAGATACATGGACAAAAAGAAATCATAAGCATAAGCTATGCATTGTTATTGTTTAGTTACTAAGTTGTGTCCAATTCTTTTACAATTCTGGGGACAGTAGCACTCTAGGGTCCTCTGCCCATGGGATTTTCCCAGGCAAGAATGTTGGAATGTGTTGCCATTTCCTTCTCCAGGGGATCTTCCTGACCCAGGGATCAAACCTGCACCTCCTGCTTGGCAGGTGGACTCTCTACTCGGTACAAAGTGAAGTGATAGAAGTTACAAATATCTGGTTCACTTCTGGAGTACACTTCTCTACACTGCCCTCCAGGGAAGCCCAAAGTTATGGGTATTCTTCAGCTATTCAAAAGGTGTCAGCCTTTCAGAAGGTATCAAACACTTGGTAAAGCTAAATATTACTATTTATCTGAAAAAATGAAAATGATTGTTAATGAACTAACAAATCTAAATATTAGAACATAGGAAACCACAAGATAAAGTAAGTTGGTAGATTAGGTCGCTCATTTTAAACACCCCGTTACAGGTGCTTCCCAAGTGGCTCAGTGGCAAAGAATCTCCCTACCAATGCAGGAGATACAGGAGACAGTGTCGATCCCAGGGGTTGGGAGGGTCTCGATGGGCATGAGTTTGAGCCAACTCCTGGAGTTGGTGATGGGCCGGGAAGCCTGGACTGCAGCAGTCAATGGGGTGGCAGAGTAGGACACAACTGAACGACTGAACTGAACTGCCTGCTGTATCTTTGTGCCTCCTACAGGCCGTGGTAGTAACTGCTGCTGTATAAATAGTCGGACAACAGGAAGTCAGGCCTTTCGGCATTTCTGACAGCTCCTTGAGGACAGGTATTCCACTTCTAGTACTGTACTGACCACCTCATAAGAGACTGTCCATAAATATTCAGGAAATAATGAGAAAATGTAAAGGGGAGTCAACTATGGCATCCCCCAGGGGGTGTTAAATCCCCGAGTCTTGTTTACTTATGACTTCAAACAGAGTAAAATTGCTCTGTATAGTCTCCGTTTAAGTAAATGTATTTATTTAAGACCTTTATTGAGAGTTTTGGGTTTCCATAGAATTGCAAAAATAACTAAGACTTGCTCCCTCTCTTGAGGTATTTTACAAGCTGGTGTAGTGACTAATGTAGCAGAAAATTCCATCAGGATTATCTACTAAGGGAAAATACCTGGCCTCTTAGATGCAGTAGATTAAATGATGCGGCAGTGGCCACAACAGTTACTTCAAGGCTATTTGAACGGTCACCACAGACTATCCCAGATCATTTGCAACCATACCCAGAATTCTCTTCTCCTTAGGCATTCTACCACAAAGCTTGGGATAATTCCCTACTCAAGAATATCTAGAGTTGGTGGAAAAAATTCAAAACTTTTCTGCAAGCAACTTTCTAGTCTCCCTAGATGCAGGTTCAGGATTGGTCAGACCTAATTGATATACAAGCACTATTCCTTTTAAGCCTTTAAGACAGGTTATATATCATTTGATGGTCAGCAGCTGCATTTGAAATAATGGTCACATGTATTTGGCTATATACCCAGAAATTTGGGCACTATGTTGCAATAATGACCCCTTCCTGGCCATGGATTCTAATTGCAAGTGTCTGTAACATAATCTGAACATAGGTCAAAAGATTTCTGGGTGAAGTTTTCATAGGGTAATTTTCTTTTCCTGGAAATGATCAAAACTTTCCAATTGTTCCTAACTAGAGAATATGATTTTTGAGTGACCAAGGTTTAAGAAAGTTTTAAGATTATTAGTAACAAAACACATATCACCTGTAACCTAAACTGAGGTGGGACCTATAATTCTTCTGGGTAAGAAACGAGTTTGCAAACTTATTTTAACTGCTAGGAACTTTACAACAAAGTTTTTTAATATTAAATTTGGAATTAGATGGGTAGAGTAGTAATTCTTAGTAGGAACTGCTTGGCTAACTCCGTGTCTCACTGAAAATTTATACCCTAATATTAGGTTTTGGCTAATGTTTATTCTATGATTGAGATATAAGTTCTGTTTTTATAAAGACCCATACTGAATGGTAGAAATGGCCATGGGAGGGTCCAATTCTTATTGACCCCTTGCATATTTTATGTAAGCTGAAATATAACTTGAGATAAAGTGATAAAATATTAGGAAAGAGAGAGAGAGTTTAATATATAATGTTACCTTCTGCAAGATATAGGATATTTACCCTGTTTTTGTAATCATGCAGAGAACCAACACAGGTGTTTCTAAATGATGTTTAGTTCAACAAAGAATGTGTTCCTTTAATAGTGAGAGCCATATTTTTGTCATATGCTGGCTCGCTACACATTTAAAATTGACATACATTGGAGCACTTCAAATTTATATCTTCATTTCAACCATTCATTTAGTAGGTCAAATCATCATTATATTTCACCAGGATGGTGGATTTTAATTCATTTAACGTTTTAATCTTTCATCAGTTTTTCATTTAAGAGGATTTCACAGCATATATGGGATTTGTATAAATTTGTGTGCAGTAAATTTATTCTTTTAACAGTTTTATTCTTTCATCAGAAATTCATTTAAATGGATTCCACTATATATCACTTCCACTTCCAGTGCAGCTTTAGGTCAGGCTGTAATTGATGCAAAAGCAATGAGGTATTAAAAGAGATAGGAAATATCTGAAATTGGAAAGAGTTCAAGAAGTGGCCCATTGTAAGGGCATTACACTCCTCAGATAAAGTGGGGAGGGAGAATAATACAGCATTTTGATCTGAAGCCTTGCATGCTTTATAATTTCAATTCTCAACAAAGTCAAAAAGATCTATTTTATCTAAGCTTGTGTCTTTAAAGGAAAATTAACTGCTTCAGTGCTCTAAAACAGCCCCCATATGGCCATGTGAATGTGTGTGCTTGTCTTTACCATCCATTTGAATTAATGGCACAGCTTCTTTCAGTGAACCTTCTATCTCCTCCCTCCCCTCTGCCGACATTCATTAAATGACATCCAAGTGATAAACATTAATATAATAAATACAGTAGCTATGAAAATAACCCAGGGAAGGGGGCATTCTATCATGTTTTCATATAGAAGTAGATGAAAATCACCAGTAGTACATTATAGTTGGTGACAGAAAACTGCAGTATGAGAGATGCCTTTACCCAAGAACAGAGGTGCTAGTGTTTGCTTTGTGTGCATCAGGAAAGTACAAGGTGACCTTGAGAAAAGTCCTCCTTGCTCTCCAGATCTCTGCAAAGGGAGTGACTGCTTTTATGTTGCCTATTGTAAGAGGGCATTGGTGTCGGTTGGTGAGTGCTAGAGAAGATGCTAGAGAAATGATATTGGTGGAAATCAATATTTACTTGAATTTGCTAATGTCTCTTTGAGAAGACCATGCCCCAGGAAGAAACGTTCTCATCAAACTCACACACACATAATGGTAGTTTTGAGAGATAGTGTATGTATTTACCAACCCTATTGGGGTAATTCTTTTACATATATGCATGTGTGTGTGTGTGTGTTAAGTCGTTCAGTCATGTCTGACTCTTTGGGATCCCATAGACTGTAGCCCGCCAGGCTCCTCTGTCCACGTAATTCTCCAGGCAAGAATAGTGGAGTGGGTAGTCTATCCCTTCTCCAAGAGATCTTCCTGACCCAGGGATAAAACCCAGGTCTCGTGCATTGAAGGGAGATTCTTTACCATCTGAGCTACCAGTATCAAATCACACTGTATACCTTAAACTTACACAATGTTATATGTCAATCATATCTCAGTAAAGCTGGGGTGTGCAGAAAAAAAGAAAGAAGGAAGAATTGAAGGAAAGGAAGAAAAAAGAAAACAAGGAAGGAAGAGGAGAGGGGGATATATTTTGCGATATTGTTGTTTCCAATATTCTCCTTTATGAGACTGACACCTACTTCTGTCTTCTTCTGGTTTATTGACTGTGTGAATCTGTCATGTCAAATGCCCAATTAATGTTTATAAAATTGAATTGAACTCTACTGAACTGAAAAAAGAAAATTTTAAATACTGGGAAAGATGATCCAACTCCATCATCCTCTCTCTCACATCCCCCAACAAGCTCATAGCATAATTCAGAGTTAGAAATATAAAATCAGTTTAGCTTATCATACTGTTCATAGCGCATGTCCGTTTACTGCATCTGGTTAGGGAGAGAATATAATTGAGAGAAAAAAAGATTGCTCTCAGACTAAACATCTAAATTAGTTATTTCTAATGAGATTGATGATTGGTCATGAAAGATTACAGGAGGGTTTTGGGAGGGTCATACTTCCACTTTAATGTCATGTCAGTCTTTCTTGTGCCTCCTCTTATAAAATTGTGGAAGGCTTAGTCCTGATGCATTTATAGATCTATGGCAGTTTTCATATAGGAGTTTATGAGTGAGTTGGGGGCAATCCCTGGATTTCTCTGTAGGTTCAATGTATGTCATGGGTTCTAGATCCCATGGGGCATCCTAGAATGGACTGAAATATAGAAAGTCTAGACTATTTCCACTTATACTTAGAGAAAAGCTTCATTTTTCTACAATGGTCTAGGGGAAAAAAGGAGAAGGCAAGGGACACATTTATTTTTCTTGCCAAGATTTCCAGCACTTCAGTGGACTGTATGCTGGAAAGGTCAGTCAACAGTTTTTGCCGGTCCATTTGGGTGAAGCTTCTTGTCCTCCAAAGGATATCTTATGTGAAGTGAAATTGCTCAGTCATGTCCAACTCTGCAATCCCATGAACTGTAGCCTGCCAGGCTCCTCTGTTCATGGAATTTTCCAGGCAAGAGTACTGGAGTGGGTCGCCATTCCCTTCTCCAGGGGATCTTCCCGACTCAGGGATCAAACCCACATCTCCCACATTGCAGACAGAAGGTTTGCTGTCTGAGCCACCAGAGAAGCCCATCCTATGTGCCAGGAAGTGTATTACAGTAATGTGAAAGCATCTTGCATGTGTGCGTGTGGCACTAAGTTGCTTTAGTCCTGTCCAACTCTTTGCCACCCTATGGACTGTACCCTGCCAGACTCCTCTGTCCGTGGGACTCTTCAGGCAAGAACACTGAAGTGGGTTGCCATGCCTTCCTCCAGGGGAACCTTCCCAACCCAGGGATCCAACCCATGTCTCTTAGATCTCCTGCATTGGCAGGCGGGTTCTTTACCACTAGAGCCACCTGGGAAGCCTGAAAGCATTTTACAGAAAGCTAATTTTATTTGGATATAACTTATCAACCTAGCTGTCAAACTACAAGTGGGAAGGTGAATTTCATTGTGTGGACAATTTTATAGCCTTTCAAATGATAATTTCCTGAATTTTTATGCAGGCGTATATTGATGGAAACGAACAGATATTGAAAAGAGTAGAGCCACAAGCCACACCACAGAACTGAGGATGAAAATTAGCTTCCTGCTTGTCTCTCCTCTCTTGCTATTTTTGTAATGCATCAAAGCTCTCTTTCAAATGCAAACTATGAAGCTGAGCTCTTATGTATCTAACTGATCTTGCATACGTGTTTCCTTTAGCTTTGGCTGCTCTTTGGACCAGCAACCTCCTGCCAGCAATTTCTTATCAGCATGTTCATCTAGATGATTTTCTACTAAGAGTTATTACTCTTCTGTTTAATATTGGCAAGATCTGGACTTAATACTTGAGTAATTTGGTTCAGGAAGAATTAAAAAACTCTGCAAATCTGTAATCATCAATCAGTTATGCAAAGTCTGAGCCCCACAATATATTAGACTATTTGAGCACTGTTGAGTATGTTAATAAACACATAAAGAACTCTCTCTAAATCTTTATTTTAAACTCATGTCTGTGTGGAATATCTTTTTTCCCATCCTTTTACTTTCAACCCTCCTAGGTTTTTTCAGAAATGAATTTCTTATAGACAACATATATTTGGGTCATGCTTTTCTCTCTGCTTCGCCAACTCTTTCTTCTAATTGCTGTACTTATATCAATTATATTACAGGTAATTTTTGATATGATAGGGCTTAAGTCTTCCATATTACTTGTTTGCTGTTTTTGTTTCTCTCTGTTTTCCATCTCTCTCTCTTTTCTTGCCTTCTGTGAGTTACTTGACCATTTTTTAAAGATACCATTTTGATTTTTAATGACTTTGAATATATGTCTTTACATAGTTTTCTTAGTGGTTGTTCTAGATGTTATAATATACATATATAAGCTATCAACAGTATACTAGTCTTCATGTTTTACTACTTCCAGTGAGGTAGAGAAATATTTTCACTTCAGTCTCTTAATTCTCCAACTTTGAAAACACAAGTATCTTGAATATTTTCTCTCTATATATTGAATATAGGGTCTTTGCTTCAGTGATCAAACATTTTTTAAAATTATGCTGAGGAAAATAGTCTTACCATATTTTTGCCCTTTGCTTTGTTTATCTTTCTCTTCTGGAATTCCTAATCTCATCTTGTAATTTTCATTCTATTTAGAAATCTCTTTAGCCATTCTTTAAAGGTACTTCTGCTAGTTAATAAATTCTCTTAAAACTCCTCTGTCTGAAAATGACTTTGTTTTCTCTTCATACTGAAAGGACATAGTTGAGGTTAACAGTTCTTTTCTTTAAGTGATTGAAAAATGTCGTTTAACTTCTTCCTAGCCTCTATGGTTTCAGATGAGAAAAATATCTGTAGTCTCCCCATAAATAATATGTTGTTTGGCCACTTTTTCTGTGTGTGCTTTCAAAGTTTTATGAAAAATAAATAAAACTTTAATTTTAATGTATCTTGGTATAGAGCTTTTTGAGTTTCTTCTCTTAATATTTGAAATTTGCTCAGATTTTTGAATCTATTTCTTCCACCAAATTTAGGAAGATTTTTAACCATTATTTCTTCAAATATTTCTTCAGATCCATTCTCTTTCTCCTCTTCTTCTGGGGCTCTGATGACATAAATATTTGATCTTTTATTATTGTCCCACAAATTTATGAGGATTTATATGTGTGTGTATGTGTGTGGTCTGTTTTGTCTGTTGTTCAGATTAGCTTATTCTATCCTCAAGTTTACTGAATTTGTCCTTTGTCATACTCATTCTGCTATTGAGCCCCTCCATTGAATTTTTAATTTGTTATTACATTTTTCATTTCCACAATTTCCATTTGGTCTTTTTTAATTTTTGATGAAATTTTACCTTTTTCCTGCTATTTCGAGGGCATTCACAATTGCTTATAGCAGCATTTGTATGATGGCTATGGTAAAATCCTTGTCAGATAATTCCAGTATCCTATTTATCTTAGTGTTGTCATCAGATGTTTTTTCTCATTCAAGTTGTCATTTTTCTGTTTTTTTTTTGTTATGGCAAATGATTTTCAAATGTACCCTGGACATTTTCATTATTATTTTGGGATATTCTGGGTCCTAACGAAGTCTTCTGCTTTATCAGTCATCCTTATCATGCCTGCTGTCGTCTGTGGTTTTCTTTATCTTATGTCTTATTCTCAGGTTTGTCATGTAGCCCAAGACCTACATTTTGCGGGCTATGGTTGCACCGCCAATTTAGTTTCCTGAGTGTTTTTAGTCTATTTGATCTCTTTGGTTTGCTTAGTGCCATTTGGTATCCTCATGATTCTTTTTGATACCAGCTTCTGTATGAACCCCCCAATCTTTAGGAGAGAGAAGGGAGACTCTTGCTCATGGGATTGGGAAAGTTCCATGTGTCTCCTATTGTTGGCAGGAATCCCACTCATTCCTTGCTTGAAAAGACTGTCTTGTGACTTTGAGCTGGGGGGTAGGGGAGAGTCTTAGCCATAGGGGCAGAGAACAATTCTCCAGGTGAATTGTTTTTGGTGGTACACTTTTTCAATCTGGAGAAGGAATCAGCTTACTTGAACCATATTCATCTCTTAGGTTAGGGATCAGCAGAAGCTAGATGGAGTTTACCTTATGCTGGAGCAGTAAGGGGCAGGAGGACGTGAGAAGATCCTAGGCTTCTGTGTTGTCTATTCATTCCTGGGGTCTCTAGTTAGTCTGTCTTCTTTTTACCTTTCAGGGTTCCTTGTTGGATTGTTTTCAGAGTTTTAACCTGTATTTAGTAAGGGAGGAAGAAAGAATGATGTCTTATATCATCTTGTTTCCCTTTTGCATTTTTAAGTGAATATATATTTTCAGGACTTCCCTGAGGGCTCAACAGGGAAAGAACATGCCTGAAAATGCAGGAGACACAGGCTTGATCCCCAGGTTGGGAAGATTCCCTGGAGGAAGAAATGGTAACCCACTCCAGTATTCTTGCCTGGGAAATCCCACAGACATAGGAGTCTAGTGGGCTACAGTACATGGGGTTGCAAAAGAGTCAGACATGACTTAGGGACAACAACAAGAAACAATGTTTTTTGAAAACGTATTTTGATAAGTAAGATGTAATCTTCTATGTTGTCATTATAAATCCCTGGGCTTTTATATATTTTTGTGTGATTGTTGTTCAGTCATGTCCAACTCTTTGAGACCCCATGGACTGGGCCCATCAAGTTCCTCTATCCATGGATTTCTCCTGGCAAGAACGCTGGAGTGGGTTGCCAAATCTTTCTCCAGGGGATCTTCCTGATCCAGGGACCAAACCCAGGTCTCCCACACTGCAGGCAGATTCTTTACCATTTGAACCTAGGGCTCTTTACATACTTAGTAACTTTATTAAATATGAAGAATACATTTATTAGAAAAAAATAAGAAGAAAACATCAAAAATAGGTAGTGATTTTCTTTTGGTTGATAGGATTATGGGTCATTCTTATTTTCTTCTTTATTATTTTTTGTATGTTCTACTTTATTAAATCTATGAATGATATTATTTATTAAGAAACTGTTATTGACCAAAGAAGAAAAAAGAAGCAACAGAACAAGACATGTATTGAGGATGGCTAGACTATAAGTCACTAGAAAATAGTAGAAATAATAGTATCAACAGTTTTTATTTCTAGGAACTGGATTCATGGCTTCCTGTGCATCAATACATACTGGATAACATCATCAGAATTCTCATTAACAGTTCAAAAAGATAATAGACCTCTCAAATCACAATGAAAGTCATCCTAGAAAGCAATGGGAAAGGGTGGTTATTGTAATAAATGGTGCTGGGTCAATTGACTATCCTTCCATAGGAAAATGCATGTATCTCAACTCATATCTCTCACTACACATAAAAGTCAACTCTAGATGAACTACAGATCTGCATGTAAAAGGGAAAATGATAAATCTTTTGGAAGAAGCATAGAAAAATATCTTCATTTTCCTAAAATAGGGAAATATTTCCTAAATATGGCTTCAGAATCAATAACCATAAAATAAAAGTTATTAAACTCTTAAGAATGTCCATCAAAAAATACCATTTAGAGAATATCAATCTGTAGATTGAGAGAAAATGCTTGTGAATCAATAAGAAAAATACAAAAAACCCAAACAAAAAAAATAAGCAGGTATCCAGAAAAGAGGATGTCAAAATGACCAATAAATGTATGGTAAAATATTAAGCTTTTTTAGTTTTTATTTTTATTTTTTTTTATGANCTTGAATTTGGGGGGGCATGGGGACACAGGGACGGGGACACGGTGGGGGCTGTTGTACACACATGAGTGCCGCCTCTGAGCATCAGGCCTGCCCCCTGCTTGGGTGACCTTTCTCCCCAGGCTTCAGTGTCTGTGGAGCTGAGGATCTACTCCCATCTTCAGCCATAAAGATGCTGAGTTACCTTAGTGAGTCCTAGTCCAGCTCTGTCTAGGGTCCTGGCAACCTATAGAGGAAGACAGGCCACGCACTGGCCATCAGGCTGGGTTTTGATTGCGTGATCACGAGGAGCAGGAGGGAGAGGCAGGCAGGCCAGGGGCCTGTGGAATGATCCAGAAGGGGACATGGGCGTGAGGGGTCCTTCTGCTGAGGGCTCACACACAGCACCCCCTCTGGCAGGCATACGAGCGCGGCATCTCGTTGTTCAAGTGGCCCAACGTGTCGGACATCTGGAGTACCTACCTGACGAAGTTCATTGCCCGCTACGGGGGCCGCAAGCTGGAGCGGGCACGCGACCTCTTTGAGCAGGCGCTGGATGGCTGCCCTCCCAAATATGCCAAGAGTAAGGGGGCCAAATGGTCTTGGGGGGTGGGGGCGCATCCCGGGCCCAACCGCTGACCTCTAACTCCACCTCCCGCTTCGTCCTGCCACAGCGCTGTACCTGCTGTACGCGCAGCTGGAAGAAGAGTGGGGCCTGGCGCGGCACGCCATGGCAGTGTATGAGCGTGCCACCAGGGCTGTGGAGCCCGCGCAGCAGTACGACATGTTCAACATCTATATCAAGCGGGCGGCTGAGATCTACGGGGTCACCCACACCCGCAGCATCTATCAGAAGGCCATTGAGGTGCCCCGATTGGAAGTGAGGGGGGAAGAAGAGGGTCTTGCAGGCAGGGAATCTGAGTGACCCTGTGTGTGGGGGGCAGAGGGCAGGCTCACTGCCCAGGGACCAGCCTGGTGTGCACAGAGGGGTGTGTGCACCCCCGCCCCCATCCCAGCCTCTCTGACCCCTCCCAACCCCATCAGGTGCTGTCTGATGAGCATGCCCGGGAGATGTGCCTGCGGTTTGCTGACATGGAGTGCAAGCTCGGGGAGATCGACCGTGCCCGGGCCATATACAGTTTCTGCTCACAGATCTGCGACCCCCGGGTAGGGACGGTCCTGAGCCTGGGGAGGGATTGGGGGGTGGGAGGTTGTGGCCAAGCTGACCAGCTCACGTTCCTGTTACCCCCTCTGCAGACGACCGGGGCCTTCTGGCAAACGTGGAAGGACTTTGAGGTCCGGCATGGCAATGAGGACACCATCCGGGAGATGTTGCGGATTCGCCGCAGCGTGCAGGCCACGTACAACACACAGGTCAACTTCATGGCCTCGCAGATGCTCAAGGTGTCGGGCAGTGCCACGGGCACCGGTGAGTGAGCCCTTGCCGTGGGCGCTAGCCTCCCAGGTCTGAGAGCGTCAGGGTTCACCCTGTCTCCCATGCTTCAGGCTGGGAACTCCCTGGGGGACCGGGGCCTCAGGCTCACATGGGGGCCGCCCAGCAGCACACACAGCAAAGCAGGCAGGGTCCCCACGGTGTCTGACCCCCGTTCCCTGTCCCCACCCCCAGTGTCTGACCTGGCCCCCGGGCAGAGCGGTATGGATGACATGAAACTGCTGGAGCAGCGTGCTGAGCAGTTGGCGGCGGAGGCGGAGCGGGACCAGCCCTCAAGGGCCCACAGCAAGATCCTGTTTGTGAGGTGAGGGGGGCGCCCTGAGGCTGGGGCTCGGAGCCAGCCAGCTCCCAGGAGGGAAGGCATCAGGAGGTGGGGGGCCACTGGGCCTGGCTGAGCAGTGTGGCCCCCGCCTGCCCCAGGAGTGACGCCTCCCGGGAGGAGCTGGCTGAGCTGGCCCAGCAGGCCAACCCAGAGGAGATTGAGCTGGGCGAGGACGAGGATGAAGATGAGATGGACCTGGAGCCCAATGGTGAGGGCCAGTGGGCCAGGTGGGGTGGAGGGTGGGGGCGGGAACCCCTCCCAGAGAGTGACCAAGTCCTCCTCATACCCCACCCCCATCCAGAGGTGCGCCTGGAGCAGCAGAGCGTGCCAGCCGCTGTGTTCGGGAGCCTGAAGGAAGACTGACTCCCACCCCTGCCCACTCTGCCTCTCCCCTCAATGAAGCTTGTGTTTGTATATCCTGGTCTGAGCCTCCTTCCTGCATGCCCTCTCCTGCTGCCCAGGTGCCTGAGGGGTTTGCCAGCTCAGCGCCCCGCCCCCCTCCACCCCCGGATTGGCTCGTGTGGGAGGTGGGGCAGCTGGGCTCCAGGCCAGGGCAGGCACCCGCCCCACCCTCACCCCACCAAGCCAGTTCTGGACTCAGAGGCCAGTCTCTCTGCGGCCTGAGGGCCTGATCCTGGAGGGGCCCTGCCCCGCTTCCCATCAGCAGGTAGACAGCACCCCACCTTGAACCCTTCCTCCCTGGGCGAGGGCGGCACCCCCCACCCTTGGGAGGTGACTAGTCTGAGAGCTTTGGAGGCAGGCAGGCCCTGACCACCTCTGTGATCTTAGCAAGGCTATTCTCTCTACCTGGACAGCAGCCAGGAGCCAGACCTCGGCCCTGGGCCATGGCCAGGGCGTGGTCCTTAGTCCTAAGCTCTGGGAAGCCATTATCGGGCTCTAAGCTATTAAAGGATTTGAAGCATTCGGGGACTTAATCAGATTTGTGCCCTTAACAGGCCAGGCAGACTGCTGTGGGACCGGCTGGTGGCAGGAGGTGACTGGGGATGCAGTCATGGGGACAGAGAAGCGAGTGAGCAGGTAGGCCTTCAGGAGGCGAATGTGCAGGATCAGGTGACCCTGGGGAGGCTGAGGTTCCCCACTTGAGCTTGTGACATCGCTCCTCCACCTGAGACATCCAGGAGCCACGCCCAGGCAGCAACCTCAGACCTGGAGCTCGGATGAGAGAAACAGGACCCTCTGGCCCAGAGGCAGTCTAGAAACGTAGGCAGGCGGCTGGGGGAGAGAAGATCAAGTTTAGCAGTTGGCCAAGGACCAAATGGCAGGAGGGGCCGATAATAACAGCCAGGCTGAGGAGGAAAATGAAGCCAGTGGGGGTGGGGAGGGCTGGCCGGAAGCCCCAGGTGCCCAGGAGTTCAGCTAAGAGGCAGCTGGGAAGCGGCCACGGGGCCCTGGCAGGGGAGTCATGCCAGACCTTGGCAGGAGCTGCACCAGAGCCATCGAAGGGGGCAGACAAGAGGCTGGAGCAGGATCAAGAGAGAATTGGGAGACAGGAAATGGTCGGCGAGTGTGGGAAACCCTCTCCTGCAGAGATGTCCCCAGCCCCCAGCCAGCCTCGGGGAGATGCCAGTAGTCTCCAGTAGTCTCCCTCTCTTTAAATTACTTTATTCAAGAAGGTGGGGAGGACAGACGGTTGAGGGGACTGAGCTGAGCCCTGAGTCCCTGAACCTCCCAGCTCAGCCCCCACAGCAGGACGGGACAAAAATTAGGGGGTGGGGACTCCAGCCCCACCCAGACAAGGTCGGGGATAGACAGGACCCAGGAACACCGACTGACTGTCCTCCGGGCTGGTCCCCGGAGGGGGCGGCGGTCAGAGTACACAGGGCCCGGCCTGCGGACCACCCAGGACGGGGCTATTTTGGGGTGCTGCTGCCCTTCTTGGGGGTGGTGGGCTTCTTGCTCTGCCAGAGGTGTCCCTGGATGGTGAAGGCATCCACGCTCATGGACATGGTCTTGGCGGGGATCTGCGTGAAGCGCTTGCGGTCTGAGTTGTACTTGTAGATGCCCTCGACCATGGCTGGTGTGACCGTGCGGGGGCCATAGCCCGCCAGCCGTGACAGCTCCTCTGTTTCTGCGGACAACGTGTACAGGGCCCGGAACTGGCAGCTCGAGTCGCGGAAGAGGATCAGGAAGTGGTTGGCCTTGCTCTTCTCAATCTCCTGGTGGGTGGCAGACGCAGTTAGCCAGGCCACCAGAGAACCCCACCTGCCCCCGACCCCCAACCCCGATAAAGCCCCGGCGAGGGCCTACCTCAAGAATGCGGTTCTTCTGTGGCTCATTCACCTTGCCTGCCAGGCAGCAGTGTGACAGGGCATTGTGGATGATGAACTTGTTGGACTTGGCACTCGGCTCCTTGTACAGCCGCGGACCTATGGGGCAGGGCAGTGAGCAGGGACTGGTGGGGGCCGGTCCTCACCATCCCCCCACCCCCAAAAGTCCCACCACCTACCCGTATACTCAGGCACTGAGGCCGGGGAAGATGCGTTGCTGCCATTTTCCCACTCACGTTCGCGGCTGCCAGGCAGACGGCTCGGGGACATGAGGCCAGATGGAGATGGAGCCCTGCGGGGGGCGGGGGGATGGGATGGGGTGGGGGTGCCGTCTGGAGGACGAAGTCAGTATGCAGTGAGACCCAGGAGGGGTGCGCCCAGGACACGGCAAAGCTGGATGTATCCACAGATACTGTCTATGCCTCTAAGTCCCTGCAGGGCCAAGGCCAGCCCTGGGCACACTGAACATGGGTTCTGTCTCAGGTGTGTGACCTTTCATCTCTGGCGCCACATCACTCCTAGGCGCGCGCGCACACACACATGCACACTCAGAGGCCACCTGCCACATAAGTACCTGCACGTCCAGGCCAAACTCACCGAGACGTGGGCCTCTTCACGCCAAGGTTACCGGGGGCCTCGTTGGCCACCGTGGACAGAGACAGGGTGGACTGAGAGTAGATTTTGCTGAGCCGGGAGCCTGGGAACAGAGGGTGCCACGTCAGGCACCCCCCACCAAGCCTCCTTACCTCCACGTATGCCCAGGGGCCCAACCTGGCCAGTGGGAGAAGGCACATGGGGGTCAACCCTGCCTAGGACCCTCACCCCACACTGACCGGCCCCTGTCCTCCCTAAGCCAGGCTGTAGGGAAGCAGTGCCTGACCTGTTAAGCTGCGGAGAGAACTCTGGGCCAGCACCCTTTATCCTGCTGTGGCCCCCACATCCTTCTGGAAGCCTTGATTCCCCCAACCCCACAGCCCTGTGTGTATACCCCAAGCCGCCCCACTTGCCCCTGGGGGGCCTCACCCAGTAGTCCACGGGCTGGGCTCCGAGCCAGGGCCGAGTCATCACAGCAACCAGAGCGTGGCCGAGGGGCCCTCCGACCACCTCGGCCCGGCCCCCCACTCCCCGCTGCCCGGGGCCGCAGCACCTTATCAAGATCGTCCATCAACTTCAGCTGGGCCCGGCGTTCATACTCCAGCCGTGTGAACTCCCCCCGCCGGGGGCCCACCTCTTCCTCAGCAGGGGCCCGGGCAGCTGGGGCTGGGGTTGCAACAGAGGCCGTAGGAGCTGTGGGTGCAGGGGGGCTGGGGGCCACCTCCTCCTGGGCCAGCCTACACACAGAGGAGATGAACACAGTCAGACAGGTGGCAGCGTTGCCGGGGGCAGAGGTCCTGGGGCTGAGCTCAGCCTCACCTCGAGGCCTCCTCCCTCCGCTGCTCCTTCTCAGCCTCCTGCCACTGTTTCCTCCGCCGTGCCTCCTCTGCTCGCCGCTGTTGCCGCTCCAGCAGGCTGGCCCGCTTCTGGGCCATCTCGTCCTCGGGCTTGTCTTCATCCTGGGGGCAGGCACCGAGTGTAGCTGGCTGTCCCTCCCCTGGTTCAGCTGGAGTCTGTTTCGACCCAGCCTGTCAGCCACTCACATATCCTTGAGTTTTTGTCATTGGTCTGAAGGCATTTGGTGGGTGCCTGCTCTGTGTGTGATCCCATGCTGGGTTCTGGGCACACGAAAGCTTCAACCCAGCTAGGACACAACACTGGTGAGCACACTGGTGGGGCAGGATCTATCCTAGTCTGGAGATAGCCGGAGAGGCTTCCTGGAGGAAGCAGCCTAGGAGAATGAGGTGGACTGAATTGGGTGGGGCTGCGTGGTGAGGAGTGCATTCTGGGGAGGGAACAGGAAGAGCAAAGGCCCTGAGACCAGAGAAGGCGCAGATGTGGAGCAGGGAGGCCAGTTTATTCTAGGAGCAAAGGGGAGCCACAGGAGGGTTTTAAACAGGGGAATGTGTGTTAGTCACTCAGTTGTGCCCGACTCTGCCACCCCATGGACTATAGCCTGCCAGGCTCCTCTGTCTGTGGAATTCTCCAGACAAGAATATTGTAGTGGGTTACCATTCCCTTCTCCAGGGGATCTTCCCGACCCAGGGATCAAACTCCAGCCTCCTGTATTGCAGGCAGATTCTTTACTGTCTGAGCCACTAGGGAAGCCCAGAGACGGGAGTGACAAGGTCCAATTTACATTAAAAAAAAATGTTAACTGCTCAGTTCACAGTGGCCAGGGATTGGTGTGTGGTGAGGGGTGGGCAGTGGAGACCAATCAGGATGAGACTGCTGGTGTTCAAGTAAGAGGTGCGGGCCCAGGGGATGCTGACAGGAAGAAGAGTGATTGGATATGGAAGAATCAAAAGAATTAGTAGGGCCATGCTGGGGGGAGTGGGGAGGAGAGAACAGGAGGGAGGGGATGCTGTGGAAGACGCCAGCCTCATCTGTCCATCTACCTATTCCTGTTCATCTGTCCGTAACCAACCCACCCATCCATCTACTGGGCCACCCCTGTCCATCTGTCTACCGCTTACTTTCTATTCACCCACTACCCACCCCCTCTACATGTTCATCTGACCACACCTTGCAGGTCTGCCTGCTCCCACCTGGCTAACCATCTATCCATCTCTGTTCCCCTACCAGCTCTATCTGTTTGATCATACGCTGAGAAAGCCCCATCCATGCGACCACCTGTCCACCTGCCTGTCTGCTCATCCATCCATTTGCCCACCTGCCCCCCCCCCNCCCCCCCCCCCCCCCCCCCCCCCCAGCTCAGGTGCTCACCTTATAGAAGAAGCCCAGTCCGGTGCGGGGCTCTCCCTCGGAAGACGCTTCCTCCTCTAAGGAGTCCTCAGCCCCAGGGGGGCTCCCATCTCCCTCGTCCTCAGCCGCTGGCTCCTGCAGGCTGCTCAGTGGGATCTCAATGAGGCCGGGCCGTGCTGCAGGCTCCTCGGGGGGCGGCCCCTCAGCCAGGAGGATGGAGGAGCGTGTCTGCACCGGCACCTGGCTCGGCGAGAACTTGCGCAGGTGGGGGAGGCTGTCCACGTCGTGTGGGGGAGTGAGCACCCTGGTCAGGGGTGCCAGCCGCAGCTCTGCTGGCCGCGCGTGTTTGGGGCTGCGGGGTGTGGGGCTGGGGCCGGGGCTGGGGCCCGGCCCATGGCTGCGCCGGGCAGCTGGGGCGCGCCGGGCGGGGCTGGGGGATGCAGCTTTGGGGCCTGTTGTGGGACCGGGGATGACCCATGCAGCGGCAGCAGGAGTAGGGGCAGCCGCAGAGGACTCGGGTGGGGCCAGGAGCCGCTGCTGCTGGTCTGTGAGCCTCTGCATGTCCCGTTGCAGAGAGTTCAGCGCTGCGCTCAGCTTGCTCACTGCCCGGTTATAATCCCCCAGTCCTTCGGGGGGCACCGGGCCCAGTTCTGGTGAGAAGGTCACCGCCTTTGGCCGTGGGGACGGCTCACCCTGGCCCTCACCTGCTGGCCGCTCCCCGCCAGGGGCTGGGCCTAGCTCTGCCTCTGCTTCCCCACCGGCCTCCCGGGGCTGCACCTGCAGGAAAGCATTCTTGCCCAGTCGCTGGCGGTGCTTGGCAAAGATGGCCTCAATCCGTCGCTTCTGGGCCTCAATGGCCCGGCGTTTCTCCTCTAGCCGGGCTCCAAGCTCACTCATCTCTGAGCTCAGGGCCTCCGGTGCCCCCGGGGTAGCCACCGGGGACCCAGCCTCGACCTCGGCCTTCACCAGCTGCTTCTTGCGTTCAGCAAAGCTGGTCATCTTCACTTCAGAGTTGCTGGCTGATGGGGACGAAGTTGCCACCTTTGGGGAGCCCTCAGGCAGGGCTGGTGGTTTTGATACCTCCCCGGCTGGGCAGGGAGGTGGTTTTGAGGGGCCCTCAGGGTGGGGCAAGTAGGCAGGTACTTTGGTGGGCCCGTCAGGCAGTGGTTTCGAGGCACCCTCCGGTGGGTAGGGGGAAGCCAGCGGCAGTTTGGAGGACCCCTCGGGGGAGTGGAGGTAGAAGCTGCCATCGGCAGCCCCGTCTGGCAGCAGCCGGGGCTCGGCACTGTGGATGATCTGCAGGGCCTCCTCGATGGTAGGCAGGTCGCCAGTCTCCGGGGGTGGCTGCGCGGGGGTCCGGGCTGGCACAGGGCGCTGGGGACCCAGGCTGTCTGAGCTGACGGAGCGCAGTAGGACGGGGTCTCCCATGACAACATCCACGTCGCTGTCCAGGCCAAAGGGGGTGCTGAACGACACAGCCTGGGAAAGGGGACGGCTGGGCGGCCGGAGGGAGGGGTCAGCCCCTGGGACAGGTCCAGGCCCCACTCTGGCCCCTCTGACTCCACTGCCCGGGCCCTTTCGATGTGCTCACCTGAGCTGACGGTTCCAGGCTTTGCCGAGGGCCTCCATGTGGGACATGGACGGGGAGGACTTCAGCGAGCCTGGGGAGGGGTAATGAGTGGTCATTCTGGGGTCACTGGGGACCCTGGGTGGGGCGAGCCGTAGGGTGTCAGTGGGTGAGTCACTGATGGGGCATTATGTGGATGGATAGCTGGGGGCCACGTGGTATCACTAGGGGGTCCTTGTGAGCCCCTGGGGAGGTCACTGTGGGGACCAGTGAATGTCACCAAGGAAGTCATTCAGTTACCAGACAGACCCAATGGAGGGGCCACACGGTGCCCACATGAGGTCAGCAGGGGCAGTCTTTGGGTGGGGGGTGGGGGGGCAGATCTCCAGTGACAAGCCCTCCCCTGCCCTCACCTGTGGATCCTCGGAGTGGGGACTGGGGGCCCCCAGGTGACAGGAGTGGATGGCGGAAACTGAAGACAGGAGAGCTGCCAAGACAGGTGTGTCAGCCAAGGGTCCCCCTCTCCCCTCCCCCCCCAGGAGTGGAGACCAGAGTGCCCCCCCACACCTCCCCTCTAGCCCAGTCAGAGGAGGAACCTGTCGTGGCTGGGAAGTCTCCACCCGCCAGGGGATGTACCTGCTGCCGCTGTTGTTCTGGGGAGTAGAGGCCTCTGTGGCCTTGGGGGAGGCGGCTGCACACAGAGCAGAGGGTCAGGCAGGGCTTGGTTTTCTCCCCACCATCCCCCTCGACCCCACCCCACCCCAGGCCCGGGACCAGGCCTTACCGTGACCATCAGGCAGATCCTTGACCTGCACAAAGTCGGGTTTCAGCACCTCGAAGCACATGAACAACTCAGCCAGCAGCACCATCAGGTTGATCTGGAGGCGAGAGGCAGGGTCAGCCACCTGGACCCACAGCCCCGGATGCCCATGAGGCCCATGAGGCAGCCTTACCTTGAGGGGCGGTGGGACATAGAGAAGGTCCTCCAAGGACAGCGGGCAGCCCCGAGGGAGGCGGGAGGCACAGAAATCCTGCACTAGCTGGAGGTTGTACAGGCTGTCCGCCACAGACATGGGGTCCTTGAGGCATACCTCTGTAGGGACAGCACGCAATATACACGGACACCTTCGACTGATGAGCCGACCCAGGCCCCCTCCATAAAGTGGGTGTCATGACAGGCTGTCTGTCCCTCAGGCCTTTGTATCTACTGTCCCCACCACCTGGAATGCTAGTCCCCTACAACTCAACTCAAATGGCTTCTGACTACCCAGCACCTAACAAAGTACCTAACATCCAGAACATTCCTCTAGATGAACTTATGGTTCATTCTCTCTCAACTAGGATGTGAGCCGCCTGAGGCCAGGGGCAGGTCCATATTGTTTCGGTTGGATCTCTTGGTGCCTACAATAGGATCTGGCACACAGTTTGTACTCTACTCATATTTGCTGCAGGACCGAATTATGGAATCAAACAGTATGGCTCAGATGGTAAAGAATCTTCTTGCAATGTAGGAGACCTGGGTTCGATCTCTGGGTTGGCAAGATCCCCAGGAGGAGGGCATGACAGCCCACTCCAGTATTCTTGCCTGGAGAATCCCATGGGCAGAGGAGCCTGGCAGTCTACAGTGGGGTCACAAGTGTCAGACACGACTGAGCAACTAACACATGCTGAATTACAGTCGGCACAGAGAGGTTTAGACACTTGGGCAAGGTCACACAGCTCATTAATAGAAGAGAGAGGTTCAAACTCAGGTCTGCCAATCCTGGGAGCTACACTTACAGTCTCTGTGATATTCTGGGGACAGGAGCCAAGGCCTGGGCTCCAGGCTCGTCGGGACAGGATCTGGCTCAGACCCGTTCACTCACCCTCAAGTCGCAAGAGCTGGGGACAGTAGCAGTGGATTGTGGCAGCCAGCGCAGCCCCACTTGCCAGGTCCTGGAGGCTGGTCACCGTCGGAAAGCAGGGGGCGCGTCGGGCCACCGCGCGGTCCTTGCGATATCGAATCTGCGGGTGGGAGCCATGTCAGGTCAGAGGTCGGGCTGGCCTCCAAATGAGCAGTCATGCAAGCTGTGTGGGGAGGCCTGGGGTTTCTACCACGAAGGGGCATGAAGCCAGGGGGGGTCCCAGAGCCAGAGTGGGAGGGGGGCCAGCCTAGAGCAGGGTGGGGAAGGGCAGCAGCAAGAGGCAGAGGAGGTGTCCGCGAGCAGCCAGGCCAGCAGCGGGGGCTGGGGGCAGGGACTCCTGAGACCCTGGGGCGGGGGATACATTACCATGGGGGGTTTGCTCCCCGACTCTTTCAAACAGAAGGCAATTGCGTGCTGGGGGGGGAGAGGAGCAGCCGTCAGCGGGGCGGGAGGAGTGCTGACTTGCTGGGCCCCCAAGCACACCTCCGGGATGGGGGACGGCCCTGACCCCTGTCCTGAGCCCTGGCCGTCCAACTCCCTGGCTGTGCTCTGGCCGGCTTTGGGGACCCCAGCACCTCCCAGCACGGAGGGACCCAACAGAGCAGCCTCTCATGCAGGAAGTCCTCCCCCACCCATTCAAAAGACCCAGGCCCCGGCTGGGGGAGGGGATGCAGAGGAAGCAGGTAGGCAGGAGAGGAGCCCCCGACCCAGGCCCTAGGGTGGGGGGAAGGAGGAGGCCCTGAAGTGAACAAAGGCAGGGGCTTCAGCCCAAAGCACCCCCACCCTCACCCCACTTGCAGTGGTCAGTTTCCCCTTGTTGCACTTCAGTGATGGACACCCCAGTGCCTCCAGAGCTGGGAGCAGGGAGCTGTCTTTAGGGAAGCTGGAGGCTCAGTTAGGAAGGTTCCTCTCCCCTCTTTTGGGTTTGAGGATCTTCCTCTTGGCCAGAGGGGTCTTCTCCCTGTGCCCTGCCTGCTGGGGTCAGGATCCATGTGTCTGATGGGTTGGGGTCCTCCCTTCAGAAGCCCCAGAGGTGTCCCCACCTCGGCTCAGGTGGACAAGCCTCTGGATTACTGGGAGAGGAGTCATGTACCAGGGGAGAAGTAAGAGCAGAGATGACCCTCTTGCCTTGGTTCCCCAAAGGGCTTCCCTCTGTCCCCCAGGGCTGGGTCCCACTTCCTTTGCTCATAACTGGGAGCAGGGGAGAATAGGAGAGGGAGCGGGACAGGCAGGCAGAAAGACACACACAGACAGCGACAAGCGGGGCAGGCAGACAGGGCAGAGAGACAGCCCCACTTACAGGAACCAGCTTCCAGTACCAGCGTGTGGGGCACTGATGCCAGAGAGGCAGATAGGAGAGTGTGGCAGGAGTGGGCAGAGGCAAGGGGGCAGAGAGAAAGAGAGAGTCACTTCTGGCCCCCCCAAGAGCAGGAATGGCCTCGTGGCACAGCCCCGACCTACCCATCCAGCCCTCAAAGATCCGCCCCTCCCTCCTTCCATCCATCACCCCAGCCTCACCGAAGGCTGCGCTGGGGCCACCCCATCTGCAGGGGCCGCCGGAGATGCTCTCTGGGCAGCTTCCTGCTCCGTCTTCTCCTGCAGCCGCCGGATGGTCTGCGGAGCAGGGAGAGGTTAGCACTCCAGTCACTGGACCAGTCCTGGCCACCTCCCGCAACCCCATCTTGGCCCAGCCCCCACCTACCGTGTCTACCCAGAAAAGGAGCTTATGCTCCAAGCTGGCTAGGGCCAAGGGACCAGGCAGTGTCTTTGTCCACTCGAAGGCGAAGGCAACCATGAGGGCATCAATGACAGCTAGGTGGGCTCCCTGTGGGGGCAAGGGCTGAAGGGTGAGCCCAGAGCTCAGGTTGGAGGCCTCCAAGGGAAAAGAAACTGGAAAAGCCTGGAGGTGGGAGGGGCTTACAGTGGGACGGGCTTGGGAAGCAGGCCAAGCTTGAAAAGGAAAGTTAAAGTCGCCCAGTGTGTAACTCTTTGCGACCTCATGGACTGTACAGCCCATGGAATTCTCCAGGCCAGAATACTTGGAGGTCACAAAGTAGGCCTTAGCGATCTGGCGTCCAGAGTAGCGCCTTTTGGGGAGGTGCCTGACTTGGTAGGAGGAGCCAGGCCTGATGGGCGGAGCCTTGGAGGGGGAGGGACCTTGTTTGGTGAGGCGGGGCCTGGCTGGGCAGGGGCGGGGCCTACCATGAGGATAGGCTGGTGCCTCAGGTCAGCCTCCTGCACCGGGCGCTCGGGCAGCGCGGGCACTGTGCCCCTCCGTGCCAGCAGTGCCAGAAGCGCAGAGGGGTTAGGGGGTGCTTCGAGCTGCGGCAGAGCCTGGCGCCAGGCCCGGCAGTACAGCTCGGCCGAGAGCAGCAGCCGTGTCACCGGGGGCTTCACGTGCTCCTGGGCGTACTGATCCGTGTAGAAGGGCTCCCACAGCTCCGAGGGCACATGCTCTGCGGGGGCGGGGTGGAGGGAATGGCAGGGTCAGGGCCGCGGGGCACAAACCCCCACACTTGCAGCCCCATGGGCTGTGTAGCCTACCAGGCGCCTCTGTCCACAGAATTCTCCAGGCAAGAATTCTGAAGTGTGTAGCCATTCCCTTCTCCAGGAGCCAGGGATCAACCCAGGGATCGAACCCAGAACTCCAGCATTGCAGGCAGATTCTTTCCCGTCTGAGCCACCAGGGAGGCCCTTACATACAATTACATGGCCCCAATTAAAGCAGGGGGTGGGTGGGATGCGGGGTGGGGCAGGTCTGTACCAAGGAGGATGGCACCAAGATGGGAGAATGGGGGAGCTGGGCTGAGACGAGAGGCGCAAACGTGGAGGAGTTTCCCAGAGGGGTGTTTCTGGCAGGGGGATCTGCATACAAAGGAGAGATGGTGGGACGGAGCACCATGCCTAGAGGAGATGGCGGGCTCTTGGACCCAGAGTGGAAATGGAGGTCAGATAGGCGGGGTCTTGAAGCCACGCCTCTCGCCCTCACCTAAGGACCACAGTGACTAGAAGGGTTAATGGACCTCCCCGGTGCTTCCCCTTGCAGCAACCCTAGGAAGAGGCAGCCTGGACACACGTGGTAAGTCCGCTTTATAGATGAGGAAACCCAGGCCCCAAGGCCCCACAGCTCATCAAGGCTGGGACTGGGGGACTTCCCTGGTGGGCCGGTAGCTAAGACTCCGCACTGCCCTGGTCAGGGAACTAGATCCCACATGCCGCAACTAAGAGTTCGCATGGCACATCTAAATATCCAAACAAATAAATATTAAAAAAAAAAAAAAAAAAGGTTGGAACTGGGATTCAAACCCAAGTCTCAAGGAGACTACACCCTTAGAGTGGAGGCTGGAGGTGGGATGAGCTGTTGGGGGGGAAGGGGGGGCTGACTGGAGGGGCATAGAATGGAGGAGGGGACAGACTGCAAACACATTGAGAGGGGTGAATGGCCTGAAATTGGTAACTGAAGAGACGGGGTGGGGGGGAGAGAGACACCCAGACCCCTATCTGGAGGGGGAAGACAGGCAGGAGAAAGAGGGTGTTGGCTGAGATGGGGGTACAGGAGGGCCTGGGACTTAGAGGCAGCCATGGAAACTCTGAAAGAGAGGGGCAAGGTAAGACGAGGAGGCTTGCGGAAGCCCTAGGGGGAGAGGGGCAGTAGCAGAATCCCAACCAAGTAGAACCCAAGGGTGAGGAGGAGAAAAATCAGAGCCACTAGGAAGACTCGGGAGGTAGAGAAGGAGGATCCAACTCGGTTGGATCTGCCCTCCTGGGCCTTCCAGGGAGGCCCCAAGTCTTATCCCAGTCAGAGCTCCTGCTCTGTACGCTTGGGTTCTGCCTGTGTTGGAAGAATGTGAGGAGGTGGGATTGTACCGTTTAGAAACATTTGTTTAGAAACATTTGAACGTGACACACCAGGCCTTCCTCAGGTGCCTGAATTCACAGTAGTGCTCCCCCGGGGTCCCAGCCCTCAGCTACAAGGACCCAGGCACCCATGCCTTCAACCCCTCCCTGCCTCCCCTGATCTTTCCCCACCCCTTAAACTCACACTTGACCTTCCCACTTAATACCCAAACCTTTCGAAGAGTTGGGCCATCTCCCTGACCCTTGAAGAACAAGTTCTCCAGAGCGAGAGATTATATTATGTGAAGTCAGAGAAACACAAATATCAAAGCCCATCGCTTGGAATATGTGGAATATTCCATATGTGGAATCTAAAAAAATGATACAAAGGGGCTTATTTACAAAACAGAAACAAGACTTACAGACACAGAAAACAAACTTAGGGTTACTAAAGGGGAAGCGGGGAACGATTAATTAGGAATTTAGGATTAACATATACATAGTACTCTGAACTAGATAACCAACTAGGACCTACTGCAGAGCACAGAAAACTGTACTCAGTATCTTGTAATAACCTATACTGAAAAAGAATCTGAAAATGAATGTGTGTGTGTGTTCAGTCGTTCAGTCATGTCCTGCTCTTTGCAACCCCGTGGACTGTAGCTCGTCAGCTCCTTTGTCCATGGAATTTTCAAGGCAAGAATCCTGGAGCAGGTTGCCATTTCCTACTCCAGGGGATCTTTCCAACCCAGGGATGGAACCCATGTCTCTTGCATATCCCTCATTGATAGGTGGATTCTTTACCACTTTGCCACCTGGGAAGCCTATATATGTATGTATAACTGAGTCACTTTGCTGTTTATGTGAAACTAAACACAACATTGTAACTATACTCCAATTAAAAAAAAAGAAAAAAGAGTTCTCCAGGTTCTCTTTCCTTCCATCCTACTCCCGATCCGACCCCTCCCCATCCGTTCCTTCCCTTGTGGCTCCCAGCCTTCCCAAGGCCAGCAGTGGCCTTCCAACGCCTACTATCTTGCCTGGGCTCTCTGCCGAGCACCTCCTTTGGGAAGTCTTCCTCCCTCTGGTGTCTCCCAACATCCTATCTCTTTTCTCTTTCTCCCACCACTCAGGCCTGGCTGCCTGCCCCCATGCCTTTTCATTGCTGGGCTCCTGATAGCTCTGTCTGAGCAGCCCTGTCAATGGACATGCTCTCCTGACCTCCTTCCCACCGCAATGATGGCTTCCAGAGTCATCTGAGCCCTGCCTCCTGCTGCAGCCCAGGCATTGCTCCTAATCCTTAGCATCTTTCTCCTCCTCTCTGTTCCCATCACAGTGAGAGAACACCATCCCTCCTTCTCTCTTCCCACCTCCATCATCCAGCCCCGACTCACCGGGCTGCAGCTCCTGGCATCCCCTGAAGCCAAACCCGCCTCCCTCTCTCTATAGCTCCAGGTTTCTTTCCTGCTCTCATCAGCAAAATGAAACAAGTTTCTTTCCTGCAGGACTTGTCAGGGCCTTGAAGATGACAACTTGAGCTGGAGCTACTGATGGCTACTGTTTACTAAGGGGCTTCCAAGGTCAGGGGCTTCCCAGGTGGTGCAATGGTAAAGAATTCACGTGCCAATGCAGGAGACACAAGAGGAGACATAGGTTTGATCCCTGGGAGGCGAAAATCCCCTGGAGGAGGGCATGGCAACCCACTCCAGTATTCTTGTCTGGGAAATCCCAGGGACAGAAGAGCCTGGTGGGCAACAGTCCATAGGGTTGCAAAGAGTCGGACACAAGCAAGCACAAACAATGTTTATCAAGTACTTAGGTTATACTAGTGTGTCTTTGCCGAGGCACAACTGGCATTTGTGATGATTTGTGTTTAGTGGGGCTGTAGGTGTGGGTAATTGGGGCAGGGAATGCTGTTCTGGGCATTGTAAAATGTTTAGCAGGCTTCCTGGTCTCTCCTTGAGAGCTGACAAGAGCGCTGTCGTCTCTAATAGTGACAACCAAAGATATTCCCAAACGTGGCCCCTAAGTGACAAACTCATCTTCGGTTGAGAACTGCGGCTCTATGCTATTCTTATTGGCTCTACGCTATGTTTATCGGAGCACTTAATACTGTCCAACAGGAATAGAATACGAGCCACACAAGAAGTTTAAATTTTTCTATTGCACCATTCAAAAAGCAGCAAGGAGTAACAAGACCTTATAATATATCTCACCCAATATATATATAGGACTTCCCTGGCGGCTCAGACGGTTAAGCGTCTGTCTACAATGTGGGAGACCCGGGTTCAATCCCTGGGTCAGGAAGATCCCCTGGAGAAGAAAATGGCAATCCACTCCAGTACTATTGCCTGGAAAATCCCATGGACAGAGGAGCCTGGTGGGCTACAGCCCATGGGGTGGCAAAGAGTTGGACACGACTGAGCAACTTTACCTTTACCTAATATATATATATCTTAGTAATATATCTCACCATATATATATATATCCAAAATATTATTTCAACATGTCAACATAAAAACATTATTAATGAGATGTTCACATTTGTTTTTGGTACCAGGTCTCCAGAAGCCACTGTGTATTTTACATTGACAGCCTCTCACAAGTCAGATCAGCCACATGTTGCTCTTGAGAGACTGCAAGGAGATCAAACCAGTCAGTCCTAAAGGAAATCAACCCTGAATATTTATGGGAAGGACTGATGCTAAAGCTGATGGCAAAACTTTCGCCATCTGATGCGAAGAGCCAACTCATTGGAAAAGACCGTGATGCTGGGAAAGATTGAGGGCAGGAGGAAAAGGGGGCGACAGAGGATGAGACGGTTGGACAGCATCACCGACTCAATGGACATGAGTTTGAGCAGCCCCCAGGAGATAGTGCAGGATAGGGAAGCCTGGTATGCTGCAGTCCATGGGGTCACAAAGAGATGGACACAAGTGAGTGACTGAACAACAGCATGTTGCTCGTGGCTACCACACTGGACAGCACAGCTAGCCTTTGTACCACCCTGCTTGTGTGCATCTGCTCATGGCATTCCTCTTCTTTTTTTAATTGGAGGATAACTGCTCTACGATGTTGCATTGGTTTCTGCCATACACCGTGAATCAGCCATTAAGTATCCATATATCCCCTCCCTCTTGAGCCTCCTCCCACCCCACTTGCTCATGGAACTCTTATGAAACTTATCCATGGTACAGGTGGGAAAACATAGACCCAGACAGCTAAGATGACCTGGCCAAGATCAAAGAGCTAGTAGAGGGTGGAGCCGACAGGACCCTAGCTCCCTAGAGCATCACACGGAAGTTCTGGCGGCCTGAGGGACTGCACGTAGTGTTTCCCAAACTTGTGTAAAGATGGCACCCTTCCTTATCTTATCTCTGAGCTCACTGTGGAGCCCACTAGCCTGCATTCCTGCCCAACCTCCTCAGGCCTGTGCCCCGGGCCACCAGAAAGACCCCTTCCTCCTAGCCATTTTTCCCCAGAGGGGCAACTGCATAGCTGATCTCATCTTGTCAGTCCCCAAACACCTTCCCCGGCTCCCCAGGGCCCTTAGATCCCCACATGTGGCCTGAGAGGACATTTCCAATGGCACCAGACTCCCTCATCGTCCCCAGCCACTCCTGGGCACAGCACAGAGAACTCCCTGTGGGTATCCTCCCCCTAGAAAACTCCTACACACCCTACAAGGTCCAAACACTCCCTCCTCTAGTGAGCTGTCTGTCCCTTCTCCCCCCTTCCCTGGAAGACTTCTAGGATTTCCTCCCCCAGCCCCTCTGCAGGGCTGGCAGCCCTCTTCAACACCGCTCAGACATCACCGGCTTTATCACTAGAATAAGCAACGGTCTGGTTTCAGGTCCCATCATCCTCTCTCCAGAGTTCATCCCCATCTTTTCTGTCCTGAGAGCCCAGCACTGGCCTGGCACCCAACAGGCATCAGTAAAGAGTTCCAGAGTTCATGGATCAAGCAGGGCTCTGCTCACCACTTCCTGCTTAGAGCCTGGGGTCCCCTCTTCCTCAGTCCCCCTCTGTTCAGAGAACATGGGTGAGGGGACAGACTGAACTTGACCCTCCGGGACCATATCACACAATTCGGGGGAGCAGAGTCAGTGAAAACAGAACGGGTGAGTCAGGGCATCCTCCCAGAGACCTGACTTTTCTTTCTGCAAAATGGAATAGTAATTTCTCTTTGGTCCCCTGGCCAGAGGACAAATAATATTATCTTTAATAAAAATACCACTGGTCATGGCAGCAGAAACAGTGACATCCGCTTAGTGTATACAGTGGGCCAGATACAAAAGAATCCCATGGTCTGTCTCACCTTGTGAAAGATGGAACTGGGACCCCACTCACCCCAGCACTGCCCTGGGACTTAGTGGACAATTGTGAAATGGATAACAAAGTGAATACATGCTTTCTTTTACAGAAGACTCAACAGAAGCTTAGAGAATTGGGTTAATTCGTCCACATTCTGGGGGAGCATGGCACTCAAACCCAGCTGATTCCCAAAGCTGAGTCCTCTGTGGCCTCATAACTTGGGATGCTGGGGACTGGGGCAGGCTGGGCTCTCTCCCTGCCAATCCTTCCTCTCTTCCTCAAGCAGATATTTGGGGGTGGGTGGGCCCTAGAGTGGACCCTGCCTGGGAGACTGCAGGGAAAGAGACTGGGAGAAAAAGACAGGCTCAGGCGGAACCAGGAGACAGACGGACAGCTGTCACCAAGACCCACACCCAGAACAGGTTGATCTGGGAAGGCCACTGAAGGGGGGATGGGCTGTGCTCAGCTGGTGCCAAGACCAGTGGGCAGGACCCGTAGGCGGGCAGGGCGTCCCCCCGAAGGCCCAGACCTTAATTAACTCCTCTTCCCCATGGCCAGGCCCTGACTCCTGGCTCTGGCATAAGGCCATGACTGAAACTGCCTTGGGCCTCAAATCCTAGGGATGTACCCGCATCCTCCTCCCCCGTGGGGTGGCCCGAGGTCTCCACACATGTGGGTCTTGGGGAGGAAGTGGGACAAGGCCCCACACCTGGGCCCCCACTCCCGGCGATCATGGATAAGCCATTTCCCTTCTGCCGGGCTCGCCCGCCTCCTGAGTAAAATGGGGCAATAAGTCACAGCTGCCAGCCGCGGGCCGGGGCCATGGAGGCGAGAGANGCCCCGGTACCTGCGCCCCCGAATGCGGCCCGCAGCACCCACGCCAGGCTGGCCGCCGCTTTGGCCCGCGAGAAATCGTACTGGTCCAGCGACTTGATCTCGGGCACCAGGAAGGTCCTCCGCAGCGGCCCGGGCCCCGGGGGCGCCGCCTCCACCATGGCGGCGCGGGGGCTGCGGGCACCGGCTCCGCGCTCGCTCGGGCTGGGCTTCGCCGCGCTCGCACCCGAGCCGGGCCCGCGGCCGCCACCACAGCCGCCGCCGCCGCCACCACCACCACCACCGCAGGCGAGCCAGGTGCGGCCGCTCGCGCTCACGACGCTGCGTCGGCCCCGCCCCGGGGCGGAGCCCAGGTGCGCCCCGCCCCCGGCCCTGGCCCCCGACCCGGTCCCCTCGCCTGACCCGGTCCCCTCGCCTCGCCCGGTCCCCTCGCCTCGCCCGGCCCCTCGCCGCCGCAGGGTGGGGCTGGCCCAGACTGCGGTGGCGGCGGGGGAGGCTGCGGAGGAGTGTCTGTGTATGTGCGCGCCCGCGCGCGCTTGTCTGTGTGCGCGCCCTGGGGAGGATGAGGGACCCTCGGTTTGCGGCGTGGGTGCCGGCACAAGTGTTGTTCCCTTAGATGAGGATGTGAGCTTGTCATTCCGGCCCCGGAGGCAGCGCGCGCGTGGGTGCACCTGTTTCTCATTGTGTCTTGGGAGCGTCCAAGAACCGGTGTCTGTGTCCACACCAGTGTGTGGTCTCTGCAAGTGTTTGGATGGTGCACGAGTGTGTTTGAGGGTGTTTGCATGTGTGTGTGTGCGACAACGCGTGTGTGTGTGCTTGATTTTCATGAGTGTTGTGTTTTCAAGGATCTATATTGTGTAGGTCCCTGTGTCCTTAGAATACAGGAGTATTTGTGTTTTGTCATTGTGCTTGTGAGTGTGCCTATTTTCGAGCATTTAAATGTACTTGTATTATGTATCAGTGTGTGATGAATGTCAGTGAAGGAGGATATGTGAAAAATTGAGTATGTGTATTTATAGAGTGTGACGGCTTGTAGCTGTTAGTGTGTTTGAGTGGCTGTTACTGGGTATATCTGCAAATATATTTACATTCGTGTGTGGATTTGTGATGTCAACAGAATTGGTTGGGGGTGGGGCTCCAACTGTGTATAGATGGGGATTATGTATTTGTATCCAAGTGCATTTGTATGTGAGTCTATGAGTGTGACTGTGTGCAGTGGATGTCTATGTGGGGAGACATGGCAGAATGTGCCTTGCGCATATATGTGTATTTCCATGTAAGTGTCTTTGTGGGTGACTGCGTTTGGGTATATGGTGTGAATCAAGGTGGTGTGACAGGGTGTGTAAATCATGGAAGGGGATGTAATTGTGTAAGAATGTCCATTTCTTGGATGCATTTATGAGTGGGTGTGCATGTTAAGTCCTTTCAGTCGTGTCTAACGCTTTGAAACTCCATGGACTATAGCACACCAGGCTCCGCTGTTCATGGAGTTCTCCAGGTGAGAATACTGGAATAGGTTGCCATTCCCTCGTCCAGGGGATCTTCCTGACCCAGGGATTGAACCCACAACTCTTATGTCTCCTGCATTGGCAGGCAGGTTCTTTACCACTAGCTAGCGCCACCTGGGAAGCCCTTTATGAGTGTGTGTGCCTATTTCTGTAGGAACTGCAGATATGTGTGAGCAAATTTGTGTGTGGTATGAGCCTGATTGTGTATGTTGGCATGGAGGTGTGTGTGTACATGTGAATATATGTGTGTGAGCTCAGGTATTTGTGTACATGATGCAATTGTGTGGATGTTACTGGGTATATTTGTAAATGTCTGAGCGCCTATTGGTGGATATTTAATATTTGCTTGTGTGTTCCATAGTGTTTTTTTTTTTTATGTCAACTGTGGGCCTCTTAACTGTGTGTAATTGTGAACACAGGAGTGTTTGTGAATGTTAGGTATTTGTGTAGGTCTAGATGTGTGTATCAGAGTGCAGTTTTATGTGTATAGTAAATGTACGTATATGTTTGGGTTTATGTTATCTGTTTATATGAGCATTGACCTGTATCGCTGAGTGTATTGTATGTATATTTGTGTGTGTGGAGCTGGTGTTTACCTCTGTGTGGATTTGTGGATATTGCACCTGTAAGAGTGTGTATATCTGGTTTCTGAATATAAACTGAGTGCCTGAACATATCTCTTTATGTATAAATGCTTTTGTGGGTGCCTAGTTGTGAACATATGGCTGTAGTGTGTGTGTAGGTGTATGTGTGTAAGAAGTCATACTTTGAATGGCTTTGTGGGTGAATAAGGGTAAGTATTTGTGCATCTAGATGCACTTGGGTGTCATGTATAAGTGAGACTGGGTGGGTGAATTCCGTGTAAGGGAAAGTAAGTGAGTCTGTGCATTTACAACTACAGAGGGGTTTCAATCTATAAACACACACACAGAACAGTGTTTTCCTGACTGTGTAAAAATTCTATGAGATGAAACTGACTACAGCAAGTCAGTCTCTTGACAACCGCCCCCCATAGGGGTCCCTGAGCCCCATCCTTTGTAGAAATTGCCCATCTGCTTAACATACAAGGTACAGCGGTGCTTGAGGAGCGGGTCTCCTGGTCCAGAGCGGGTTGGGGGGCAGGAGGTGGGTGTGCCCAAGGGAGGGGAGCTGGGGCGTGGGCCCTCCTGTCTGGATGTGCCCGTGCAGGAGTGGGTGTGGGCGCACTCACAAAGGGGCCAGTGTGGATGTGTCTGAACACACGTGTGGGATGTGTGTGGCGCACGTGCCCTGGCCCCTATCCCAACCCCCTGCTCCTCCCGCCTGAAAGACATGGATGAGTCCTTTTTCCCTTGGGCTTCAGTCCTTTTTCCCTTGGGCTTTGGTGTCCCCATCTGCAACACTATCAGGGGATCCCGGGCTCCGGGGCTAGGGAGGTGATCTGGTGGGGGCGGGCGTGCCTGCCTGCCCTGCCCCTCCTGGGAGCGTGGCGTGTCCTGCCGGGGCACACGTGTCTGTTCTTTCCCTGGGGAGGTTCTCATGACCTTTGTGGACCCCAAGGGCAAACATGGGTGAAGGCGGTGCCTCCCGCTTGTGGGCACTCTCCTGGGGGACGCATTGTGACGACGCAGCCAAAGGCTTTCCCGCCTTGGGAGGCGCCTCCACTAGTCTTCAACCGCCGGGGGTGGGAAAGGCAGGGGGCTTCCGGTGGTGTAGCGAGCCGGAGCCAGTGGCCTCCTGGCGCCCAGCCCCCACACTGGGCGGACTGGAATGCCTGGCTGGGCTGGACCGCCCCACCCACGCCTGCTGGAAGCCACGTCCCACCTTCCCCACCCCGGGGGCTTGTTCCTGGGGCCCGGGCGGCTCCAGACACACTGACTCTCCAGTGTGCACCAGGCGCCCCATCCTAGCAGCCCCCTCTCGCCCTGCCGGCTTCTTTGCCTCCAGCCTCCTCGCTCACCTGCAGGCCTGTCTCTCAAGCCTCTTAACTCTTTCGATGGGCCCTGGTTATTAAACGGGGGTGGGGTGGGGATGACTTAGAGGCTTTATAAGTCAAGGGTTCCAAACTAAGTTTAGGGAACTGATGAATCCCGAAAAAGCCATCTGCAAAATTATGTATGTGCTTATTTATGGGCAGTGCACTTTCGGGGATTGTGCTAACAGATAACAATTTCTGAGAGAAGGATATGCCCAGCACAGTCTCTAATCCTCACAACCACCCTAGCATAGTATCATACCCATTTCACAGACAGGAAAACTGAAGCGGAGCACCATGAAGTCAGGTGGCAAAGAGAATGTAAGGAGGCTTTGAGCCCAAGTCACCAGGATCCAAGCTGCATCTGCGTAACAATTATGCTGCCCTTCCATTCCAAGGCTGGCCCACATTCTCTACATATCTGTGAACCTTCAAATAGAGTTGGGTGAGGCCTCTAGTTTGGGGGATCTCAGAGTGGAGGAAGAAGTTTGAGGTCCCTTTTTTGTACCTGCAGCCTATATAGCAAGCTGTGGTGATGAGATTCAGGTATGGTCAGTGATTCTGTCCTCCACATCCCCACAGTATTCCCATGGTGGTACCTCTGAAGTTTGGCCAGAGTAGAGGGAGATTATTATCAGACCTCCAGGGGCCTCCAGGAGAAATTTCTAAAATATTTCAAAATAACGTCTTTTAAAACTAAAACACAGGAGAGGACCCAGAGAGATGGTATGGGGTGGGAGGTGGGAGGGGATTCATGTTTGGGAACGCATGTACACTTGTGGTGAATTCATGTCAATGTTTGGCAAAACCAATACAGTAATGTAAAGTAACTAAAGTTAAAATAAAAATTTAAAAAAATAAAAGGAAAGAAAGAAAGGATCATAAAATGTCAGCAGGTCTCATGGCCAGAAGATGATGTAAAATCCCTAAGACCTTTTTTTATACATTTATGTGAAGCACCTGATTTTGATAAAGGTCAGGACTGCTGACCCCTGCGTGACTCTATTCATCGCTATGTGTAACAAAAGGTATATAAGCAAACCCCAAAATAAAGAAATCGGATCAGTTTCCAGAAAAAAAAAAACAAAACTAAAACACGATGGTGCATTCCCAGGGTTGTCCCTGTCCTCATGACACTTCCATGCAGAGGCAATAAACAAATCCATCAAAGAGATCATTTCAGCAAGAGACAAAATAGTGAGACAGGAATGAAACAAAGGGGGTGGGGGGAGCTGGAAATAGCCAGGGTGGGGGCTTCTTCAGTTTGAGACTAGGAGACTTTTTTGAGGAGGGGGAGATGAAGCTGAGACAGAACTGATGACCCAGAGCAGTTGGAGGGAGAGCATTCCAGGCAGAGAGAGTTGCCTGGGCAAAGGGCAAGGAGGGATGGGGAGGCAGGTAAAAGCTTGGTGCTCAGGACAGGTCCTTGGAGCTGGTGTGAGTGAGGCAGGCAGAGGAAGATGTTAGAAGGTTTTGGAGTGCTCCTTAAATTCTCTGAAACGCAGACTTTTTTTTTTTTGCAATCCCTAAAATGCAATAGAAATTAATTTCTAGGAAAATAAGACTGAAAATGAGATTGAAAAAGACATGCATGGGAATCCCCTGGCAGTTAGGACTTCCGAGCTTTCATTGCAAGGGGCCTGGGTTCGATCCCTGATCCAGGAACTAAGATTCCACAAGCCATGTGGCATATGGCCAGAAAGAAAGAAAAAGGTGCTTAGAGCCAGAAAGCAAGGAACAGCTGACAAGGATCAAGGATGAGAGGATATCATCCACAGGAGTCAACTAAAAGAGTTTCCAGAGGACAGAGCCAGAGCTATTTGAACAACAAAATTAATCAAGTATTGGGGGACTTCTGTGGTGGTCCAGTGGCTAAGACTCCGAGCTCCCATTGCAAGGGGCCTGGGTTTGATCTCTGGTGACAGAACTAGATCCCACATACCACAGCTAAGACCCAGCACAGTCAAATAAAATAAATATTAATATATATATATATGTATAGTATTGGATTATAACCCTAGGAAGACGATTTCCCTAGTGGCGCAATGGATAAGAATCCGCCTGCCGATCCCTGGTCTGGGAAGATCCCACATGCCGCAGGGCAACTAAGCCTGTGCATGCCACAACCACTGAGCCTATGCTCTAGGGCCTGCAAGCTGCAACTGCTGAAGCCCTCCAGCCTATAGCCCATGTTCCACAACAAGAGAAGCCACTGCAATGAAGAGCCCGTGCACCGCAGTGAAGAGTAGCCCCTGCTTGCCGCATCACAAGAAAGCAAAGCAGAGAAGACCCAGCACAGCCAAAAAAAAAAAAAAACCCAGGAAGAAAATAAGTGTCCATGAGTTTGTGAGCAATACACAGAAACGATGGAATACATTAACACATGGAGGACAGGTAGGGAAGGTTTTCAGATAATTTATGTAAGTACTCCACCCCAAGGAATGGTTAGAACTGCACACAGTGGGTTCCTTCCCAGAAGGAATAGTATGTAAAGAAGGAAAAGAAAGAGTAACTTTTCAGTGGAGAAAACTGTCAAACATGCTACATCACCTGGCTGGGTGTTCAAAGTCGATAGTCATAATTGTGCTCTCGATCATATGCGCTCTTGAGGTGATGTGATGAAAATGGCACTTTATCTCTGTGATCTTTCTCTCCCCAAACCCATAACCCTAGTCTAACTATGAGGGAAATCATCCAGAAAGTTGAGAGGCATCCACCTGTATGTGTGCATGCATGCTAAGTCGCTTTACTCGTGTCCCACTCTTTGCGACCCTGTGGACTGTAGCCCGCCAGGCTCCTCTGTCCATGGGATTCTCCAGGCAAGAATACTGGAGTGGGTTGCCATGCCCTCCTCCAGGGCATCTTCCCAACCCAGGGATCGAACCCACATCTCTTACGTTTCCTGCATTGGCAGGCGTGTTCTTTAACACTAGTGCCACCTTGGAAGCCCCATCCTCCTGTATACTTAACCATGATCCTCAAAACTCTCAAGGTCATCAAAGATAGGGGGAGCTCAAGAAACTGCCCCAGCCAAGAGAAATCTAAGGAGATATGTCAATTAGTTGTCATGTGGGCTCCTGGAGCAGAAAAAGTATATTCTGGGAAAACTGAAGAAATACGAATAAAACATGAACTTTAGTTAATGATAATGTATAGATGTGCTGTGCTTAGTTGCTCAGTCATGTCCAACTCTCTGTGACCCCATGGACTGTAGCCAGCCAGGCTCCTCTGTCCATTGGAATCTCCAGGCAAGAATACTGGAGTGACTTGCCATGCCCGCCTCCAGGGGACCTTCCCAACCCAGGGATTGAACCCAGGTCTCCCACATTGCAGGCAGATTCTTTACCAGCTGAGCCACAAGGGAAGGCAAGAATACTGGAGTTGGTAGCCTATCCTTTCTCCAGGGGATCTTCCCGATCCAGGAATCAAATTGGGGTATCCTGCATTGCAGGTGGATTCTTTACCAGCTGAGCTACCTGGGAAGCCTTGGTTCACTAATCCCAGACTAGTGGAAGATGTTACTTCCACTAGGTACTGGGGAAACTGTATGTGTGTGTGTTGGGGCAGGAAATATATGGAAATAGTACTATTTGCCCAGTGTTTCTGTAAATTTTAATTTGTTCTAGAAAAGTCTGTTCATTAAAATAAAGAATTTGTATGGAAAAGAATCTGAAAATTAATATTTATGTATGATTGTATAACGAGTCATTTTGCTGTGCACACAAAATTAACACAACATTGTAAACTATTTGTTGTTCTTCGGTTGCTAAGTTGTGTCTGACTCTGTGACCCCATGGACTGCAGCATGCCAGGCTTCCCTGTCCTCCACTATCTCCCAGAGTTTCTCAAATTCAGGTCCACTGAGTCCATGATGCTATCCAACCATCTCATCCTCTGCCGTCTGCCCCTTCTCCTTTTGTTTTTCAATCTTTCCTAGCATCAGGGTCTTTTCCAATGAGTCAGCTGTTTGCATCAGGTGGCCAAAGTATATGTCAATTTAAAAAATGTTTACAAAAAAGAATTTACAAAACATGCAAAACACAAGCCCAATAGTCTATGAAATGACTATGGCAAGTTCCTATAAAGTTTCTAAACACTTATTCTTTCCTTTTAGAAAAAAAATATCTATTTATTTGTCTGTACCTGCATAGGAGAAGGCAATGGTAACCCACTCCAGTACTCTTGCCTGGAAAATCCCATGGACGGAGGAGCCTGGTAGGCTGCAGCCCATGGGGTCGCACAGAGTCGGACATGACTGAAGTGACTTAGCAGCAGCTTAAGTCTTTGTTGCTGCAAGCAGGAGCTTCAGTTGCATCATGTGGGGTGTAGTTCCCAGATCAGGGATCAAACCCAGGACCTCTATATTAGGAATGCAGGGTCTTAGCCACTGGATCACCAGGGAAGTGTTTCCTTATTGTTTTCTATACTCTCTTATCTGGATGGATAATCCAGATGGGATCAGCGCTGGTCTGTGGGTTGATCTGAGCAGTTCTAGGTCAGTGGTTCTCACCCTCGGCTCTGTTGACATTTGGGGAACAGATCAGTCTTTGCTGTGGGGATCGATCCTTTGCATTGTGGATGTTTAGCAACATCCCTGACCTCTGCTCACTAGACACCTGTAGCAGCCGCCCCTCCAATTTTGACAACCAAAAATGTCTCCAGACATTACCAAACGTCCCCCAGGCCACCTGAATCAATCACTCGCCCACTGAAAACCATGCGTGTATGCAGGTGATGAGGTCAAACCCGGTAACAGTCCAGAAAGACCTAGGCATGTCTGTGACCTCACGGCTGCCTTGAGGGGCTTGGGATCTCCTCATGCCAGGAGGACCACAGAAACATGTCTTAGGAGGCCAATCCTAGGGCTTGGCTTTGGGACTAGATAGAAAGCAAGGATTCAGAATGTGTTGAAGAGAGAAAATTGAGGGGTTTCCCTGGTGGCCCAATGGTAAAGAATCCGCTTGTCAATGCTGGAGACACCGATTCCATCCCTGGTCCAGGAAGATCCCACAGGCTGCAGGGCAATCAACCCCATACAACTACTGAGCCCAGCTATGGAGCCTGTGCTTCAGAGCCCACGTGCCACAACCTCTGAAGCCCAACTCACCTGGAGCCCATGCTCCGCAACAAAAGAAGCCACTGCAAGGAGAAGCCCGCACTCCACAGCTAGAGAAAAGCCCGGGCAGCAACGAAAACCCAGCGTAGCCAAGAAATAAATAAAATTATTAAAAAATGAGATAAAGAGAGAGAGAGAGAACTGGGGGATTTCCTGGCATTCCAGTGATCAGGGCTCTGTGGTTTCACTGCCCAAGGTGAGGGTTCAGTGCCTGGTTGGGAACTAAGACCTCGCCAGCTTCCTGCCATGGCCAAAAAAAAAAAAAGAATTGACAGGACTTGCTGATTGATGGGAGGAGGAGGACAGAAGGAGAAGGGAGGAGTTTGGAAGATGCCCATATCTTTCCCTTTCTCAGCTGGGTGGATGTAGAGTCATCAGCTGAGATGGGGACACGAGATGAGGGGCCAGCTTGGGTGAGGGAGGGGAGGATGCCAAGTTTCATCTTGGGCAGGATGAGTTTCAGGTCCTGGAGGGAGGAAAGGAGGGCATCTGCTCATAATCTCTTACCTGTCTCGATGAGTGGTGCCTTGTGTGTTTCCATGAACGTAAAATAGTCCCAAAGGGGTAATTTGGCCCCTTGTCTCTGTGGCACAAAGACACAGTTTGGGGACTTCCATAGTGTAGTGGTCCACTGGCTAACACTTCCATGCTCCCAATGCAGGAGGCCCAGGTTTGATCCCTGATCAAGAAACTCGATCCCACATGCTGCAAGTAAGACCCAGCATGGGCAAATTTAAAAAGAAGAAGAAGACACAATGGAGACTTGAAAACCACTAAGAAGTCCTTCAGCAGGATAAACAAACTGTGAGCCATCCAGACAATAGAATACTGTTCGGTGCTAAAAAGAGATGAGCAATCAGGCTGTGGAAAGACTCAGAGCAACTTTTAAAAATGCATACGACTAAGTGAAAGAAGCTGATCTGAAAAATCTATGGAGTGGGTGATTCCAACTTGAGAATATTTTGGAAAAGGCAAAGCTATGGAGGCAGTAAAAGAATCAGTGGCTGCTGGGGATGAAGGGGGAAGGAAGGATGAACAGGCAGGGCCCTGTGGATTTTTAGGGCAGTGAACACATCCTGTGTGATGCTATAATGGCAGACCCTTGCCATTATACTTTTGTCCAAAACCCACTGAATGTACAACACCAAGAGTGAGCCCTAATGTTGACAATGGACTTTGAGTGATAATGAACTGTTAGTGTTCACTGTAGGTGTGTTGTAACAAATGCACCATGTCGTGGGGGATGTCAATAGTAGGGAGGCTATGGGAGGAGGGGTATGTGGGAAATCTAATCTGTATTTTCTGCTCAGTTTTGCTGTGAACCTAAAACTGCTCTAAAAGTTAGTCTATAATAAACAGATACAGTGAGAGCCACATATAAACACTGAGCAAATATTCATAAATACATACTGGAGCATTTAAAATATACCCAATGGGAAACATGTGAGGGAAGATAAATTAGGAACTGGGGATTAACCTACACACCCTGCTCTATCTACAACAGATAATCAACAGGGATCTACTCGATATTCTGCGATAACCTACCTGGGAAAAGAATCTAAAATGGAATGGATATATGCACATGTGTCACTGAATCACTCTGCTGTACACCTGAAACTAACACAACATTGTAAATCAACTGTATCCCAATATAATAAAAAAAACACACAATAATACCCGCATGCTCATCCTCATGAGCACCAGCATCTGTGCATGAACACCTCACACACACACACTCACGCCATACTCATTACTGATGTAGGTCAAGGCAAAAGAGATTATCTCGAGTGTGCCTGTGTCCTCTGCATGTCCTTGATGGAAAGAAATTTTCTATCCACTTTGTTCCTTTCTCCCTTTTCCTCCCTCTGGAAGGAGAAGATCTGTGGGCAGACAGAAGGGAGGCAGTGACTTTCTAAAGTAAAAGTGTTAGATTCTCAGTCATGTCTGACTCTTTGCAACCCCTTGAACCATATCCCGCCAGGCTGCTCCAGGCAAGAATACTGGAGTGGGTTGGCATTTCCTTCTCCAGGGGATTTTCCCAACCCAAGGATCAAACCCAGGTCTCCTGCATTACAGGCAGATTCTTTACCATCTGAACCACCAGGGAAGCCAGTGACTTTCTAAAGCAGGCTAGAAAACAAAAATCCAAGGTGACTGTGGGATTCCCAGGTGGCGCTAGTGGTAAAGAACCCACCTGCCCATGCAGGAGACGCAGGTTCAATTCCTGAGTCAGGAAGATGCCCTGGAGGAGGGCATGGCAACCCACTCTAGTATTGCCATGGACAGAGGAGCTTGGCGGGCTACAGTCCATAGCGTCGCACAGAGTCAGACACGACTGAAACGACTTAGCAAGGACACATACAAGATGATTGTAGGCGAAAAAGGATGAAGAGAGGCTGATCTTCAGACACTGATGAAGACTGTAGAGATTCAACACAAATGAAGGGTCTGTATCATCCCTGGAATTCATTGGTGTGCCCAACCACCATTTTCAACTCTAAGAGACACTCGGCAAATCACACACAAACTTTGGGGTCTTGCAATGGCCCCATCTGCTAAGACCCCATGGTGTGTGAGCTCCTCAAGAGTAATGGTCAGGGCTGGAGATGCCTGTGTGGGAGTCTGAGAAATTGCAGGCTTGAGGAAAATGAGACATGGGTAAAAAACTGAGTGGGCAGGGGTTTCCGGAAGGAGAGGGATCCCCAGGGTCAGGCCTAGCTTGGAGTGTCTGCAGGAGAAAGAATGGGCAGTCACAGTTGATACAAGGACAGAGCAATTCAATGGTGATTTTGGGGAAACTGGCCTCAAAGATGTGTGTGTGGAGGCCCAAGGGAGGGAGTAGATGAGGCAATGAGATGAAAGAGTAGAAACATCACTGAAATTTCCAAGCCACCATTCACGCTTTTCCTTTGCTCTCTCCAAAGCTGTTATCCCCCACAATCCATCCTTCCTGCTTTGTGCTTCTTTCCCACTTCCTATCATTCCCCAAAACTTAATCCTGCCAGCAGAACTGTAGAATGAAAAAAGGTGGAAAGGAAGTGTCTTGGAGAATGGCATGTTTGTCTACCCAGTCACTCAATCATGTCCAACTCTTTGTGACCCCATGGACTGTAACCCTCCAGGCTCCTCTGTCCATGGGATTCTCCAGGCAAGAATGCTGGAGTGGGTTGCCATTTCCCCCTCCAGGGGATTTTCCAGCCCAGAGATCGAAGAGCCCACGTCTTCCACATTGCAGGCAGATTCTTTACTGTCTGAGCCACCAGGGAAACCCAAGAATACTGAAGTGGGTAGCCTATCCCTTCTCCAGGGGAACTTCCTGACCCAGGAATTGAATCCGAGTCTCCTGCCTTACAGGCAGGTTCTTTATCAGCTGAATTACCAGGGAAACCCATAACACTACATGGATGTGAGATATTCCATTTTCAGTTGCATCAGTGAAAGTCAAAGTGTCAGTCACTCCATCAGGAGATGCTTTCCAATTGTGATCATGTCCCAGGTCTTCAAATGTCCTCTGGAGTGAGACTTGCATCCAGTGCTGGGGATGACAGACATTTTCTCCAGGACCACTGGGCACAGCGCATCAAGAAATTTAACAAAACCATGTATTTTTGTTATTTTTAAATTATTTATTTATTCTTTTGGCCATTCAGCTTGGCTTGTGGGATCTTATTTCCTTGACCAGGGTTTGAACCTGTGCTCTCAGCAGTGAAAGCTCAGAGTCCCAATCACTGGACCACCAGAGAATTCCCCAGATCATTTATTTATTAATTTATATTTTTAACTTAAAATTTTTTTTAAAAAATTTTATGTTGGAGAATAGTCTATCTACAATACTGTGTTAGTTTCAGGTGTACAGCAAAGTGATTCCATTATACACATACATGTATCTATTCTTTTTCAGATGCTTTTCCCACGGAGGTTAATTGCATCCAAAGCACTTATTTTTAATCCAGTATTTCCACATCTGGGATTGTTTTCCTTAAGAGAAAAGAAATAATAAATATGTGCTTGTGTATTTATTTCTCCACTAATCAGTTGGGAATAGCATAAAGAAATCACAGAGGCAAATAAAGGTGAACATTCAAGGATATTCATCCCAATTTCATTCATAATAGTGAAAGTTAGAACCAACCAAAATGCCCAGCAGGAGAGAACTGGTTAAATAATTATGCAGCTGCCAAGTTGGCAGGGACAGGAGGAGTCCTGTGCTTTTGTTTGTTTGTTCGTTGTTTTTGTTTTTTGTACACCACAAGCCATTTGGGATCTTAGTTCCCTGACCAGGGATTGAACCCACGTCCCCTGCAGTAGAAGCAAAGAATTCTTCTTCTTCTTCTTTTTTTTTTTTTCTTTTCCTTTCATGAAGCCCTGCAGTTTTTTTTAAACTTACTTTTAATTGGAGGACCTCAGCGTTGCATAGTTGTTGGTTTCTGTCATATGACAACATGAATCAACCATACATACACAAATATCCCCTCCCTCTTGAACCTCTCTCTTACCTCCTTCCCCATTCCACTCCTTGAGGTCATCACAGAGCACTGAGCGGAGCCCTCTGTGTTACGTAGCAGTTTCCCACTAGCTATCTATTTTACACCTGCCAGCGTGTATAATTCAACGCTACTCTCTCGATTTGTCCCACCCTCTCCTTCCCCCGCAGGAAATATGGGGTCTAACCACTGGGCTGCCAGGGAAGTCCCAGGAATCTTGTTTTCGAGGAATATTTAACACGTTTTTTTCTGGGGGGGGGGGCTTTAAAAATTATTGAAATAGTACACTCTCATTGTAAAAAAAGTGTCAAAGAATGCAAAAAGTGATGACACCGAAGTTCCACTTTTAACTGTCACCCCGCCACTTCTTCCTAAGAGGAAACCACTGTCAATTGTTTGGAATAAACTCCCAGGGCATCTTATACATGTACATACTTGTGTATCACTCATGTTCTTTAAAATAAGTGCAATCAGACTGTATACAATGTTATGCTTGTTTTTTTTTTTTTTCCCACGGAGCAATACACCAGCAACACACGCAGGGATTTTCCCATGTCATTTTTTTTTTAATGGTTGTGCTGCGTTCCCACAGTCTGCCATGCCCTAATTTGTCTAACTATGCCCCTATTGTCAGTCGTCAACACTGTTTTCCATGTTTTGCTTTTACGAGCAATGGCATCATTGCAAGCAAGGCTTTGATGAGAACACATCTTTGGGCACGTATATTCCTGGGATCAATTGTTGGCTGTAGAGTGGCCAGGTGAAAGGAGACGTGCTTTAAATGGTTTGTTCGACCACAGTCAAATTCCCTTCCAAAAAAGTTGCAGTAATTCACACTTCCCCCAGCCAACAATGTGGCAGTGCTTATTATTCATCCAATTCTCCATGAGATCGGATGCTCGCAACAGTTTTCATGCTGGGCTTCCCATGTGGCTCGAGTGGTAAAGAACCTGCTGTCAGTGCAGGAGACTCAGGAGACTGGGTCGATCCCTGGGTCAGAAGATCCCCTGGAGTAGGAAATGGCAACCCACTCCAGTATTCTTGCCTGGAAAATTCCATGGACAAAGGAGCCTGGTGGGCTGCAGTCCATGGGGCCACAAAGAATCAGACACAACGGAGCNGTTTTTGTTTTCTTTGTTTCTTGGCTGTGCCATAGAGCGTGCAGGATCTTAGTTCCCCGAACAGGGGCCGAACCCATGCCTCCTTCAGCGGAAGTGTGGGGTCTTAATCACTGGACCACCAGGGAATTCCCCCAGGCCCCTGTTTTTGATCACAAAGTCCTCTGTTCCCAAAGGTCCCCTGCCCTGTCTGTGGATCTAATTCATATACTATTCAATTCACCCACTGAAAGTGTATAGTTCAGTGGGTTTTCGTCTATTCCGAGCTGTGCAACCATCATCACTATCAATTTGAAAACATTTCTATCACAGGATGTGGAGAAAAGGGTACCCTCGTGCACTGTTGGTGGGAATGTAAATCAGTGCACCCACCGTGGAAAACAGTAGTGAGGTTTCCACGAGAAATTAAACATAGAACTATCATATGGTCCAGCGATCCCACTCCTGGATCTATATCCAAAGGAAACGATACCTTTTTCCAGAAGAGATAGTTGCACTCCTATTTCATAGCAGCATTATTCACAATAGCCCAGGTATGAAAACAACCGAAGTGTTCCTTGATGGATGAAGAGATAAGGAAAATGGGATATGTATTTTTTCCCCACTATATAGGGGATGGACTATGATTCAGCCTTTAAAAAGAATGAAATTCTGTCATTTGCAACAACATGGACGAACATGGAGGGCATTGTGCTATGTGAAATAAACCAGACAAAGAAAGAAAAATACTGCAATCACTTACTTTTTAATAATTTTTGGCTGCTCAACGCAGCACGTGGGGTCTTAGTTCCCTGACCAGAGATGGAACCATGTCCCCTGAGGTGGAAGCACGGAGTCTCTACCATTGGGCCACCGGGGGAGTCCTGCAATCACTTATATGTGGAATCTAAAGAAAAAAAGTAGAGCTCTTAGAAACTGAGAGGAGAAAAGAAGTTTCCAGACACTGGGGGTGAGATGAATAGGGAGATGTTGGTAAAGAGTATAAGCTTTCAGTTAGAAGATGAATAGATAGATCTGAGGATTTAATGGTATAAGATGGTGATTCCTGTTAATAACACTGTATTGTATGACTGAAACTGACCAAGAGGGTAGAATTGAAGTGTTCTCACCAAAAAAGAAAAAAAAAAAGTAAATATGAGAGGTGATGGAGGCATTAATGAACTAGACGGAGGGTATCATTTCTCAGTGTATACATTATCACATGGCACCCTTAAAATATCTTATAATTTTGTCAATTATACCTTGATAAAAAAAAGCTGGGTGGAAAAAAAGAGAACATTTCCATTACCCCAGAAAGAAACCCCAAGCTCATTAGCAGTCATTTCATATTTCCCCTTCCACCAACCCCTGACAACTGCTAATCTGTCTATCTCCAGGGATTTCCTGTTCTAGATATTTCATATTAATGGAAGCACTCCTACAAATGGAATAGTACAACATGTGGCCTTTTGTATCTGGCTTCTTTCACTTAGCATAATGTTTTCAAGTTTCATCCACACTGTAACATGTATCTGTACGTCATTCTTTTTTGTTCTGTTGTGCTTAGCTGTGTCCAACTCTCTGTGGCCCCATGGACTGTAGCCCACCAGGCTCCTTTGTCCGTGGGATTTCCCAGGCAAGAATACTGGAGTGGGTTGCCATTTCCTACTCCAGGGATCTTCCCAACCCAGGGATCGAACCCGCATCTCTTGTGTCTCCTGCATTGGCAAGGGGATTCTTTACCACTGTGCCACTTAGGTCCAAATAAATGTTCCATTGTATGGATATGCCACAGTTTTTTTATTCAGTCATCAGTGGTTGGGCATCTGATTGGCTATTATGAAGAATGATGTCCTGAACTTTCGTGTACAACATTTCTGTGGACGTATACTTTCAAATCTCTTGGGTAGAAGCCTAGGAGTGGTACTGCTGGACCATAAGCTAACTCTATGTATAAGAAGTCTTTTAAACTCAACTTCCCAGATGTCTGGGGTCCAACAGAGTTGTCACTTTGCCGTCCAATCTCTATATGGGCATTTCCAGAGACCTGGCTAGAAACACACACACTCACCCCTCTTGTGAGCCTGGCTCCATCAGCCTCCTCTGGCTCCACTCTTCTTGCCCAGCTTCTGTGAGTTCGGGTCAGGCCTCTGGAACCCCAAGATTTCTTAGTGTTAGCTGAGGCTCAAGCTCTGGCATAGAGAGAAGTAGCCAAAACAGCTCAAGAAGATCCAGTGAAATCTGACTAACTCTATTAATGTGATGAATGTACATCGAATGTTTCCAATGCTGTCTCTTCTGGGCACAGGGTGCGGCTGTTCTTTCCTGCCCTGTCCTAGTTGGGTGGGACCACGTGACTTGTTCTGGCCAATGAGAAGTGAACAGAAATGCTGTATCATTTCTGAGCCAGAGTATTGAATGGCTGGCGCAAGGCCCTCCAGAGAGTTCCTATCCTCTGCTGTGGTGTCCTGATACATTCCAGGCCGTGGCTGCTTCATCACCTGGGTCATGGAGTGAAGGCACATGGGAAAGAATCCCCAGTGGATCTGTGATGGATACATCCTGGGAGTGAGAAATTAATTTTGTATTCTTTAGGCACCCTGGTTCAGTTCAGTTCAGTTCAGTCGCTCAGCCATGTCCGACTCTTTGCAACACCATAGACTGCAGCATGCCAGGCCTTCCTGTCCATCACCAACTCCCGGAGCTTGCTGAAACTCATGTCTATTGAGTCAGTGATGCTATCCAACCATTTATCCTCTGTTGCCCCTTCTCCTCCTGCCTTCAGTCTTTCCCAGCATTAGGGTCTTCCCCAGTGAGTCAGTTCTTCACATCAGATGGCCAAAGTATTGGAGCTTCAGCATCAGTCCTTCCAGTGCATATTCAGGACTTATTTCCTTTAGGAATGACTTGTTTGATCTCCTTGCAGTCCAAAGGACTCTCAAGAGTCTTCTCTAACACCACAGTTCACTGGAAAAACCATAGCTTTGACAAGATGGACCTTTGTTAGCAAAGTAATGTCTTTCCTTTTTAATACGCTGTCTAGGTTGGTCATAACTTTTCTTCCAAGGAGCAATTGTCTTTTAATTTCATGGCTGCAGTCACCATCGGCAGTGATTTTGGAGCCCAAGAAAATAAAGTCTATTACTGTTTCCATTGTTTCCCCATCTAGTTGTCATGAAGTGACGGAACTGGATGTCATGATCTTCACTTTCTGAATGTTGAGTTTTAAGCCAGCTTTTTCACTTTCCTCTTTCATTTTCATCAAGAGGCTCTTTAGTTCTTCTTCACTTTCAGCCATAAGGGTGGTATCATCTGCATAATCTAAATTTTATGCACCCTGGTTAGCATAATCTAAATTTCCTGACTGATAAACTAACCCATCTACCTCATGCACCTGGGTCCAACCAAGGGCTCTCTATTCATTTGATAGGGTGGCCATAGCCAGGGACCACAGACTGGGTAGTTTAAACAACAGAAATGGATTATCTCTGTTCTGGAGGCTAGAAATCCAAGATCAAGATGCTACAGCCTTGATTCCTTCTGAGGGCAGTAAGGGAGAATCTGTTCTATGCCTCTCTCCCAGCTTCTCAAAGTCTCAGGGGTTCCTTGGTTTTTAGGTGATGTTCTCCCCGTGTCTCCCCATCATCTTTCCTCTATGTGTGTCTGTGTTCAAATTCCGCCCCCCTTTTTTTAAGGACATCAGTCACATAATAGATTAGGACCCATCTGATTTATCTCCTTTCAACTTTTGCTTCTTAGAGACCCCATCTCCAGATAAAGTCCCATTCTGATGTCCTGGAGATGAGGATTTCAATATATGGATTTGAGGGGATGCTGGCTTGAAACTCAACATTGAAAAAGCTAAGATCATGGAAGCCAGTCCGGTCACTTCATGGCAAATATAAGGGGGAAAAGGGGAAGCAGTGACAGATTTTGTTTTCTTGGGCTCCAAAATTACTGTGGACAGAGACTGTAGCCATGAAATTAAAAGATGTTTGCTCCTTGGAAGGGAAGCTATGACAAACCTAGACAGTGTATTAAAAAGCAGAGGCATCACTTTGCCAACAAAGGTCATATAGTCAAAGCTATGGTTTCTCAGTAGTCATGTATGGATGTGGGAGTTGGACCATAAAGAAGACTGAGCACAGAATTGATGCTTTTTAATTGTGGTGCTGGAGAAAACTCCTGAGAGCCCCTTGGACTGCAAGGAGATGAAACTAGTAAATCTTAAAGGAAATCAACCCTGAATATTCATTGGAAGGACTGACACTGAAGCTGAAACTCCAATACTTTGGTCACCTGATGTGAAGAGCCAATTCATTGGAAAAGTCCTTGAAGCTGGGGAAGATAGAAGGCAAAAGGAGAAGGGGGCAATAGAGGATGAGATGGTCAGATAGCATCAGCGACTCATTGGACATGAATCTCAGCAAACTCCAGGAGACAGTGAAGGACAGGGGAGCCTGGCATATTGTAGTCCACAGGGTCACAAAGAGTTGGACCCCACTTAGCAACTGAACAACAACAACAAAAATCATCCCATTACAGACTCCATTTCAACTCCAAGGTGCCAGGGGTCCCAGCCTTCCCAGCATCAGTGAGAGAAGGGAGCTGGGTGATCAGGGGACTCTTTCCAGGTCCACAGAGGACTTCTTTCCTGAGGATCAAGTGCTGTCCACAGGAATGCAGCCTAGCAAGGAAACTTCAACAAATCCACTTCCCAGGGAGATAGTATAAGTTGTTGGTTAAGATTTTGAATACAAAAACCAGCTCCATCTCTTAGCAACTGTGTCACTTAACCTTCTCTTTGAGCATCAGTTATCTCTTCGCAAAGAGTCAGACATGACTGAGTGACTTTACCTTACCTTACCTATCTCTTCTATGAAATGGGATCATAATAATAATAATATACATCGTCCGTGAGAGTTGGACTGTGAAGAAGGCTGAGCGCCGAAGAAATGGTGTTGAACTGTGGTGTTGGAGAAGACTCTTGAGAGTCCCTTGGACTGCAAGGAGATCCAACCAGTCCATTCTGAAGGAGATCAGTCCTGGGATTTCTTTGGAAGGAATGATGCTAAAGCTGAAACTCCAGTACTTCGGCCACCTCATGCGAAGAGTTAACTCACTGGAAAAGACTTTGATGCTGGGAGGGACTGGCGGGAGGAGGAGAAGGGGATGACCCAGGATGAGATGGCTGGATGGCATCACTGACTCGATGAACGCGACTCTGCGTGAACTCCGGGAGTTGGTGATGGACAGGAAGGCCTGGCGTGCTGTGATTCATGGGGTCACAAAGAGTCGAACACGACTGAGTGACTGAACTGAACTGAACTGACGGAGCTATTGTGAGAGTTCAAAGAGAGAATATGTATGCATCAGCAGAAGACATGATATATGGAAATTCTCTCCAAAAATTGTCTTTGTTATTGCTGCTGGTGGTGCTCATATGTGCTTAAGGGAAAGAGGATGTTATGTGGCTTCCAAGTGGGGGTCTCGAGATTCCTAGAGCATAAGGGACATCGAAGGTATCTTTGCTTTACCCCCAGAGCTTGATCTCATTAGACAAGCATTACTGAGATCCTCAGTTCAGTTCAGTTCAGTTCAGTCGCTCAGTCGTGTCCGGCTCTTTGTGACCCCACGAATCACAGCACNNCTTCCTGACCTGCATACAGATTTCTCAAGAGGCAGGTCAGGTGGTCTGGTATTCCCATCCCTCTCAGAATCTTCCACAGTTTATTGTCATCCACACAGTCAAAGGCTTTGGCATAGTCAATAAAACAGAAATAGATGTTTTCCTGGAACTCTCTTGCTTTTTCCATAATCCAGCGGATGTTGGAAATTTGATCTCTGGTTCCTCTGCCTTTTCTAAAACCAGCTTGAACATCTGGAAGTTCACGGTTCATGTATTGCTGAAGCCTGGCTTGGAGAATTTTGAGCATTACTTTACTAGCATGTGAAATGAGTGCAATTGTGCGGTAGTTTGAGCATTCTTTGGCATTGGGCCAAAAGCTCTTCTACACAAGGTTCCTCCAGGGTTGGAACTTATATTTGAGCAAAAAGAGACTGATGATAAACAAGCGAAGCAACTGTGGTCAGTGAGTATGATTAAAAGGCAAGGAAGGGGGCTTCCCTGGGGGCTCAGTGATAAACAGTCTGCCTGCCAATGCAGGAGACACAGTTTTCATCCCTGGCCTGGGAAGATCCTACATGCCATGGAGCAACTAAGCCCATGCACCATAGCTATTGAGTCTGTGCTTTAGAGCCCAGGAGCTACAAATACTGAGGCCACACACTGCAGCTACTGAAGCCCGAGCTCCCTAAAGCCCACCCATGCTCTGGAATGAAAGAAGCTACCACAGTGAGAAACCTGTGTATTGCAACCAGAGAGTAGCCCCTGCTTGCCTCACATCAAGAAAGACCCACACAGCTATATATAAATAAATAAAATTGTTTTTTTAAAAAGGCATGGAGGGGACTTCCCTGGAAGTCTACTGATTAAGACTTTGTGCTCCCAATATGGGAGTATGGGTTTGATCCCTGGTCAGGGAACTAAGATCATGCATGCTGCACAGTGCTGCCAAAAGATTTTTTTAAAAAGAAAAAAAGGCAAGAAAACAGGGCAGTGGGAGTGGGGAAACTGGTTTAGACAGTACTTTCAGACAATCTGAAGAGGCAATATTTGAGAATAGACTTATTCAACTACACAGAGTAAAGAGCGCCAAGGCAGGAATTTATGAAGAGTATGAGTTGCAGAAGAAATGCTAGTGGAATTGGAGGAGCAAGTGAGCATGGAGTGGGGGGCAATTATGGTAGAGATGTCTGCAGGGTAAAAACCGGGGTTTAATTTTCAGCTTAATGTGTTCCCCCAGGATCTGGACGGGGCAGGCATGTCAGAGGCTTGGAGGTGAAGGCAGAGGGAGGTGAACCTTGGGAGCACCTTGGATAGCACCCTCGCTGTCCATGGTGCTGACATGCTGCGACGTTGTTCCCCCAAAAGGAGACATCATCGATCCAACAACGGAGACACAGGAGACTAAGTTCCTACCCTCGAGATGCTGAAGTTCCAGGTATAAATAGTCATAATGTCAATAATGACTTACTGATCACCTTAGTAACAACCATTATTCACTGAGAGTCTCCTATTGGCTTAGCTTGTGAACTTAGGAACTTATAAAGTGAAAGTGTTAGTCACTCAGTCGTGTCTGACTCTTTGTGACTCTATGGACTGTAGCCTGCCAGGCTCCTCTGTCCATGGAATTTTCCAGGCAAGAATACTGGAGTGGGTTGCTGTTGTCATTGTCTTCTCCTAGGAACTTATGGTAGGCAAAATAATTTCTATTCCCTCCAAGAATTTAATTCCTGGAACCTATGAATGTGTCACCTTACATAGAAAAGAGGCTTTAACCTATGCATCTATGCCCAGTTAATCTACAACAAAGGAGGCAAGAATATACAAAGGAGAAAAGACAATCTCTTCAATATGAGGTGCTGGGAAAACTGGAGAGTTACCTGTAAAAGAATGAAATTAGAAAATTCTCTAACACCATACACAAAAGGAAAATCAGAATGGATTAAAGACCTAAATATGAGAATGGATCCTATAAAACTCCTAGAGGAAAACATAGGGAGGACACTCTTAGACAGAAACCACAGAAAGATCTTTTTAGATTTGTCTCTTAGGGTAATGGAAATAAAAACAGAAAATAAACAAGTGGGGGCTTCCCTGGTGAGGCAGTAGATAAGAATCCACCTGCCACTCAGGGTGCACAAGTTCAATCTCTGGTCCAGGAAGATTTCAGCTAAGCCCACGAGCCACCACTACTGAAGTCTGTGTGCCTAACCCTGTGCTTCGCAACAAGAAGCCACAGCAACGAGCCGTCCATGCACCACAACAAACAGCAGCTCCTGCTCCAAACAACTAGAGGGAAGCCTGTGCCAAAAGCCATGAAGACCCAGAGCAACCATAAATAAAATTTTAAAAAGCATACATTTTAAACAAATGGGATGATCCCCTGGAGAAGGAAATGGCCACACACTCCAGTATTCTTGCCTGGAAAATGCCATGGACAGAGGAGCCTGGCAGGCTACAGTCTACGGGGTCCTAACACTTTCACTTCACACATGCCCAGGGTCAACTAAGCCCATGTGCCACAACTAGTAAAGTCTGTGCACTGCAACTGGAGTCTGTGTGCCACAGCGAAAGATCTCCCATGGCACAGCAAAGATTCCGCATGCCATGATGAGAACCTGACGCAGCCAGATAAATAGTGAGTCAATAAAAACATTCTCTCTCACTTTATTAAAAAAACCAGATAACCAACAAGGACATCCTGTATAGCACAGGGAACTATCCTCAGTATTTTATAACAATCTGTAAGGGAAAAGAATCTGAAAATGAATGTATGGCTTATATATAACTGAATCACTGCTGTGTGCCGGAAACTAACACAACATTGTAAACCAACTATACTTCAATTAAAAAGAAAAAAAAAACATATACATATAAGATTTTATTTATTTATTTTGGCCATACCACATGGCATGTGGGATCTTAGTTCCTCACCCAGGGATCGAACCCATGCTCCCTGCATTGGAAGCATGGGGTCTTAAACACTGGATGGACAGGGGAGTCTCCTATGCTATGTATATTTTATAATAAAACATATACACACAACTAAATAAACAAACAAAAAATCATCCAGGGTTCCCTGCAGCCCGCAAGATAGTCTTGTGAATGAGCCCAGCCATTGTCACATCCCCACTCTGACTCCGGGGAGGGGAGGCAGTGATGGGGAACCCCAACAGGCCAGCAGCACACAGTAGAGGAAACTGGCTGGGAGCCTCTGAGAGTAAAGTTCTTGAGCCCCGTTCATGTGTGTATGTATGGGACATCCTCTGGGGACCAGGCCCAGGAGCACACACAATAGGGACACACAGAAGACATGGAGCTTCTGCACACAGTAGGACTAGTCAAGGGGCAAAGACTGTGGGAACCTAGTATGGAAAATGAGGGGTGCCAGAATGGGCATCTGTGATCCCCAGACAGGCACACAGCATCTGCAGGCCATGCGGTCCAGAGCCTGCACTGAGTGTGACCGCAGGCTGCTCCCACTGGGAGTGGGGGATGTTCAGCCCAAGGCTGGGAGCACTGGTCACTGCGACAAGCTCAAGGCTGTTTCCGGAGCCAGCCTCAGCCATCCTGAGCATGGAAGGGGGACTGAGGTGCCCCTGAACCCAAAGATGACATAAGGCCACTTCCAAGAGGGGAAGGTTTATTGGTGTGACTGACCGAGGGTCATCAGTGCAGTGCTGCCCCTCCCCCACGCCAGGGAGTGGGGACAGGCCAGTCCAGTGTGTGGACCCTGGGGGTCAAGGGGGACCCAAGAGGGTCACAGGCATAGCAGCAGGCAGAGGGGAAGTGAGGCACCCCCACAGGGCTCACCCCTTGTCTAGCCCAAGGCGGGGACCCCTCCGGAGGTCCTCAGGTATCCGCAGCAGGGGTGGAGGGTTCCTGTGGCAGCCAGCGCCGGTGCCGGAGAATCGACTTCTCCTCCTCCTGTGGGGACAAGGGGTGGCCCCCCACGCCCTGCATGTGTCATCACACAGCCCAGGCCAGGGGGGCACGTCAGCAGAGTCTCCCCATTGCGCCGGCGACGGGGACGGGGGGCCTGGGTCACCCCCCTCTCACCATCTCCAAGGCAGTGCTGGGGCTTGCGCCCTCCGGAGAGCCTCCTTCGTCCCGGGAGCACTCGGGGCCCGCATCCTCCTCGTACTCTGTCAGGCAGTCCGACTCCTCCCCTGGATGGCATGGGTGAAGTTGACGCAGCTCAGGACTGGTCTGACCTCTCTGGCCACATACACCGTCCCCACCCTCCTAGGGTGGCCCTCGGTCCCTCACCATCAGCACAGCCGTCGGAAACCGAAACATAGCTCGTGGTGGGCGGCTCGATACGGGACACTATCTCCGCCAAGTCGGTGAAGCCGGAGCTGGGGAAGGCGAGCACCTGCCGGGTGATGTGGATGAGGCTCTCGGAGATCATCTGAGCTCTGTGTTGGGGGGAGGGGGGCGGGGTCCAGAGGGAACTGGGGTTGGGGAGAATCTGTTGTCAGAGGGGCCCTGCCGATGGAGGAGGGCGCAAGCTTACATCTGCACGGCGGCTCTCGTTCAGGTCGGCAGACCGCCGGTCCGTGAGCATCTTTTCAATGATGTCGCCCCGGCTCCAGCCACTGAAGACGGTTGATCCATACTGGTAGCCCACATCCTGCAGGAAATGAAGGGGGCTTGGGGCCATGTGTGCAACCCCCAGAATGTTCCTCTCTGCTTATCCCCACCCTGCCTGCCCCTCCCCTGGCCCCTCAGGAGCCTGCTGCTCTGTAGGAGCTGGCATTTGAGACTACATAAAGTTCAGAGTTGGGTGTACTTAGCACACTCACCCCCATGTCTTCGATCCTGTGCCCCTGCCAAATATTACTAATCCCTCTTAGCACATTTCTTTCCCCACTCAGCTCCACGGAGTGTGTCAAGCGTCAAAGGACACAGGTGGCAGTGTACAAGCTTATTTCAAGCTCTACAAATAAGTGTTAGGCGTTAAGTCATGTTCGACTGTTTGTGACCCCATGGACAGTAGCCCACCAGTCCCCATTGTCCATGAAATTCTCCAGGCAAGAATACTAGAGTGGGTAGCCATTCCCTTCTCCAGGGGATCTTCTTGATCCAGGAATGGAACCTGGGTCTCTGCCACTGTGGGCAGATTCTTTACCATCTGAACCACCAGGGAAGCCCTTGCAAATATGTGCTATACCCCTAAATATCACCATCTCCCATGCCCACTACAGACATCACTAATCCATCACGGCTTGCCTTCCCAGTGAGCCTGGAAAGGGCATCAAACATTTTTTACTCAGAGCACTGGACAGGCAGCTACTGATGCTTTCTTTCTTCTCTTTTTGGCCGCACTATGGGGCAGGCAGGATCATAGTTCCCCAGCCAGGAACTGAACCCGCGACCCCTGGAGCAGAAGCTCGGAATCTTAACCACTGGACAGGGGAAGTCCCCAGCTACTGATCATTTACTCTTGGCATGCACTATGATCCATTTTTCTGGACCAGTGGCACATTACACACTGCTCCGTTCAGTGCATCACAAACCTGTAGCAGACATTACTAATTGACCATGGTGCTTATTCCCACCAACACAGAAATGGTGTTAGAAATCTCTACACTGTGCTTCAGGCATCACAACTTGCCTGGTAGTTCATACATAGCGCATGTGCAGCCACGCCCCCTTGTGACACTCATTGTAGACATCACTAATTGATTACCATTCTATTCCCCCCAGATCCCAAATAGAGCCCTTCTGTGGTTTGGGCTTTCAGGAGTACACACACACTGTCATGAGGTGGCTCCTGGCTCCCACCAACTCACATAGATCTGGTCGAACTTCCCGAAGTCCATGGTCTTGAAGCAGTCGATAGGTGGGCGCAGGTACTCACAGTAGGAGCTAGACTTCACAACCTCCAGCTGTCGCACGCAGGACACATAGGCCAGGCGAGACTGGATCTCTGCCATGTCTGGAACCTTGATCTTGTCTGCCCACGGGTTCAGCCGCTTCCACAGAAGCCACCAGCCAGACAGGCTGTCCCCGTATGTGCTAAGGTCTGTCTCGTCCTGGCTCCCCACGTCGATGGCGATGACTGTCTTGGCACCCATGCTGCGGGCGATGTCCGCTGTGGGGCCAGGGAGTCAGCTGGGGGCTCCCCACCATTACCGGGGCAGGGAAGATCAACCCAGTCCCACAAACACCATCACTCACATGGTCATGCAAAAAAACCATGTGAATGACGTGCAGGGATGCAAAAGGGTATGTATGAGTGGATGTAGAGGCTGATGATGTGTGGGAAGTGGGGTTGGGTGTTGGAGCTTTGGGGTTCAGGGAACCAGGGCCAAGGGAATGGAGAAGATGGAGTACAGGAATGAAATCACTGTGGAAAGAGACATGAAGTCAGATGCATGGGGAACAGAGACATGGAGGGAGAGTGACACAGAGAGAGAATATAGTAAGGACATCAGGAAAGAAAGGTGAAGGGATCAGAGTCATGGAAACAGAGGGTCCGAGATGCAGGGAGACAGGGGTGGAAGGAAACTGACAGGGAGACGTAGGAATAAAGACACCCAGAGAGGGACTTCCCTGTTGGTCCAGTGGTTAAGAATCCACCTTCCAATGCAAGGGACATGAGTTCGATCCCTGGTTAGGAAACTAAGATCCCACATGCTGCAGGGCAACTAAGCCCTTGTGTCACGACTGGAGAAGCCCCATTGCACTGCAACTAGAGGAAGTCTAAACACCTCACCAAAGAGCCCACATATCACAAGGAAGACCCAGAGCAGCTAAAAACAAAAAAAGATGCCAGGAGACAAAGCCAAGGGAAGAGAAACACAGGGGACCAGAGCCAGAAACAGAGACAGGTGGGAGAAAGAGACAGAGATGAGTGGCCAGAGATATGGAAGGAAAGAGAATCCAGGCAGAATAAGAGACCTCAAGACTGAGGCGAGAAACAGAGAGCAAAGAGCTGGTTCAAGGAGATTCAGGGAAGCAGGATGGATAGGGTAAAGGGTAGAGTGATGGCACAGTGTGTGGGGGGTGCTGTGGTCACAGTCTGTGTGCCCCAGTGAGGGTCCCTGTGTGGATCTGGGGGTGCCTATGGACAGGTACTATAGCCACGCCCATTCCCCAAAGACACCTGAGTCTCCATCAGACTGCCTGTGTCCCTCACAAGTTTTTGTGTGTGCGTGCACGCTGTATGCACCCTTATCAGATATATGCAACTCTTGTCTGTATGTTTGTGAATACACCCACATCTGGGTGGGGTATACCTCTGTACACACACCCAGTACTGTTTGTATTCCTTTCACATGTCCCTAGATCAACGCCTGTGTATGTTTCCTTGTGTGTCCACGCATGCCTGTTCCCCAGAGTTTGTACACACCTGCTCACGTGAATGTGGTTATGTGAGTGCATGTATCTATATGGGCTGCCTGTGCTGGAGTTGGCAAACCGTAAAAGGCCAGAGGAAAAACTATTTTGGCTTTTTAGGCCGTGTGGTCTCTGATGCAACTATTTGACTCTGCTGCACAGACACAGCCACAGACAAAAGGGTAAATGACTGGGAGTGGCTGTGTGCCAATAAAACTTTATTTATAAAATCAGCCAGGGGGCTGAACTTGGCGTGCAAGTGAACTGTGTGGATCCCTGGCTTATGGGACCTCAAGCGTTTGTGTAGCCAGCATAGATGTCTACTTGTGTTTGCATGCTTCTGTGTGTATGGAATTTTAAGTTGCAAATGCCCCTGCCTCTTACCTGCATGCTTCAAGTCAGCAGGTATGAGAGAGAGCTGGTGGTGGAGGCACCCCACCCATCTATGTGTACATGCGTGTCCAACACAGCACATGCATGCATCCTACACATGCACATACTGGCTGTGAGCTCACCCGCGTGTCCGCGCAGGGGGACGAGCAGGTGGCTACTTGCCTGGCAGGTTGTTGATGTAGCCGCCATCCATGAGGAGGTGCCCGTCCTTGGGGTCGCACAGCGGCGGCAGGTAGCCCGAGAGTGTCATGCTGGCACGCACGTATCGCCACAGGGAGCCTGCCCAGCGGGACACAGACACAGACACGCACAGGCACACTCAGATGCACTCAGAGGCCCGGCCAGCCGCATGGGCTCGCTGACCTGGCACGCTGTTGACGAAGCACCCATCCACCAGCAGGTGCCCGTCCCTGGGGTCACAGAGCGGGGGCAGGTAGGGGCAGTAGGAGGCACTGGCCCGGACGTAGCGCCACACGCAGCCTGCGGGGACGGGGGGCGAGGGGGTGAGGCGCCCGACAAGTCTCCCAACCCTCCCAGCCCTTCCCAGGACAGACATACCTGGGGCCCTCTGGGGCATTAGTGGGTGACAGTTAGTGCTCAGCAATCAGGCCAGGAGGGATGGTCACTCATGTTAACAACTTGGCTGCCCCCCCAGCACCCATTCCCCAAACGGCCCCAGTGGTTGTGGCTGGGCCGCCTGGGGGCACGCACCATCTTTGTGGACACGCATGGCCGAGGAGGTGATGTCCGTGGTCACGTTGAAGTATGGCAGCCACAGGTCCTGCAGGAACAGGGACCGCGATCCAGGAGGACTGGGGACGCCTATGGGGAGGGGTGGGGGTTGGGCGGGCATGGGGGAAGTATGCACCTCGATCTGCTTGTCCTGGAAGACTCGGTGGATGCTGCGGTTGAAGGCTGACCCCGTGAACATGGAGGTGACGGGGTAGGTGAGGTCCAGTATGGGCTCCAGCACCGAAGTCATGCTCTAGGGGCGAGGGGCGAGCTGGGGTCAAACAGGAGTCACCTGGGAGTCACTGAGTAGTAGGTCCCTAAGGGTCTTGATTGTTCTAGCTGGGAGGTGGGGGCTAGGATCACTAGCCCGGAAGTCACAGGGGTCATCCAACGTTCTGGAGGTATAAGAATCTGGGTGGGCTTCACAGGATTAAGTCAGGGAGGGTCAGGAGAAGTCCAGAAGCCCCTCTGAGGTCAGGTTTTTCAGGGTGCTCCTGGCGTGGCGGGACCCTTCCCCATCACCTTCCCACCCCTTCCCCGTAACGCACACCTTAGCCCACTCCCGGGCCCGCTGTTTAGTGCGGCTGGCGCTCCGCTCCTCAGCGTACAGGGCCCCGATGAAGGAGCCAATGGACGTGCCGCCCACCAGGTCAACGGGGACCCCCGCCTCCTCTAATGCCTTCAGCACCCCGATGTGTGAGCAGCCCCTGCACGGTAGAGGAGACTCAGTGACTTGCTGGGAATCCCTTAAGCCCCACCCCCAGGCATCTCTTCGTCTCCCCCACCAGCAAGGAAGGTGGTGCTAGCCGAGTCCCTGTGGGATCTTGCGCAGGGAGTCAGCTCCACCCGTCAAGGCACCTGGTCCCGCCCCTGCCGGCACTGACCACACCCCTCACCTGGCCCCGCCCCCGCCCAGCACCAGGGCGATAGTGTTGCCTGTGAGCACCCGCGCCAGGCGGGAGAAGTCGCTGTGCCGGTCTGCGCGCCTCGAGAAAACCTTCTCGTAGAGCTCGTGCTGGTATGAGGGGAGAGAGACACGGTGCATAAGGATGGGGGGTGTAGGAGGCACCCCCTGGACCTTCAACACACCGCCACGCCCCTCTGGCCTCTGAGCCATGCCCCTCCATTAACCGCGCCCCCGAAGGGTTCTGCCAGTGGACCTGCGCCCCGCAGCACCCCTCACCAGCTTGGCCGGGCTGCGGCGTGAGAAGAGGCGGCGAGGACAGCGCAGATGCAGGTGTCCCGAGCACCAGCTGCGCATGTTGAGCCACTCCACAGTGCGCGTGGGGCCTGCGCCCTCCTCGCGGTGCAGCAGGACCAGCTGCTTGAGGGCCCGCACTGCCGTGTTCTCCAGCATCTGCTCCAGCTGCATGGGGGAGTGGGAGTGAGGAGGATGGAAGTCACTCTCACTGGTGGTTTCCTCCCCGCCCCCCACACCTGGCCCCCTGGGTTCCTGGTCACCTAGCCCCAGTGGTGAAGGTGCACATGGCCTGGCACAGGCACCCAAGGGCCTGGGCGGGATCCCAGAGATGGGGGTCACTGTGCCTGGTCTCCAGACCTGGCCGAGTGTGGGCTCCTGGTCGCCTAGGCCGACGATGAGGATGCAGTCGGCCTGGCGCAGGCAGCGCACGGTCCAGGGCGTCAGCGATGTGTCTGTTTGGTAGAGCACGATGCGGTGCGTGTCCTCCTGCTGGGCCAGCCACCCTGACAGCCGGAATTCTTGGATGCTAGGGTGGGAGTGGGGAGGGTCATCTTGGGGCTGGTCAGGGGCTCCTGCCCTCAGAGACCATGTAGCTCCACTGCTGTGGGGACGTGGATGTGGACACTCAAGGCCTAGACACGACTGCATCCTCTAGAGACCGATTCGCCCCCCTGTCTCCCCAGTGGCCAGAGGGATGGGGGCCCACACTCCTTGTTTCACAGCCTAGAACTCAAATGAGACTGAAGGAATCCTACGTTCTGAGCTCATCCCTGTGCTCCCCGTCCCCATACCCCCAACACACACCTGTCCAGTGCAGAGGCCCCTAGGCGGGCCCGGATGATATCACTGTTGAGGAGGAGTGTGGGGCCTGGAGATGGATGAGTGAGAAAGGGTGTTTAGGAACCTGGGCCAACAGAGGTGGGGCCTCTCCCATGAAAGAATACCACCTACTTGGCTTACAGGGCCTTGTTCTAGCTCCACCCCCACCCTGACCCACCAAGGCATCTCCATTCCTTGACCAATGCCCCACCCACACGTGCCTTGCCCCACGCAGACCGAAGGCCTGCCCTTGCCCATGACTGACCAATGGCTTGCAGAGCGTGCTGCAGCTCCAGCATGAAGGCCACCATGGGCACCTCGGCACACACGGGCAGCACTGCCACTGTTGACAGGTTGCTGGCAGGGTTGGTGAGCTCCGAGTGAGGGGGGACACCTAGTCCCGAGCCTGCTGAGACCCCAAAGGATGGTATTTGCTGTGCAGTCCTGTGTTTGGAAAGGTCAGCTCTCCCCCACCTTCTCAGAAATCCCTTCACCTTGTCCCTCAGCTGAGGCTTAGTGACACCATACTGAAGGTCATGGTCTCAATCTTAGCCCCACAGCCTGAACCAGTGTCCTTGATAAGATCTGGCTATCTGATCCTCAGTTTTGGCCCAATCTCCTCAGGGGGATCCATTACACAACTGTATAACCCTTTCTGTTTTCCACTCTGCCTACATGGACTTGATCTGTGCCCCTACCCATTCTCACCTGGGCAGGGTGGCGGGGCCGGGGGGGAGTCTCTGTCCACTAAGAGGACTTGAACACAGAACTAGACTGAGATAAAGATGTTTCTGACTCACCTATTGCGTCTCAGCTTCTCTGCATTCACCTTAGACTAAAACATCAACTGTATCTCTTGATCAGACCTCTCACTGCCTCTTCTCCTCCACCAATTCCTATAACAGTCTTGTCGTTCAGTTGCTAAGTCATGTTCTATTCTTTGGGACCCCATGAATTGCAGCATGCCAGGCTTTCCTGTCTTTAACTATCTCCCAGAGTTTGCTCAGATTACAGCAATCTAAACAAGTTCAAATGCCTTTCTGGTTGCTACAAGACTTGCCCTGGCCCATTCCTCCCCCTCACTCACTTTCCCCCTTCAAGTGTTTCAACACCACCAAACCCTGTCGGAGTCCTGTCAGTATCTGGTCCCATCTCATTTATCAAGTCTCTGTTCATTGTCCTCAGAAAAGCCTGCCTCCTTAGGTTAGTCACGCCCCATCAAGACTCTCTTTTGTTTTCTACACAGTACCTTAACTGACATTGTACTCTTTCTTTGTATTTTAAAAACTGTAATCTTGCAAGCCAAGCCATAAACCCTTCTAAGGGCTTTGTCTGTCTTGTGTACTTTCCTACCACCCTGCAGGATGCCCAGCACACACTAGATGCTCACTAGAAACTCGGTCTTTGTAGCATCACAGAGAGGTTCTCAGGGGTCTGAGATTTTTAAAGTCCCTGCCCCCATAGCTGCCCCAGAATCACATCAAGCGTGGTTCTGCCAGCAGAGTGGGAGTGAAAGTGTACTTGGGCACAGAGTGTAGGACTAGGGGGAGTGTCTGTCGGGGAAGACCCTGGGTGTAGGGATGGTTCCTTGCTAGGGCTCACCCTGGCCCCATCCCAGAGATCCAGGTGTCAGGGCTGACTGGGCAGAAGCCCCCAGGGGGAAAGGAAAGTAGAGGTTGCCTAGGCTAGTCCAGGGTCAGGTCACCATAACCGAAAACCTCGGGCCCATATTTCTGCACACCTCGAATCTGACCACTTCCCAGTGTATCCTAGCTGGGAAATTTCACCTCCCAGTATGCCCTGGAAGGGAACCACAACTCCCAGCATGCATTGAAATTGAGAAATACAACTCCCAGCATCCACCAGGACCAGGAACCACATCTCCCACCATGTTGGTAACCTACTGAAGTCACTTCCCAATATACCCTGGGCCCCAAACACCGCCCCACCAACTACACTTCCCAGCACACGTTAGTCTAGGTATTTCTTTCCTAGTAGGTGGACTCCATCCTCCAGCCAGCTCTGACACCCAGAACCAAGGTTGCCCCTAAGACCCCCACCTCTCGTCATGACTGACACTTTAGATTCCACTAACATCCATCCTGCAGAGAGATCCAACCAGTCCATTCTAAAGATCAGCCCTGGGTGTCCTTTGGAAGGAATGATGCTAAAGCTGAAACTCCAGTACTTTGGCCACCTCATGCGAAGAGTTGACTCACTGGAAAAGACCCTGATGCTGAGAAGGATGGGGGGCAGGAGGAGAAGGGGACGACAGAGGATGAGATGGCTGGATGGCATCACCGACTCGATGGACTTGAGTTTGATGAACTCCAGGAGTTGGTGATGGACAGGGAGGCCTAGCGTGCTGCAATTCATGGGGTCGCAAAGAGTTGGACACGACTGAGCACCTGAACTGAACTGAACTGAACATCCATCCTAAAGGAGACCAGTCCTGGGTGTTCTTCGGAAGGACTGATGTTGAGGCTGAAACTCCAATACTTTGGCCACCTCACGCGAAGAGTTGACTCATTGGAAAAGACTCTGATGCTGGGAGGGATTGGGGGCAGGAGGAGAAGGGGATGACAGAGGATGAGATGGCTGGATGGNGGGGTGGGGGTGTGGGTGTCAGAGTAGGCAGGTAGGCAGGACCTGAAGGAAGAGGTAGGAGCGGGGGCTGCACCTGTACAGTGCGCGTCCCGCCTCCACCGCCGTCCAGTCGATGGCGAAGTCCATCTGGCGCACGAAGGGCGACATCCTGGCGGCCACGGTTTGTGCAGCGCTCAGCACCACGCTGGGCTGTGCACGCATGATCCTGCAGGCAAAGGGAGGGGGCGCATGGGCCGGGGCGCGCCCAGGAACAGCCGATGATAGGGAGTGTTGAGTTGGGTGATGGCCTCGGGGGTGGGATAGGAAGGGCTCAAAAAATGAAAATGGCTTTTCAAGTGCTGTTGAAAAGTGTGGAGGGTCAGAGGCATAGCCTCGGGCAGGGCAGAATGGAATTGGTCGGGGGACCCCCTGAGTCACCCCCGCCCCAACATCGGGCCCAGGCTGTACTCGTAGAAGTTGGACTTGGAGATCCGCAGGAAGGTGCAGTCACGCTGGGCTCGAAGCGTGAAGATGAGGGGCTCGCCGGTGAGCACAGCCAACTGTCCCACTAGCTCCCCGGGCTGTACCACGAACAGGCACACGTCCTCTGCCTTGTCGATCATGCGCTGGTACACGTGCAGACTGCCCCACAGCACGAAGTGCAGGCTCACATCCTGTGAGGGAGGGGCCAGGAGATGGGTACCCGGGCAACACCGCACCCACACCTCGGGTCTATGCGCTCAGAACAGGTTAAGGAAAGAAAAGTTGGAGGTAGTGAAGGCCTTCCATAGCACTGAGCTGAGCAGCACATGCATTTATATTCCCATTCAGCACCCACAGCAGATGCTGCTAATAGATCACCCATCTCAGCCCAGATTAAGAGGCAGGAATTCTTTTCAACAGGGCCAGCAAGAGGCTGGGAAGACTGGCTACATAGGAGCATGGCTGAGCTTAGGTCCTCTTTGCTTGTGCTGGGCAACTGCATAGCTACATGGAAAGGAACAAAGTTGGAGCCTCACCTTTCATCATATCAAAATGGATCAAAGACACGAATGTGAGAGCTTAAACTATACAACTCTAAGGAGAAAACACAGGAGTCAATCATGGTCACACTGGATGACGGACGCAGTAGAATCTTGGATATGATACTGAAAGCCCAAGTGACAAAATGAAAAATGGATAAACTGGACTTCATCAAAGTTAAAAACTTCTGAGCTTCAAAGGGCACTATCAACTGAAAAGACAACCCACAGGCTAGGAGAAAATATTTGCAAATCATATATCTGCTAAGGGTCTGGTATTCAGAATATGTGAAGAATTTTTACAACTGCACACTAAAAAGACAAATAACTCAATTGTAAAAATGGGCAAAGGCTCCAAATAGATGTTTCTCCAAAGGTTATATGAATGGCTAGTGATCCTATGAAGATGTTCAACATTACAAATCACTGCATGCTTCGTGCTAAGTCATGTCCTACTCTTTGCGACACTGTGGACTGTAGCCTGCCAAGCTCCTGTCCATGGGATTCTCTGCTAAGTCGCTTCAGTCGTGTCCGACTCTTGGCGACCCCATGGACTGCAGCCTATCAGGCTCCTCCATCCATGGGATTTTCCAGGCAAGAGTACTGGAGTGGGGTGCCATTGCCTTCTCCGATGGGATTCTCTAGGCAAGAATACTGGAGTGGGTTGCCATGCCCTGCTCCAGGAGATCTTCCCAACCCAGAGACCAAACCCACATCTCTTATGTCTCCTGCATTGGCAGGCACTAGCGTGCCTAGGAAGCCCCACGAATCATTAGTCAGTCAGTCAGTTCAGTCGCTCAGTCGTGTCCGACTCTTTGTGACCCCATGAATTGCAGCATGCCAGGCCTCCCTGTCCATCACCAACTCCCGGAGTTCACTCAAACTCACGTCCATCGAGTCGGTGATGCCATCCAGCCATCTCATCCTCTGTCGTCCCCTTCTCCTCCTGCCCCCAATCCCTCCCAGCATCAGGGTCTTTACCAATAAGTCAACTCTTTGCATGAATCATTAGGGAAATGCAAATCACCACAAGGAGATGCCAGTAGGATGGCTAGAATCAAAAAGGGTCAGAGAGGTGTAGGAAACTGGGATCTTTATACACTGCTGATGGAAATGTAAAATTGAGCAGCCACTGGGAAACAGTCCTCAAAGATTCAAAAATAGAGTTGCCATTGTGTTGTGCATACATGCTCAGTCATGTCTGACTCTTTACAACCCCATGGATTGTAACCACTAGGCTCCTCTGTCCCTGGGATTTCCCAGGCAAGAATACTGGAGTGGGTTGCCATTTCCTTCTCCAGAGTTGCCATATGACAGCAACTCAACTCCTACGACCGAATGAAAACATATCCACACAGACATGTGTACATAATGTTCATACCTGACTCATGCTATTATGCATATTAGCCAAAAGGTGGAAATAACTCAATGTCCATCAGCAGATGAACTGAGAAGCAAAATGTGGCTCATTCCTATGATGGAATAGTATTCAGCTGTAATGGAATAAGGCACTGACACATGCCACAACATGGGTGAACCCCGAAAACATCATACTAAGGGAAAGAATCCCAGACACAAAGGGCCACATATTGTTTGATTCCATTTATATGAAATGTCCAGAACAGACAAACCTATAGAAACATAAGATCAGTAGTTGCTTAGGGCTTCGGCTCGTTAGTGTGGTGTTTCTCTTTAAGGTGATGTTCTAAAATTGACAGTGGTTACGGTTGCACAACTCTGAATATACTAAAAACCACTGAATTGTACTCTTTAAATGGGTAAACTGTATAATGTGTGAATTACATCTCTAAAATTATCACCAAAAAAAAAAAAAAAATCCCCTTTGGGGAGTTCTCTGGTGGTCTAGTGGTTAGCATTTGGCACTTTCACTACTGAAGCCAAGGTTCAATCCTTGGTCAGGGAACTGAGATCCCACAAGCTGACTGGTGCAAAAACAAACAAACAAAAAACCCTTTGCTCTCAGTTCCTGTGTTCTGCTCCAACCTTGTTGGTTTTCCTTTGTTTTCCAGATGGGACAGCTCCACCACAGGACATCTGCACAAATTGTACCCTCTGCCTAGAATGTTCTTTCCTCCCCCTTGCACCTAGTTAATTTCTCTTTGTTCTTCCTCCTTCACTGGAGGTCACTTCCTCAGAGACACTGCTCTGCCTAAATCAGACGTTGTATAACTGAGGACATCCCCTTTGTAGCAGGAAACCTATATGATTTAGCAACAATCTGTATCATCCTTTGAGTGAAAGGTCTATCTGTGAGCTTCTCAAGGGCAGGGGACCCCCGCTGGTGTTTGTTGGCCCTACAGCAAGCCTCCTGCTACTCCTGCTAAGTCGCTTCAGCCGTGTCCGACTCTGTGCGACCCCACAGACGGCAGCCCACCAGGCTCCCCCGTCCCTGGGATCCTGCAGGCAAGAACACTGGAGTGGGTTGCCATTTCCTTCTCCAGTGCATGAAAGTGAAAGGTGAAAGTGAAGTCGCTCAGTCGTGTCCGACTCTTAGGGACCCCATGGACTGCAGCCTACCAGGCTCCTCCGTCCATAGGATTTTCCAGGCAAGAGTACTGGAGTGGGGTGCCGTTGCCTTCTCCTACACACAGCAAATACCCCTCTCCCCTCTGGTCAGCCTGCCCAGCTGGACACCACTCTGTACCACCCTCTTAAATAAGGAACTGAAACTGCCTAGAGACAGAAATGTTCCTTCCTCACCCAGCGCACAAACCTGTATGACACCCCACAAAGCCCTGATGAGCACCAAAACACTGCAAGAATCCTTGGGAGGGGTGGGGGACATACACACATATGCCTTCCAAGACAGAATTCCCCGACTGGGTTTGGGATACAATGGGAGTGACTAGTATTAGGCTGCCATTCATCCTCAGATTGGGAAACATGTCTCCCCACCCTCCCCCACCGCAGGGCTTATCAGAGCTTTGAATATGCTAATGAGTTCACTGGGCACTTCCAAGAAGGACTAAAACAGCCCGCGTTCCCCAAACCTGTTGCACTCAGATCCCTTGTGATGGGGTGTTCTGTGAAATAGTCTCTGGGAAATGTTTGTGGAAAGCAGAGTTTCCTCAGCGTTGGCACTACTGACATGTTGGACTGGATAATTCTGTTGTGGGGGGGCTGGCCTGTGCATTTTGCATCCCTGGTGTCTAGCCATTAGGTGACAGTACCACCTTCCCAAGCCAATCAAAAATGTCACCCTGTGGGACTTCCCTGGTGGTCCAGTGGTTAAGAATCCGCTTTGCAATGCAGGGGACACGGGTTGGATCTCTGGTTGGGGAACTAAGATCCTACATGCCATGGAGCAACTGAGTCTGCACACAACTAGAGAGTCTGTGCATTGCAACAAAAGATCCCACACGACACAGGATGATCCTGTGTGCCACAACTAAGACCAGACACAGCCAGATAAATGAACAAGTAAATAAATAAAATCTAATCTCAAAAAGACTCAAGAAAAGCTTAAAAGTCTCAACATGGCCAAATATCCCAGGGGGGTGGGCCAAACTGTGCATGGTTTTGGGAGGGGGCACAGCAGACCAGCTTTGTCCCTAACAAAGTCCTGAAGACCCTGAGGAGCCTTGGATAGTTGCACACCAGCCTGGTATGTTAGCAGGCTGGGCTGGGCTGGGCTGAGTTGAGCCCAGCAGAGGTTCTCAGATAAGCAGGGCCCAGGGGCCCCTGCAAGGGCCATGGTGTGACCACACTTCCTCAGCCAGGCCTCCAAGTACCTCGAACAGCTGGCACCAAATGTACTCTGCACAAAGGAGCCCATTCTGCCTTGAGCAACTCAAAGTGACAATACAATCAAACTGATCACGTGATATAACAAATCAACTAGAATCTAATTAAAGTGAAAACCACCATCACCCAGCCAGCTAACAGCTAGGCCATCCCCTCCTCCAAGCGCAGACCTCCCTCTCCTGAGCCTGGGGCGCTGCTGCGGTTTCAGCACTTAAGTCATGTCACCCTACTGTCACCTCCCCACCCCTCTGTCACCACGCCTCCCTCTGACTGGTCATCCTTACACACACCCTAGCAGCTCAGAACTGAGGACTTCCTGCTTGAGCCTCACAACAGTTCCTGCAGGTAGTTATGAGCCGCACCCCCTCCCCCCCATTCCACAGGTGGGAAAGATGAGAAGTTTCTATACAATTCGCCCAAGGTCACCCAAGGGCTGCAAGTCTGGTTCTCTCTCTAACCCTCCTCCCCTGTGCTCCCCAGCTGTGATGTCACGAAAGGGCCTCAGTTTTCCCGTCTGGAGAATGGGCAGATTAGTGGGCTGTGGTTTCCTCCACCTCCTGTGTGTCATCAAGGGGCAATGAAATCCAGCTCGTAGGGCTCCTGGAGCTGGTTCCTGGCCTCCAGGCCAAATTCACACCTGCACCCATTTAGTGAGCCCCACCCCTCCCCCATCCCAGCGGGGATCTAGGACAAGAAATAGAGCATCAGAATATGTTGTAGATTTCGAAGGTCAGAAAAATGGAGGTTGCAGAAATGGCTAAGGGCAGGGAAGAGAGATCTTGGGTTGGCGATCCTAGTGTAAAAGGTTCAAGTTTGGAGGGGAAAGGTCAATAGGTCCACAGGACATGGGGAGGGAGGGCTGGGGGTCAGAATCATAGGATTGAAAGGTCAGGGGTTGGAAATCACAGACTGAGAGGTCTACATGTAAGGTGAAAAGGCAAGGATCAGAGATCAGAGAGGGGGAGAGAGAGGTCTCGAGTCAGAGCTGCAGGGTCAGTGGTCAAGGGTCAGACTCACCTGGTCCCCCTGGCGGGCGATGATGGTGCCAGCTTTGGCGTGATGTAGCAGAACTCGACTATTCAGAAGGGTGGGGTCCTGGGGAGGAAGGAAAGGGGCTTGAGACGGCCCAGCTACGCCTACCACCCCCCTTACCTGGTCCCCTAGATGCCCTGGGCTGCCCACCTCAATCTGCATCAGCTTGGCCAGCTCCTGCTTTGCTGCCTCAAAGATGCTGCTTGTCTGGCGGCCCTGGTAGGGCCCGAAGGGGCAGCTGCCGGGGGCCGACTCGTCCTCACAGTAGCTGTACTCACAGGCGCCTGCTGGCTGCTCCCGAGGCTCCTGACTGGGAGTCTGTGGGGCAGGGTCTATGACCTCCATGCTCCCCCGCAACCTTCCTCCTTGGGAGACTCCACCTGTGGCTAGGCCAGGGTTCCAGGAGGGGATTGGAGTCAGGAGGCAGGGGCAGGGGAAGAGGGCAAGGCCTTACCCGAGCTGAAGCTGCCTGGAAC
>SJYQ01095274.1:0-72174 GCA_006410935.1 Redunca redunca
ACAATGAAAAGACCAAATACGGAGGCAACAGTCTTGGAGAAAGCGAAAAGGCTTTACTTCAGGATAGTCAAGCAAGGAGACAGGAGGCAGTGATCAGCTCTTTCCCGTCAGCTGTTGAGCAGGGCATTTATCCTTGGAAGTAGGGAGTAAGTGGAGGAGGGGGCACTGGAATGACGGGTGGAAATTAAAGGTAAGTTTCAAGCGTCCCCTGCAGGAGCAGCTGTGCTTCGTCCCTTTTTATGTGCAGATTTGGTGGGGGGGAGTCTGTTCCATGTTGTGGATTTTCACTTTGTGATGTCTAAAGTTTACTGTGGGTTATTTAACTTATTAAAGATGTTTATTAGGACTATTTTGGCCTCAGCCCATGGCATGTGGGATTTTAGTTCCCAGACCAGGGATCAAACCTGCACTCCCTGCGTTGGAAAAAAATAAGAGTCTTAACCACTGGACCGCCAGGGGCCGTCCCTGCTGTGGGCTGAGCTAGTCCTTCGATGTGCCTCTGCTGGGCAAGATGGCCTCTAGGGCTGCTGTGGCCAGGTCCTGTTTCGGTGGTCTTCAAGAGAAACTTAGAGATGCCATTCAGTCAAGTCGTTTCTTCCTTATGAACCTCTAGTGTGTGAGTTTAAGAATACAGTTGCAGTTGTACGTTTTGAAGATGACCTGAAAGTGAAAATGGAACTCGAGGAATGTTCAGGAGAGGAGTAGAATAGGATTGTATGTAACTTTTCACCTTTTAGAGATTAAAGGACAAGGATTGTTTAAGCTTTTAAAGAGTACAGTAAAATGGTAGTAATTAAAGAATGTCTTCACTTGGCACTCAAGGATGGCTTCTGTTACAAAACACAATCTTGGGTTTATAAAGAGATAAGATGTATTGAGTTAGCTTTCCAGATTGATTTGAACTTAAAAAAAGTTTTTTTTATAGCCATGCAAAAGAGATTCTCCACTGCTTAAAGAACAAGTATTTCAAGGAACTGGAGGACCTGGAGGTGGATGGGCAGAAAGTTGAAGTTCCACAGCCCTTGAGTTGGTAGGTGTAACACAGCTTCATTCTGTTGGATATTTCTCTGGGATTTTAATCTTTGTCGCTTGAATTTATTTCTTGGTAACTCGTTTGATTTTGGCACAAAAGAACCTATATATACTTTTGAGACATTTTCCTATTCTTATTCCCAGTGCTTTTTTTTGCTATTACTACACACTTGTGTGCAAGGTGTGCACGTTTTCCTTTCTGACTTGCAGTGCTGTGTATCGAAGTCTTGATTTCTGTCAATTTTTCCAAGTCAGTCCAGCTTCTCTTTTTCCTTGATGTTACCATGTCCACCATTTCTACTTAAACCCCTTGTCTTCATGTCAGAACTGTTGCAGATTTAATGTTTTTTTGCAGGGCCCAGCATAAGACCAGGTAAGAGTCAGAGGCTGGGAGACATATGGAGTGTAGCCAACATTTCATTTTGCTAATGGCTTGGCTTATTGCATACGAACACACTACACAACAGAAGTTAGTCATGCAGAGAAGGAAAGGAAAGGGGGTGATGGAGGAGGCGTCTAGGCATGAGTGTCGGCCCCCTGCCTGCAGCTGGGCCTTGGGACAGGTGTGAGCTGGAAGTCCCCATCTGTCTGCCAGCGCCTCCAGTGGCATCTGTCTGTCTGAAACAGTTCCTTCATCTTGCAGCATTAGGTCCTTTGACAATGAAACTTCAGGCCCCCGTCTCAGCGTTTTAAAGCGTCTGTCAGTGGATGTCTTAACAGTGATAATTTGAGACTTCCTCTTTATCAGTTGCCCCTTCTGTTCCCACAGTATCTTTCTGAGACGTTACTAAACAGCAGATGTTTCCGAACAGTCCTCATGGAGGTTCACATTGGGCACTGTGCCTCCATTTTGAACTCCTTGACATCACCCAAAGTCACACGAGATGAGTGGGATTCCTGTGACTATAATCACATCATTGCTCCTCGCCCGGCAAAGGCTCAGCGGGACTGCGTTAGCTGTCCTGTCTGTCTCTGTCTCCAGGGCCCATGCTCACCTTCCTTTCATCCTCGCTGTCTTGTCGGTGTCTTGTGGCTCATTTGTGTGTCTTGATCCAGCTCAGGCATGTGAAAGCGGTCCCATCTGTCTCATGAATGGCCCAGAGAGTCAGGCACAAACCACGGTGGTGCCAAGGCCGGGGCCATCAGTTCAGTTCAGCTCAGCTCAGTTACTCAGTCCTGTCTGACTCTTTGCGACTCCATGGACTGCAGCACGCCAGGCTTCCCTGTCCATCACCCACTCCCGGAGCTTACTCAAACCCATGTCCATTGAGTCAGTGATGCCATCCAACCATCTCATCCTCTGTCGTCCCCTTCTCCTCCCACCTTCAGTCTTTCCCAGCATCAGGGTCTTTTCCAATGAGTCCATTCTTTGCATCAGGTGGCCAAAGGATTGGAGTTTCAGCTTCAACATCAGTCCTTCCAATGAACATTCAGGACTGATTTCTTTTAGGAAGGACTGGTTGGATCTGCTTGCAGTCCAAGGAACTCTGAATAGTCTCACAGCCTGGGCTATGGAAAGTCACGAAGTTGTTAACAGTTACACATTGCAGATTATCAACTTTCAGGTACTGAGAATTCTCACAAAAGGACAACACCACATTTTAAATGGTTACTATAAAAAGGTGAATTTAACCATCGTTGCCTGGCAATTTGTTGTTCAGTCGCATCTGACTGTTTGTGACCCCATGAACTACATCACACCAGGCTTCACTCTTCTTCTCCATCTCCTGAAATTTGCTCAGATTCTTGTCCAATGAGTTAGTGATACTGTTTGAAAGCATTGGTTCTTTGGACCCCAGCCTTCTTTATGGTCCAGCTCTCAGAGCCATACTGACTACTGGAAAAACTATAGCCTTAACTAGGTGGACCTTTGTTGGCAAAGTGACGTCTCTGCTTTTTAATATGCTGTCTAGGTTGGTCGTAGCTTTTCTTTCAAGGAGCAAGCGTCTTTGAACTTCCTGGCTGCAGCCACTGTCTGCAGTGATGTTGGAGCCCAGGAAAGTAAAATCTGTCACTGTTTTCACGTTATCCCCTTCTGTTTGCTGCGGAGTGATGGGACTGGGTGTCACGATCTTTGTTTTTTGAATGTTGAGTTTTAGGCCAGCTTTTTCACTCTCCTTTCACCCTCATCAAGGCACTCTAGTTTCTCTTCACTTTCTGCTTGAGAAGATGAGTTTAACCAGTGTTTCCTGACAGCTTTTGAAGTTTTGACTGTTCAAGTGTTTGATGTGTCTTTTCTCTTTGGCTAACCTTTGTTCATCACAAGCCAAAATGAGGTTTTCACTGTTATTGGTCTGTGCGTTTGCTTGCTTTTCATTCTTTTGTTGGCCATTTGGATTTTCACTGTCCGTCTCACAGATGTGCATAGCATCCATGGTGAAATGAGAACTGAGTGGCCAGATGCTTAAATCAGATCAAAACCAAATGTCACCATTACAGAGTGCATTTCTGGGATACAGGAATAAGCCTGCAGTGTTACACCAAAAAATCCCACGATGGCTTTTTTGTGAAACAGTTTAATCAGAGTTTAGAAGCTTGACTGTTAGAGAACAGGAAGAAGACTCTGATGCCAGGCGCTGAGGCCAGCAGATAAGGCAGGTGTCTCCCCCTGCTGTGTCTGCAGCATCGGCGAGCGTGGCGGCCGTCACCTGAGGAGCGGGTCCCCCTCTCAGTCAGTGGGGTGTGCACCGAGCACTTGGCCTGCGCCGTGGTTTGGAGATACGACAGTCCCGGTGCTCGGAGTTGGGCTGTCTGATGTTTTCCAAAGCAGGTTTAGGGTTTTCTTGGCACATTTCTATGCACAATACTCTTTCCTGCCTTTGCTGCCTCACACAGTCACTGGAAACTTCTATTCCTTCCACCCGTTGCCAGAAGTGCAGCATTCAGATGCAGCCGCCTCTGCCCGTTCTCTGCCTCTGGGCAGAAAGTGGAGCTGGAGAGCACGCCCCCGGGAAGGGTGTCTTTCTGGGCTGTCCTGGTGGAGTTTTCTTCCACAGTCCCAGCCCATGTGGAATTAGTCTCGCTATTTTTATTATTCTCTGTAAACTGCAGTCGGACTTTGGTTTAATTGGCCCGTTGAATGTTTAATGGCTTTTTTTCACTCTTGATTGTTGAACTTCGCGGGGCAGGACCAGTCAATTCCAGACTTCTTGGAAGGCCCTGCAGGTATTCTGTGGGTGGAGAATGCAAGGAGTCACCCCAGTAACAGCCGAGCCTTCTCTTCACGATACTGTTTGATCCAGTTTTCTGAACACAGCTGACGGGTCTGAGCAACATGTTGTAAGATACGAGTTCCTAATACCATTTTTTCATTATCAGTGACAACTGTGAGACAGTTTTATTCTATAAACATTAAATTCACTGGTCAGGTGTGGGATACCCATAAATCAGTAAATAAGCAGAAACATAAAATACTTTCTGGTGGTTCTTTATATTGTGGAAATTGCAGAAATAGATCTTAATAGTCTTTTAACCTTTTGAGACATAGCGGGATGTAATGTGGAAGTATTTTGGGGGACCAGGTTTTCTAGAAGGAATGTTATGTGTAGGACTTACAGCGTGGGCAGGTTTCATTTTTTTTTTCTTCCCTTTCATAGACTGGGAACTGTGAGGGATTAAAGCAGTTTTTAGAAGGCCTTGTTTTGACAATGAGTTGTTGCAAATGCACCTTATTGTCATTCTGTTTATATTCTTTTTAATTGAGCTGATGATGAGTTATCCTAGATGTTACATACAGAAAGAGACTTTTCTTGTTAACTCAGTCTGTCTTTGCAGTTAACTGTTTGAAAGTTAAGTAATTTTCTCATAAGATGAAACGCTTTTGTAATTATAACTTATAGTCAGATTTTATTCTTGTAATAATAAATTTACAATTTTAACTACTAGAAACTTAACCAATAAAGCACATAAAGAAATATTCCCTCGAGTTTTACCTAGAGTCTCCTCTCTATTAGAAAATGAAAATTCAGCTTTGTACAATAAGTAACAGGAGGCATCATTCAAATTAGTGACGTTTGGTGGTTTGATACGGTAGTTACTGGCACGTGTGCTGTCGTTGATCACAGACAGTTCTGTTTGCCAGGAGTCTTATGAAAGCAGATGTTTGGCTATCACCAAAGGACCGTATTCTTGCCTGGGAAATCCCGTGGACAGAGGAGCCTGGCGGGCTGCAGTCCATGAGGCCACAAAGAGCTGGACATGACTGAGCGTGAGCACATAAACACACACGAAGGCTGCAGGGGAGCGGCAGGCTCCGCTCAGTTACACAGCTGGGGCCAGCCCACGCGGATCCCTGCCGCTCACTTCTAGTGAGGCCACAGGGAGTATTTAAAGCTAAACGCTTTTTGAAATTGCCTAATAAGTATTGACTGCATTTTGAGGTTTTGTATTTTTGAAACAGGTTAAATATTGAAGAGGGAAGCAAGCATAAGAAATGGAAACAAAAGTTCCAGGCCATGAACAGATTCAGCCAGATTAATTTTCATAATTCGGTGGAAAGCACTCATCAGATACAGCTCATGATAAAATGACAGTTGAGCAGTTTCTTCAAACCTTAAGCCTCAGTTTGTCTCTGTCAGATAGTCACTCGGATTTTCAAAGCAAACGTGGTGTTTTTCAAACATTCCGTTCCATTGTCACGGCTGTCACCGTAGCTGCGGTTTGACCCATGGCAACATTGTGACCCCGCGTTGTTAAACTGAGCTCAGCTCTGTAGCTGAGTGAGCGCTCAGCGCGGTGAGCTTGCCGCCGCGCCGCGTGGCGCTGAGTGCGGCCCCACGTGTCCTGTCCGTGCACTGGCTGTGCTGCCGGACCGCAGAGGGTGGACAGGCGCACCGGTGATGACGAAGCCACACACTTCCCCATCTGTGATGGCATTGTTTACACACCGTTCAAGTATGTTTACTTAGGCAGCAGGAGAGGCTTTGTTCTTCCGTCTGTATAAACATCGGATTGAGGCATTTTTTATTTCCAAGGTTTGGGGTATATAGAACATTTCACGATATTATTGGACTGCTTGGTTTGAGAAATAGTGAAAAATAAAAACTGTAATCAAATGCCGGACGTTCTGATAGCTGTCCCGCGGCATTATTTCCATTCTGTGTGAGCCTTACGGTAGCTTGTCACCTTCGGCCTGCTCTCGGGCTCTGCCCTCACGTTCACACGGTGGGGAGCAGGGGCGTCGGGCTCTGCGTGTTGCCTCCGCTTGCGGCCGGCCACCGGCACGGCTCCTTGGTCCCGCCCGCGCCGTGTGCCTCCGCGCCGCGGGCCGGGCCCCGTCTTCGCGAGCTGCGTCTGCTGCGCGTCCTTGGGGGCAGGGCAGGGGTGTGAGCAGCCAGCACGCGGCGGGGGGTCTCGCTAGGCCCGGGAGCTGTGTAACGAAGGCGCTGTGAAGAGCCGCTTTAGCATGTGTGACCCTTACGTGTTTTACTTTCCTTTCGGTCAGGTATCCTGAAGAACTTGCCTGGCACACAAATTTAAGTCGAAAAATCTTGAGAAAGTCTCCACAGCTGGAAAAGTTTCACCAGTTTCTGGTCAGCGAAACTGAATCTGTGAGTAGATGACTTCAGGCTTGCTGGTTTCCTTGAAGCCTTAGTATTGCAGTTTTATCTCAACCACGCTTGCCACTGGCAGTGATTAGGTAGATGAGGCACGTAGAAAAGCACCCTGAACTCACTGCGAGTGCCCCTGTAACATCTGGTGACGTAGGCATCAGGAGCGCCTCTGATCGCGCAGAGTCTCGGGCCGCCGGCACGGCTGTCGGGTGGCTCCTGGCGTCAGGTGGCTTCTGGGGTGGCGTCTGGTGTCCGTGGCTGCAGCCACGGCTGGGCCCGGCACTCTGTCCCCGGCTCCCACTTTGGAGCGTGTTCCATCTGCTTTGGTGTCCTTTTGGGCTGCATATGCCGGGTGCCTCCCTTGCAGAGAAGGTGATGGGTTTTTATGGCCATCTTTATATTTTACTAAAAGTGCTCTACTCCACCTTTGCCAAACAGAAGAACAGCATCTAAATGCGACAGGTTTGGTTCTCGTAAAACGCCGTGGTCTTTGCCCCCCGGTTCCTCAGCCACCCCCTGATGGCCGTTTAGTCGCTAAGCTTCTTACCTTTAGCGCCACATCTTCCCCAGCGAAACACCCGCGCCCGCGTGCAGCGGGTGGCCGAGTGCGCGCCGGGCGTCGGCGTTGGCAGCGTGGCGGCTTCCTTTTGTTCTCTGGCGCGGCATTGGGAGCGCCCCTTCCTGTATTCTAGCCTCCTTTGGCAGGCCCGGACCCCCGAGTGCCACCAGATGGTTGTGTTTCCTTGTTGCCCCGAGCTTCTCTGTCCGCCTGGCGGGATTGTTTGCTCCCCATGATTCTTGCCTTGAAGCCACGGCCAGTTGAGAAGCGCTTCACCTCACGCCTTCTGATCTGCTCAGTGCACAGCTGCCCGCTCTCCCGCGTCCTGTCCACTCGGTTGAGCTGGCAGGCAGGCTCCTGTCGGCCTGCTTTCCCACTCCCCCGTGTTGAGGCGCACAGGTGCTGGGCACCGCCTGTGCCCCCTTGTTTGCACAGAGTTGTGCAGAAAGGGCCTCTCTGGCGTGGCATTTAATCTCTGGGGGCGTGTGAACTGTTGGAGAAAGTGCAGGTTTGCACTTGGGCAGAGCGTTTGTCATCCTGCGTCCGTGTGAGGTGAGTGACGACCGCGGGTGGCTGTTCAGATAGGAAGGGCAGGTTGTGAAGGAGCAGAAGCCTCCTGGTAGCTGACAGTTTTTGGCTTTTTGTTGGGCGTTCAGTCCTAAGCTGTTAAAATAGAGTTGTGAGTGTCATAGGTGCTGGATTTTTCAAAGAATCTTTGAACAGTCGAACATGTGAACAGATGTCCTGACCCAAGGGTGAAGGTGTGGAGGATGGCTGATTCGTGTGGAGGTTTAGTTGTTGTCTGCCTTCCGCTGAGGCAAGGAAGCAGTGGTTGATGGGTGGTGTCCAGGAATATAGAGCAGGTGTGGGCTGCTCCTGGAAACAGGAGAACAAGGAAATAGAAGTCACAGTTTCAGCTGTGAGGAGACACTTCTTTGGGGGCTTTCTGTCCTGTGTGCGTGTTGTACATGAGCTAATGCCATTCTGACATGAATGCCAAAGAATGCTCAAACTATCGCACTCATCTCACACGCTAGTAAAGTAATGCTCAAAATTCTCCAAGCCAGACTTCAACAATACATGAACGGTGAACTTCCAGATGTTCAAGCTGGTTTTAGAAAAGGCAGAGGAACCAGAGATCAGATTGCCAACATCCGCTGGATTATCGAAAAAGCAAGAGAGTTCCAGAAAAACATCTATTTCTGCTTTATTGACTATGCCAAAGCCTTTGACTGTGTGGATCACAACAAACTGTGGAAAATTCTGAAAGAGATGGGAATACCAGACCACCTGACCTGCCTCTTGACAAACCTATATGCAGGTCAGGAAGCCACAGTTAGAACTGGACATGGAACAACAGACTGGTTCCAAATAGGAAAAGGAGTACATCAAGGCTGTATATTGTCACCCTGCTTATTTAACTTCTATGCAGAGTACATCATGAGAAACGCTGGACTGGATGAAGTACAAGCTGGAATCAAGATTGCTCAGAGAAATATCAATAACCTCAGATATGCAGATGACACCACCCTTATGGCAGAAAGTAAAGAAGAACTAAAGAGCCTCTCGATGAAAGTGAAAAGGAGAGTGAAAAAGTTGGCTTAAAGCTCAACATTCAGAAAACGAAGATCATGGCATCTGGTCCCATGACTTCATGGCAAATCGTTGGGGAAATAGTGGAAACAGTGTCAGACTTTATTTTGGGGGCCTCCAAAATAACTGCAGATGGTGATTGCAGCCATGAAATTAAAAGATGCTTATTCCTTGGATGAAAAGTTATGATCAACTTAGTATATTAAAAAGCAGAGACATTACTTTGCCAACAGAGGTCCATCTAGTCAAGGCTATGGTTTTTCCAGTGGTCATGTATGGATGTGAGAGTTGGACCATAAAGAAAGCTGAGTGCCGAAAATTTGATGCTTTTGAACTGTGGTGTTGGAGAAGACTCTTGAAGAGTCCCTTGGACTGCAAGGAGATCCAACCAGTCCATCCTAAAAGAAATCAGTCCTGAATATTCATTGGAAGGACTGATGCTGAAGCCGAAATTCCAATACTTTGGCCACCTCATGCAAAGAGCTGACTAATTGGAAAAGACCCTGATGCTGGGAAAGATTGGGGGCAGGAGGAGAAGGGGATGACAGAGGATGAGATGGTTGGATGGCATCACCGACTCAATAGACATGAGTTTGGGTAAACTCTGGGAGTTGGTGCTGGACAGGGAGGCCTGGTGTGCTGTAGTCCATGGGGTCACAAAGAGTTGGACACGACTGAGCGACTGAACTGAACTGAATGTCATTCTGATGGACAGGGATTACTGTCTTTTGACAGTGGCCATTTATCCATCAGTAGAAAAATCGGTCTTACTTGCTATATACGCGATAGTATTAACTGGTGTTCTGTGTATGGTTATACGGTATTTTCTTAATGCGTTGGAAATAATGCCCAATGTTAATTTTTTCTGCTGTTTTTAATGCCATTGCTGACTTTTAACAATTTCATTTTCCAAGGGAAACATCAGCCGTCAAGAAGCCGTGAGCATGATCCCACCGCTGTTGCTGAATGCCCACCCTCACCATAAGGTACTCTGAGCCTTAGGTGGAAAATGCTGGTGTTCATCTCTCTCTGTTGTTTTTTCTTTTATCTTAATGTGGCTCATCATTTATTTCCCCTTTTCACTCTGGGTGAAGTGGAAAATGATGTGTATTTTACTTTAGGTTCTTATTACGATTTTTATAGCTCAGTTTTTTCACTCACTGTTGAGATTATCTTCATTGTTTCTGATGGAGTCAATCAGGTTGGAATCACAGTGAACCCGTACCAGGGGCTTGTTGAATTCCGACCGTGGTTCTGTGTTCTTTTTGTGAGTTAATTCTTTACTGCACACACATCCCTGTGAGGGCAGATGCTATCACTGCCCCTGTTTTTCCAGCTGAGAAAAAGGAAGCAAAGAAAAGTGGAGGTAATTGGCTTAAAGTTAGAAGCTAGTCGTCAGGGGCCAGTCTGAGATTGGACCCAGCGACCTCTGCCCATATACGCTCTGTTACAAGGCTTTTTGCATTCAGTATCTTTACTCATCATCCCTGAATGTATTTTTCTGCTGGTTTGTTTCCTGTGGAGCAAGTATCTTTCTCCTTCTGTGGTTTGGGGGCAATATATATTAAGGCATCCCAGTAAATTAAATAGAACATATGCCGTAGATTTATCTTATAAATCAATGTGCTTAGGTCCTAAAGTAGAAATGAAAAAATAATTTATTAAATTGTTCTAAGTTTGATTTAGGATAGTTGTTTTGTATAAAGAAAAACGTCAAACGTTTTCTTGCTTTTCACTAGATCTTAGATATGTGTGCAGCTCCCGGGTCAAAGACTACACAGCTGATTGAAATGCTGCACGCGGACATGAACGTCCCCTTCCCAGGTGTGTGTGGGGCTGGGGTCTGGGAGTGGGGGCGCTGCTTTGGTGGGTGGTGGATGAGGAAAAGAGCAAACACGGTGACAGCTTATGGTGAACGGTGTGATCTCCGAAGAAGGATGAGCTTCGGGGCCAGGGACCAGGCTTGATCGCCCAAGAGCTTTTGTGTAGCAGAGTTTTATTATAAAGTATGAAAGGGACAGGGAAAGCTTCTGACATAGGTATCAGAAGAGGGTCGGAGAGTGCCCCCCTCGCTAGTGTTAGCAAGGGAGTTATATCCTTTTTTAATTAGTTATTACAGTAAATCAAAAGAATGTCTCAAGTTTGTAAAAATTTTACCAGACCCACTCCCACAATTTACATTTTAGGATAACAGAATTAGAGCTTAACACCAGAGAGGTCCTTCCAGACCCACTCCCATGATGAACGTTCTGAGATGCCAGGAGCAGTCAGGTTTCTGGAAGGAGAAGCTGTCCTCAGGCAGGATCGTTGCTACATAATTCCTAAAGTGAAGTCGCTCGGTCGTGTCCAACTCTTGGGATCCCGTGGACTGTAGTCTACCAGGCTCCTCCGTCCATGGGATTTTCCAGGCAAGAGTACTGGAGTGGGTTGCCATTTCCTTCTCCAGGGGATCTTCCTGACCCAGGGATCGAACCCAGGTCTCCTGCATTGCAGGCAGACGCTTTACCCTCTGAGCCACCGGCATGTAATTCCTAGGACAGTGTTTAAACTGGGTTATTTGTTGTGTAATCATCAGTTCCAGGCTTAAAAGAGAGAAAAAAAAAAAACTTAGTTGTATGTGACTAAGACTAAGGAATGTAGAGGAAAAAGGAAAGATGTTTGTCCTTTCCTCCTCCTCGAGAATTCCAGACCCCTTTTTCCTCCTTGGGTACCCGGGACTTCTTATCAACCTGCCAAGGAATTGACTCTGTCTACAGGAGGCGTCAGGCAGCTGGGTTTCCTGTCTCTGAAAGTAGAGCTGGGTGCTGTGCACGACCCCGTCACGCGTGCCCTCGCGTGCCCCGTGGAGAGGGGCCTTCAGTTTAGCATCATGCGTAGTCTCTGTAAAAGCACGTGGTGTTTCTTTTTGAAGCCACAGTAGGTAGGTTTTCTGGCCGCTTCGCACCCTGGTTGCGTCATGCGGGATCTCCCATTGCGGTGCGCCTGCCCTCGCTGTGGCACTTGGCCCAGGAGTTGACCCCTGGCGTGTGGGATCTCTCAGGTCTCCCACCAGGGTTTGCACCCACGTTCCCTGCACGGCGAGGCAGAGTCTTAACCACCAGACCCCAAGGGGGTCCCCAGTAGGTTGATTTCAGTTGGCATTTTCAGGAGCCCCCATCTCACGTTGGAGTTTTGGTCCTCTTGTGACAGTTAGTACCTATGTGAGAGGCAGGAGGATATAGTTTAGAGCCAGTGTCAGACTCCCCAGGTTCAAATCCCACCAGCGTCTGGTAGGTGAGTTATGTGACGTTTCCAGACTCCACATGGGAAATGAGGCTTCAGTCTTGAACTTGGAGGACATTAGGTCGATGGCAAAGGTCCAAGCCTCCCCGGCAAGTGGACCCTCAGTCCCCACCCCTCCCCGGGAGCTGATGCTCAGGGTCTGGAGTGGAGCCCCAGCACGTGTGGCCTATTTTAAACACTTGTTGGGAGACTCTTAGTTTCCACGTCTTTCTCTCCTCACCCTCCTTTTTTTGTTAATAGTCAATGGTAGCAAAGCTAGTTTGGGCAGAATAAGCCATCCAAAGTGAGGAACTGTTGGCGAGATGAATTTTGAAGGTTTGACATTTTAAGGGACTTGAAACCCCTGCCAAGCCGCCCGCTTCCTTCTCCTGGACGCGGCCCCAGTTCCGGCCAGTCTGAGGCTGGTTTGCGGGTCTCGCCTGCCAGCCTGGGGCGAGCGGTGCCCCGTCTGCCGCCTTTGCCTGATGCCACGCCTGTGCATTCGCAGAGGGCTTCGTCATCGCCAACGACGTGGACAACAAGCGCTGCTACCTGCTGGTGCACCAGGCCAAGCGGCTGGGCAGCCCCTGCATCATGGTGGTCAACCACGACGCGTCCTGCATCCCGCGCCTGCAGGTGGACGTCAACGGCAGGAAGGAGGTCCTCTTCTACGACCGCATCCTCTGTGACGTCCCTTGCAGGTACCGTCAGGAGGCCGGGAAGCCCAGCGTCCCGCGAGAAAGCAAGTCAGAGTCTAAAGTGAAGCTGCACATGGGCACGTGTGTAGTGAATCTGGTCACAGCTGGTTTGAAGAGAGAGGCAATGTGAGCCTAAATCAGAAAACAGAAACAGTTTTAGTGATAAACTGAAGGAGATCAGAAAGGGGCGGTGTTAATGGCCTTGAAAGGGAACGCGGAGAGCAGTGGAGAGCAGTGACATCACACAGAGCCTTGTTGCGGGCATTGTGCCAGGAGTGAGGTGTGTGTCCATTCTCGCCTGCTTGTGGTGGGTGTGGATAGTGTCACAGCGTGATAATCCGTGTTAGCACCGGGTGAGTCCTGAGTAGGACATCAAGGCTTCCATGAAGGTTGGCGAACTCATGCATTTGTACTCGTATCTTTCTTTGAAATTTATTATGTTAGATTTTTATAGAGTGTACTAATAAAAGAATTTCAACGCATAGCTGAATTACTGAGTTTTTCCAAAAAAGAAAGAGTAAAACTAAAGCGGCTAAGTTCCCAGAGGCAGTGCCGTAGATGCGGACGTCAAACGTGTCTCTCTGAGCTCGTGACTTGGTGAGACTGTTATACAAAACCCTCCGTTGTACTTTGTTAGCCCTAAACACAGCATTGAAGCGGGATGCATTGTTATCAAGTCCTGTCTTATTTAAACACCTGGTAGCTTTACTGCTGGTGGCAGAGCTGAGTGGCAGTATGACTGCGTGTCAAACACCCGGAAGAATTCTCCTTCAGAAAAGTTGAAATAGGTCATGAGCTGCAACTGTTTTTTAATCTCGGATTGCAGGTTTTAGTTTCTTTGGGATTAGATGTTTTCCCACTCCTGTGGGTTTTTTATCCTCTTTTTTTTAAAATTGGAGGATAATTGCTTTACCATGCTGTGCCGGCCTCTGCCATACATTCCCGTGACTCAGCCTCGGCGGTGTACATCCCTCCCCTCCCTCCGTCTCCCCCCCCACCCCTCTAGGTGGTCACAGAGCACTGGGTTGAGCTCCCTGTGCTCTTGTGATCAGAGATACCACGCTGTGACCGTGATGTGACCTGTGGGCTCTGAGTTGCAAGCTGAGGCAATCAGAATTTTAATCCCCACAGTATAAGCAGTGGATGTCATTTGAAAGCCATTATATCTTACAAGACATTTCCACCCTGCGGAGCCTTCACCTGAAGGACATGGGACTAGACCCACAGTGAAAATTACATTTTACAGGGAAAGCCGGCGGACACAGAAATTCTTCCAAACAATCTGGGGTTCAAAATTAAGACCTGGACAGAAAGACTAATTGATCAACTGTATTATAAAATTTACATGGGAATGATTTCTTAAATAAGGATAGAAATTAAAAAAAATGTTTACTTGATACAGAGAACATTTGTGGTAAAGAAATTAAATTGGCTTACTAAATTTGCTGAGGAAGTCCTTTATAAGTTTATCGTTATTCATGTAATTCTGATTAAAATGCTACTGTTGATCAGCAAGTTTCTAAGTAGCAGGATCAGATTGTTATCTGTGTTCAGAGTTCTGTCCTAGGTCTGGAGATGGTGTTTTGCTGATATTTCTCTTAAATGGAAGCAAATTACTGTCTCTTTGTTGACTGAGGTTTCCTACTCAGATCTTTTATTTTCTTACTGAATTGAAATTGAAATATAATTAGAAAGTTTAATGCATTATAGTGTCCTCCAAACAGAAATAGGAAGTTTATTGGTTTATAAAATAAGTTTACCACTTATTTTCTAAGTGGTACTCATAATACCCTTTAGCTTGGATTATTAAGCTCCAGTCATCCTCTGGTACAGAGTTTTAAGTTCTTAAATTTCTTTGCAGTGGAGATGGCACAATGAGAAAAAACATTGATGTCTGGAAGAAGTGGAGCACCTTAAACAGCTTGCAGCTACATGGGTAAGTCAACTGTACTTGGTGGCCCTGGGTGACTAGGAGGTGAATAAAGGTTTATGGTTGAATCCCTGAATATGCGGAGCTTCAGCTGGCTGACTGCAAGCCTCAGAGCTACCTTCCTGAGTATGCCTATTTGTCAGGAGTTGTTTCTGAAACCTTTCAAGAGTAGGACACTGAAATTGTATACATTTCAGGTACACATGTATAGAAAATGCCTTTTATAAAAATTTCCTGTGATATTTCAAACATGTTGTCCGTGAAAAGACTGTTGCTTACTAATATTTCTCCTTTCTGTTTTCAGTTCTTCTTATTGAATTATTTTGCCTTTTAACATCTGATCTCAGAAATATTTATGGCTATATTAAAAATTTTTTTGGAAAGTTCCTAAAACTGAAAGGAAAAAGGAAATCTTATAACTCAGACATATTTTTGTAATTCTTCGAGTATTATAGTGTTTTCCTGTGCATAGGGATTTCATAAAACTGTACCGTCTACAGAGCTTTGGTTTCTTCATTTCATTTAACGTCAGAATTACAGACGCAGAGCTGTGGGTGACCTAGAGTGTGCAAGCGTGCGTGCTCAGTTGCTCAGTCCTGTCCAGCTCTTTGCGACTCTGTGGATTGTAGGCCACCAGGCTCCTCTGTCCATGGGATTTTTCCAGGCAAGAATACTGAAGTGGGTTGCCATTTCCTTCCCTGGGATATCTTCCCCACTCAGGGATCAAACTTGAGTCTCCTTCATTGACCGGCGGATCTGTACCACTGAACCACCACTTGGGAAGCCCTGATCTACAGTATCCTAATGAAGATTTTGTAATCCTGATACTAATCTATATTATTTAAATTTATTGTTTAACTACTCTGATAATTGCGGGGCGGGAGGGAGCAAAATTCACTGGTATAGAAAAAAATATTAATGAAATTTAAAAAGTATCTATAAACAATGTTGATACTAGTCTACATTATCCAAATTTATTACTTAACTATTCTGATAATTGAGAAAAAAAACAAAATCCACTGGTGCAGAAAAAAATAATGAAAGTGAAAAAAAAGTATAAGCAATGTTGTTTTTGCAGCCGATTAAGCCGACGGTGCTCTCTTCCCCATGGGGGCCAGTGTGCAGTGGCTGCAGACAGCAGCCTCCTTGGTAGTGCATGCGGCCTGTTGCCTGTACAGGTTGCCCTCAGGGACCTTGGAGACAACTCTTGCTAGTGGGCGTTCATGACTGGCCTGCTGTCCCCAGTCTCGCCCTGGGTTGGGAGGATCCCTTGGAGAAGGAAATGGCAACCCACTCCAGCACCCTTGCCTAGAGGATCCCATGGACAGAGAGCCTGCTAGGCTACAGTCCATGGGGTCGCAAAGAGTCGGACATGACTGAGAAACTTCACTTTCACTTTCATAAGCAATGTTATTACTGTTCTGTTAACCTTTCCCAACATGTGAACAAGCAAAGCATAAAGCTAACAACTGAATTCAATGTATAAGGAAAATTTCACTATTAAAAAGACCATACAGATCCATGATTTTTCTTTCTATTAGCAGTTGGTATATTCTAAACCTAAATTCCTGTTTCATGTGAAGCACTGAATTGATTTAGTTAAGTAATAAATTTAGATAATATAGATTAGTATCAGCACTGTGTATAGATACTTTGTTTTTCAATTATCAGAATAGTTAAGTAATAGATTTAAATAATATAGGTTAGTATCAGGATTACAGGGGTCATCTAAAATAATCATAGTCAACACTTAGAGGATACCATTGGCATACACATGTACACACCGAGTGTAGGTTAAGTGTGTTAATTGCATCGCATTGGACTTCGATGGCGGCCCAGTGATGAAGAGTCTGCCTGCCCACACAGGGAACGTGGGTCTGCTCCCTGGCCCAGGAAGACCCACCTGCCTCTGGGCAGCTGAGCCTGTGTGCAGCAGCTGCTGGGGGCCTCGTGCGTGGAGCCTGTGCTCTGCAATGGGGACCCAGCGCAGCCGAAAATAAAGCAAAAATGAGTGAGTGAGTGCACCGAGTCCGCTTTTAAATGAGGCGTGTTGCAGAGACTTAGAAGACGTGATTTGGTTTCCCAGGGGAACGTAACATGGAGTTACGTAGAAAAACTTCTTAAAAATGGAGTTATGTTGAAAATCTTGATATTCAAAAAGCTGTTTCTTCCGTGAAGAGCCTTATGAAGAAAAGGAAAGTCTTTTAAAAGATTGGAGACACTGTTTTTGTGAATGGCACATTCTGGGTTTATGGATTTCGATCGGTTGCCCCCCCGCGGGAGATGAAGGATTTCTACAGATACATTCCTGGTAGCTTCTGTCTCCTCAACCTGCCGGTTTATTAATTTCATTGGCATTTTGAAAAGGGCAAGTTTTGTAGTAATTCAGTTGGTTTCCCAAATTCTCTTCATAATTTTACCTCGGAACTAAATTGGGACACGTTAAAAACAGTGAAATAGTGCCATTTGCAGCAACGTGGATGGACTTAGTGATGGTCATTCTAGGTGAAGTGAGCCAGACAGATAAAATGCCACGTGATACCACTTATATGTGGAATCTAAAAAATACAGCAAACTAGTGACTGTCACAGGCGAAAATCAGGCTCACGGATACAGGAGCAAACTGGTAGTTACCAGTGGCAAGGGGAGGAGGGACAGTGTAGGGCTTGGGGATTCCTGTTTTTAATCAGCACGGAGCACCTTAAGTAGGTTTACACTAACTTCGTTTAGAACCTTAAAAGGTATGATAATGAGTGTTGTTCATTTTACAGAGTGTTTGTATTTTGTTGTAAGTCTGTCCTAAACTCTAGTGAATGCCTGCTCTGGTAGGTGCCTGTGATGTGTGTGCCCTATGGTTATGCTTGGTCTTAAAGTAACCTAGCATCCGGCCCTTAGTTTACAGCTGCGGATCGCAACGAGGGGCGCTGAGCAGCTAGTGGAGGGGGGCAGGATGGTGTACTCCACATGCTCGCTGAACCCCATCGAGGATGAAGCCGTCATAGCGTCTCTACTGGAAAAGAGTGAAGGTAAGTGCGCAACGAGTCTTTAAGAAAATGCATTTCAGAACCTCTCTTGCTGTAGTGCGTTCTCCTGTAGACTTTCTCTAACTTTGTTCATGGACGTTAGCTTGTATGATGAGTCCGTAAACCCTACAGTAAGGTGTTTGTGTGCTTGTCAAGTCACTTCAGTCGGTTCCGACTCTTTTCAAGCCTACGGACTGTAGCCCGCCAGGCTCCTCTGTCCGTGGGATTCTCCAGGCACGACTGCTGGAGTGGGCTGCAGTGCCCTCCTCCAGGGGATCTTCCCGAACGAGCCCACCTCTCTCATGTCTCTGGCATTGACAGGCAGGTTCTTTGCCACTAGCGCCACTTGGAAATCCCCAAAATGAGGTAGCCCTGATCAAAGACATGCTTCTATAGTGAATTTGTCATTTTTCATGAGAAATGAGTTTTGCCTGTTTTCTTTCTGTAAGTTTGAAAGGTGGTATCAGATCCTTTACCACACCGTTGCATTTGTTAAAAGTTTTAATTGTGGTAAAACACACATAATTTGAAATTATGCAGTTAATTTAAAACATGCAGTTCACTGGCGCAACTGCGTAACTGCGTTCACTCTGTTGTGTAGCCAGTCTCGCGAGCTCTTGATCTTGCAAATGAACTTCTAGGCCCGCTGAGCGCCTCCCCCATGTCCCCGCCCCCTTCCCTGCTGCGTTTCCTGTCTCTGTGTGTGACTGCTCTAGGTACCTCCTCTGAGCGGAATCATGCAACAGTTTTTTGTGTGACTGACCGGCTTATTTAGGATCACGTCCCCAAGGTTTATTCATGTTAGATCATATGCTCTCAGAATTTCCCTCGTTTTTAAGGCTGAAAATACTTAGACCGTACTTTATTCACCCATTGATGTGTCAGTGGGCGCTTGGGTTGCTTCCACATTTTAGTTGCTGTGAATAACGCTGCTTTGCACATGGCTATACCAACGACTCTTGGAAGACCCTGCTCTCAGGGTATATGCACTCTTTTGGGTGTATACGCAAGTGAAATTGCTGCAGCCTGTGGTAATTCTGTGTTTATTTGTTGAGGGCCCACAATACTTTTTTCCACAGCAGCCGCACCGTGTTCCGTTTCTACCAACAGTGCACAGGTTTTCCAGTTCCTCTGCATCCTCAGCAGCACTTGCTATTTTCTGCTTTCGTGAATATTAACCATCCTGATGGGAGTGAGGTCTTACCACACTGTTTTACACTGAGGGACCAGACAGACTGTAAGAACGTTTCATGTGTCATGTCAAATATTTCTCCTTTCATGTTTTTGCTGAAATGTTAACCTTTTCCATTAAATTCTCCTTAAAGCAAATAGCGGGAAGTTGAAAACTAATTTCATCTCCTGAATAGTATGCTACTTGTGTATGAAGCAGGTTGAAATGTAGTTCCTGAAACTGGTGTGCATTTCCTGAGATGGGCCCACGACTGTCTCGGCTTCTCTCACATTCTTCTCGGTGGCTGAGAGGCCAGCCCTCCTGTTCGCACCTTTGCGGCCCTTTCAGTTTGAATTCACCGTGTCACACTTTGTTCCGCTGTACTTATCTGCAGCCTCACTTTCTGTATCGTGTCTTCCGTATGGAAAAGCTCCACGCTTGTGGTGGTGCTCTGTTTCAGAAGGCCTGCGAAGAGAAAGGCCATGCGTGGTGTAATTTGGCAGTAACGAGAGTCCTGTTCTCCAAGCATTTTCTCACTGGGCAGGTGGGTTTCTGTCTGCGTTTTGCTGTCACAGCTGTCTCTTTGCACGTGGTTGCTCCAGACCACGTCATGGCTGTCTCATTCCCATTCTCCGTCAGAGGCACGTGTGTAGACGTGGCTTCATCAGACAGTGACTCTTGCCGGGTCTTGTCCTCTGCATTTGCTGGGGATTCTAACTGCAGGGCTGGGACCCCCACCTGAACGTCCTCAGGCCCAGCAGGGAGGAAAGGTGGCCAGTAAGCATTCAGTCTGTGCTTGCCTCTGACCCAGATGTTGGCAGAGTCAGCGCCGAGCCCAGGCAGCGTTGGATTGAGAAAACCCGTTTCCGTGTCTGCTGTTTCCTGGCTTCGCGTTCAGAAGCCAGAATATTTGGATGCACCATGCAGGCCAGCGTGACGCTCTTGTTGAAGGTTTCTCACTGCTGGACCTCCGCCTTGGGGACTCTTCTGCTTCGTTTTTAGGAGTCCTGCATCTCTCACAGCTTCCATGGAGCTCTGTTGGAGTTTCCATTTTGGGAAGCTGTCCGTGGATCTGTCCGCAGGTTGTGGTGGGTGGTTCATCTGAGAGGTCTCCTGTAACGCCCTGGAGTAGAGCTTCTTGTAACAGCGCGCCAGTGAACACTGCTTTAGACGAGGGCTGTCGTCCTGACGGCCGCTTTATAAAACCGGCTTGGGCCTGAAGCTGAATGTTTAAAACTGTCCAGTTTCATCGTGTTGCTTTTTGGATCCGGTATGTTTGTTAGAGATGCAGACGCAGATCATCTCCTCGGCTCCCAGGAGCCGGCCGAGCGCGGGTTCCAGCCCCATGTGTGTTTCTGGGCCGCCTGCCGCGGCCGTGTCTCGGGCGCAGCGTGGACTCTGCAGCTGCTTCCGGCAGCAGCCCCTCTGCTGCCCTGGACCCACGCGGCGGCACTTGCTCCCGGTGTGCAGGCCCGTGGTCTTCAGTGACTCTTGGTACTACACTGTGGAGAAGAGCTCATTTACGGTCAATCCCTGACCTACCCCAGAAGTCTCTGACCTGCTCTGTCTGGGCGGGTCTGCCCTCCCTGGACAGCCTCGTAAACAGGGTCTTACAGTGTGTGGTCTTTTACAGCTGTTTCCTTTCCCTGGGATAACAGGAGCTTTTGTTTTGCTGTTGACCCGCAGGTGCTTTGGAGCTCGCCGACGTGTCCTCGGAGTTGCCAGGACTGAAGTGGGTGCCTGGGCTCTCGCAGTGGAAGGTAGTCTGCCGCCAGGACTCTGGCTCAAAAGGGCGGGGCAGCTTACTGGGCCTCTTAGAGTCATGAGAATTTTAAAGCATCCACGCTGGGGTAACTTGAATAAATGGTTCATTTGGTTATGCAACTTAGAATCAGTTTCAGAATTACGTTTAATGACAAACGGTGCGTTTATACAAATATTTCTGGCAGTGGGAGTTTTCCTGCCTTTATTCTGCAATTACAAATCAGCTTTGTTTATATACAAGTATTGCTTTGCTTTTTTCCGTTTTAATTGGCTGCGATTCCAAGCTTTGTTTCCAGTATGAAGCAATTCACTTCTCAGTGTTAGCCCAGGAACAGTCTGAGGCTTGTTTTATGAAAGAAAGAAAAAATAATAACCCGCTTGGAAAATGAAAATGCCACCTCATAGAATGAGTGTCCTGGTTCATGGAATAAAAGATGGTGTCACTTCTTTCCTTGCAAACCGTCCTCCTCTCTTTGGGGAGAAATGAGACTTGACATCTCTTGAGAGCTTCCCCACCCCCTCCTCTGGCATTCCCTGCTCTCACAAGGGCTGGTCATTCAGAGTCCCAACCCTCTGGCCCTGCAGGTGATGACGAAAGATGGGCAGTGGTTCGCAAGCTGGGACGATGTCCCCCACAACCGACACACCCAGATCCGGCCGACCATGTTCCCCCCGAAGGACCCCGAGAAGCTGCAGGCCATGCACCTGGAGCGGTGGTGAGTCTCCGGGGAGACGCGTCTCGGGCACTTCCCGCATGGGCCATGCTGCGCCCTTGGTGAACTCTTGGACGTGAACTTTTCAGCAAGTAAGGTTCTCAGTGCCTCTTAGCTGCTGACAGCAAGCAGTTGTATTGTAAACTTAAAAAAGCAAACTGGTTTGAACATAAATGGTGATGTTTTAGACATTGCGTTATTAACTCCTTACAGATTACACACTGGCCATTCTTTCAGTGAGGGTTGTGTATTATATTGTGTGAGTAATGTATTATGTTGTGGGATGATATTTTAGATCAGTTAAAAAGGGTAAATTGTGTATGTGTGTGCTTTTCCAGTCTTAGAATATTACCACATCATCAGAACACTGGAGGGTTCTTTGTGGCGGTGTTGGTGAAGAAGTCTTCAATGCCGTGGAATAAACGTCCCCCAAAGGTAAACGTCTTCCAGAACAGCAGAGCGTGCCGTGTGGCCTTTCTGTGCAGTTTGAAGGGTGGAGGGCGGTTGGGTGTTCTTGTGTATGTGGTGGTGATGGTGTCCTTACGTTTTTGAGTTTTCCAAAAAGCAGCAATTTCTTAAAACTTTTAATTAAAGTTGCTCAGTTGTGTCTGACTCTTTGTGACCCCATGGACTGTTCAGTTCAGTTCAGTCGCTCAGTCGTGTCTAACTCTTTGCGACCCCGTGAATCGCAGCACGCCAGGCCTCCCTGTCCATCACCATCTCCCGGAGTTCACTCAGACTCTTCGTCCATCGAGTCCGTGATGCCATCTAGCCATCTCATCCTGTGTCGTCCCCTTCTCCTCCTGCCCCCAATCCCTCCCAGCATCAGAGTCTTTTCCAATGAGTTAACTCTTCGCATGAGGTGGCCAAAGTACCGGAGTTTCAGCTTTAGCATCATTGTACCATCCGTGAAATTCTCCAGGCCAAAATACTGGAGTGGGTAGCCTTTCCCTTCTCCAGGGAATTTTCCCAACCCGGGGATTGAACTCAGGTCTCCCGCATTGCAGGCGGATTCTTTCCCAGCTGAACCACAGGGAAGCCCAAGAATACTGGAGTGGGTGGCCTTTCCCTTCTCCAGGGGATCTTCCCAACCCAGGGATTGAACTCAGGTCTCCCGCATTGCAGGCGGATTCTTTCCCAGCTGAGCCACAGGGAAGCCCAAGAATACTGGAGTGGGTGGCCTTTCCCTTCTCCAGGGGATCTTCCCAACCCAGGGATTGAACTCAGGTCTCTCCTGCATTGCAGGCGGATTCTTTCCCAGCTGAGCCACCTTATAAGGGAAATGGAAGAGGCGGAGTTTGGGAATTGCATGGGCTGCGGTCCTTGGCGTAGACATGGACGGCAGTCGGGCACGACTGAGCGGCTTAACACACACACACCTTCCTTCTGCATCTTCAACCCGCTTCTTTAAGAAAACTTGAAGAGGCACGAAGACCGCTCAGTGGCTCAGCCAGAACCCCTGCTGGTGGCGTCTGAGCCCTGCGCTCCCACGGGTGGTTTTCAGCTGGGACAGCTCTGCCAGCCGCAGGCCGGCAGCCTTCCCCTTGGCCATGAGGGGCAATGCCAGGCTGTCCAGGCCTGGCTCAGGTGGATGTGGGCAGGGCTGACCCATCATAACGAACCTCAGCCGCCCCTGGGGTTGTGTGAGGGAGGCTGTGAGGCAGAGAGGTAGGGAGAGGGCTGCTTTTTCTTGATTTTTAATAATTTTGTTTATTTTTGGCTGTGCTGGGCTGTCTGCTGCGAGGGCTTTTCTCTAGTCACGGTGTGGGGGTGTCTCTTCGCGGCGGGTTCTCCTGCGGGGGAGCATAGGGTCCAGGAAGTGCCTGTGGGCTCGTGAGTTGTGGCTCCCGGGCTCCAGAGTGCCGGCTCAGTAATCTTGGCCCGTGGGCTCAATTGCTCGGAGGCCTGTGGGGTCTCCCCAAACCTGGGATCAGGCCTGGGTCCCCGGCACTGGCGGGTGGATTCTTTCCCCCTAGCCACCGGGGAACCCTGAGGGCAGCCTCTGAGTCTCAACTCGGGGCCGTGGCAGGAAGCGCGGTCCTCCCCTTTGTCAGCGTGCATGAGACTTGACAGCTTGTCCATCAGCATGCCTCCCGTTGCCGTGGACCAAGGCCTGGGGTCACTGTCCGCAGGGCTCTAATTCCTTCGGGTCCATGGCGGAAAATGAGAACCGATGGTGCTTATAGCCTTTGGAGAAGCAGAAGCCAACCATTCTCTAGGGTATGGCTCATCCAGGCAGATGCCTGCGGGCACAGCCTCATGGGGAGGTGATGTGGCACTTCCGAGCAGTTGTCCTGCGGCTTGAGAGGCTGGAGAGGGTCCCCTGGAGGCGGGGCTCCTGCCTCTCGCAGCCCCTCGCCCCCATTAGGAGAGCAGGCGTGGAGCTCAGAGCCGTGTGCTCAACGAGTGAACGCTGACCTTGCTGCAACTGAAATCATCTTGCAGCCATTGCCGTACATTACATGTGATTTTCATGCAGTCACAATGTTACTAATGAAGTAGTTTGTATGCTTTCGTTCTGAGACATAAAAACTGTGAATTTTGCACTCTGAGATCCATCTTACTTTGCACTGGTCACGTTTGACCTGGTCAGAGCACACGTGAGCCCCTAGCGTGGCACTGCTGGGGCTGCGTGGTAAGACTGGGGGTCTCGGTCTTCAGGACGCATTGTCCTGTTGAAGCGATGCAGAGTGTGAGCACTGCTAGAGCTGGGGCCGGGGAGAGGCGGGCAGACAGAGTGCTGTTGGTGCCATTGTGAGGGCGTGGGATCAGATCTCAGCATCGCGCCCGACAGAAGGAGCTTCCTGGGCCAAGGGGCACGGGACGGGGGCTCTGGAAAGCAGGCGGTTTCCAGAAGCACAGACGTGGGGGGCGGGGTAGAAAGGACACACCGCCTTGCTAACCTTGGCAGAGCATTTGAGGGTTTGCTCTTTGCTTGCCTTTTTCTTTTACACTTAAACCACGTTTTCTGGGAGGCAGTGTTACACAGTGTTACAGAACCTTACCAGCCTGTCCGCTCGACGGACATGTTGGACTTTCCTGTGTCCATAACCTAATTTGTAAACTCACTTCATAAGGGTTGGGAAATACCACTTTTACCAGTCTGGTGACTTGTTAGAAAGGAGATGTGGTTTTAAAGAAGTTTACCAAGTTGAGGTGCAATGGACACAGGCCGTTGTGTCGGTTCAGGGGCACGCCATGGTGATTCTGTGTAGATATACCTGGTGGTGGTGTGTCTTTTTCTCAAGGTGAGAACTTTTAAGGTCTCTCATAGCAAATTTGAAATACACAAGCAGTGTTGTTGCCTGTAGTCCCTGTGCTGTGTGTCACACAGTCCTTTATTGTCTAAGATCTTATATAAATATAGGTATGCATAAAAAGTTCACGGCAGTAAGACACTTTGCTCATTCTTAAAGCCGAATTTACCTGCAGTTGTCTCAGATCAGAAGTCAGCCCGTTTCTCGAGAAGTGGTCCCTCTGCCGCAGGAGGTGCGCTTCATCTTGCTTCACTTGATCCCCAGGCTGTGGAGTGTTTCCACTCTCCTCCCTTCGAGTCCTTGTCTTCCTTCTCGGCCCCGTGTAGCGTGTCTGGAAGTGTGTGACTCACCGCACAGAGCAGATGCCTGGCAGGATTTCTGGGTGAAGACAGGCCGGTGTTGCTGGCCTCCGCTAAGAAACGGGAAGTTAAAGCTAGATTCTGTGCCCATGAATTCTGCTTATAATAGCAGATTTAAAATGCTTACTTTTTTAAGAGTCCTTTAGTCTGTCTTTTGCACGTGAACTGCTGTATTCGTTCAGGTGGGTTGTGTGGCCCTTGAATCTTCCCTCCCTGTGTCAGGACAGAGGCGGTTGCTGTCCGGGTGTTAACAAGCGTGTCCCTGTCCAGCTGCAGGGTGAGCCGGTGGAGCCGCGGGCCCCCGTTCCCCCAAGCCCTGCGGAGCCCACGACGGGCTGCGCCTCCAACCCCTCGGAGCTGGAGAGCAAGCTGGCATCTGCAGTCGGTGACGCAGGAGCAGTGGAGAGAGCGGAGGACGTGGACGACAGGGGGAGTCGGAGGGGCGGCGTGTGCGGGTGAGGACCGCCGCGTCGGGGCCCTCTCGCCCCTCACGCCCTGGCGTCCACCCAGCCCTTGGGCTTCAGCAGGGCCTGGGTGGCGGCTTCACGGGGCGAGCAGGTCCTGGCTGTGTGGGCCCCGAGGGTTATCAGCCTCAGACCAGCCTCCGCAAGGAAGAGACCCGCGTCCCTGCAGGCCAGGGTGGGGCCCCGGGGGGGAGGCGTGGGCTGGTGGGACTACGGCGACCCCTCGCTGACGGATGCCCGCATCCTGTCCCCTCCTCAGCCCTCCTCCGTCCAAGAAAATGAAGCTGTTTGGGTTTAAGGAAGATCCCTTTGTGTTTATCCCCGAAGACGACCCGCTGTTTCCACCTCTCCAGTAAGGACTCACTCGGCCTGTTGCAATTCCTCATTTATGTTTACCGTGGGGTTAAACGCACACGTGGTCATGTTCATGCAGCTCTTTTTTAACTGCCTGTGAGAGCTGGGTGAAGCTTCAGAGGGTGTTTACCAGACCCTTCAGTTTAAAGTGAGCAGTAATCAGAGAATGCTGGACCCCTGAAGGCAGAGATGACAGAGGTGGGGAAACTGGACTGAGGGCCCAGGTGGGGAGCCCTCGGTGGGGGTCTGTGGCCAGGGCGCCCCACCTTGCTGCCGGTCAGGGAGGGCCAGTCTGCTGGGGTTTCCGGGTCGGTCACGGGAGGTGCTCAGGATGCCTGCTGCGTTCACTTCTTCCTTGTCAGTTAAATTCAGCGTCTGTGAACCAGCGTGCTCGTGCATGCTGTCCTGAGGGTCCCTGGTCCTTCGCCTGTGTCTGTGAGAATCCCCCTGAGATGTCCGTGAAGGGGAGTGTTCTCAGGTGTGGCTGGAATCCGGGGGAGACGCCGTGCCTGTGAACGCAGGTCCTGGGTGTAGGAGGCGGAGGCCAAGTGGGGGCGCCAGGGCCGGACAGTGGGCGCCCAGGGCAGAGCCCCCGGCCCTGAGCCGCACGAGCCTGAGAAGTCAGACCGTGGAGGGCGCGGGACGCCCCGAGGCTGGCGTCCCGTTTGAGCTGAACCCTCGTAACCGGCTGCATCTCTTTCACAGGAAGTTTTATGCTTTGGATCCCTCGTTCCCGAAGACGAATCTGCTGACTCGTACCACGGAGGGCAGGAAGAGGCAGCTCTACATGGTGTCCAAGGAGCTGAGAAACGTGCTGCTGAACAACAGCGAGAGGATGAAGGTGGGGTCCCGGCCACGGAGGGCCGTGCTTTCTCACTGCTCCCGCCTTGTCGGAGGGGCCGGGGCCAGCCGCCCCCCAGGGGTCTCAGAGCCGCCAGTGGGCCCGGGCCGCCTGCCTGGGGGTCTCAGAGCCGCCAGTGGGCGCGGGCCGCCCGGCCGTGTCCTTCCCGCCGTCTGTGTCATCGGGCGCGGGGGCCTGCCTGCTGCTCTGGGGGCCCTTGGTTTCGTTTGTCCTTAAGGGTAACCTTCAGGGCCTGCATCTTACTTGGTTTCCTGTGTTCCCAGCTCAGTTCCCTCTCACCTGTCGGTTTCACGCGGTCCTGAGGCCCCGGCGTCACATTCTCAGGACAGGGCTCGGACACCGTCCTCTCCCAGGCGCCCACCGGGTTTCCAGGGTGACGGCAGCCTTGCTCCTGATGGCCTGTGGACCGCACACTGATGTTTCTTGTGTTCTCAGAGTTTCCTGGTTTTAGTGTCTTATTTAAGTGCTAATTATTGGGCTTCCCTCGTGGCTCAGTGGTAAAAAAAAAATCACTTGCCCACGCGGGAGACACGGCTTCCATCCCTGGGTCAGAAAGATCCTCTGGAGAAGGAAATGGCAACCCACTCCAGTATTCTTGGCTGGGAAGTCCATGGTCAGAGGAGCCTGGCAGACTACAGTCCATGGGGTCGAAAAAAGTCGGACGGGACTTGGCAACTGAGCGCATACACACGCGTGTGCTAAGTGTTGGTGTAAGCCACGTAAAGCAAAACCGCTGGAGGATTTCAGTCAGGCTGAGAGTCTCTTTAGTCAGGACCGTGTCGGCCACTTCTTCCCTTCTTTCAGCAGCTGCTGGCAGCTTTGTCTCCTGTGGTGCTGACGGAAGGGAGGATTCCCATCGATGTTCTTGACTTCCACTTTCATGTGTTTGTTTCATCTGTGTTTTCCGTCACAGGTCATTAACACCGGGATTAAAGTCTGGTGTCGAAATAACAGTGGTGAGGAGTTCGACTGTGCTTTCCGGTTGGCGCAGGAGGTGAGGGAGTGGACGGGTGTTTCTGAGCCGGCCTGGTTTCTGAGCTCTCGCGGGCTGGGGGGTATGTCTGCCTGTGCGACCCCCGTGTCACCGGGCCCCCCACCCCCGGGTAGGGGCCGCGGTGAGGGGCGGACCCCGGGTGCCGCCTCACGCTGGTCGTCACAGTTGTCTTTCTGTATCCCCACAGGGAATATATACGTTGTATCCATTTATTAACTCAAGAATCATCACCGTGTCAATGGAAGACGTCCAAGTTCTGTTAACCCAGGAAAACCCATTCTTTAGGAAGCTCAGCAGCGAGGCCTACAGCCAGGTCAAAGACATGGGTAAGCAGCCTGACCCGGAGACGCAGCCCGTCCTCACCCGGGGCGGCTTGGCGCTCCGACCTGCCCGGCCTTTCTCGCCTCTGTGTTCCACGCGCTGAAGCTCGGTTCTCAGGGCCTGCGTCCACCCGCCGAGGGATCTGAGGGATGAGGAGGTCGTCCGGCGCGCCGATGGGCGGGGGCGTGCCCGGGGCCTCTCTGCCCGGCCCACCCCGCGCACCCGCCTTTGCAGGTGTAGGTCTGGGCCCATCGGGGAAGCCGAGGCCCAGAAGGGCGGCCAGCGGAGGGCGCGTCCTTGCCCGAGGCTCCCGCCTCTCCGTGGAGGGGCTCAGCCGGGCTTTCCTGTCTCTTACCCTTCCACCACATCCCTCTAGTGAGGTTTTCAGCTCAGAATGAAAATAGGGCCGCCGGGGATTCTAATTGCGATTGCTTTCTGTTTTCGCTTCCTCTGTCGCTGAACCTGCATTTCTGGCTCGGTTTGAAGAAGACGGACAGTCTTACAGGCACGAGGCTGAGGTTTGGAGCCTGGCCAGAGGCTCCTCGGGCAGAGCCACGTTCACCATGGGGGTTGTCGTCAAAGATAAGGGAACTGCTGGGAGTTGGTTTTGTTTTGTTTTTTCCTTTTAATCCTGCCTTTAGATGATCGCGGTATGATTTTGACAATTTTTATATTGTTTCACGCTGTTTCTGGGAGTTGGACCAATTATCTCTTTAATCTTGCATTTTGAGAATTAAGCAGTGGCTAATCCCCACCTTCCTGCACCTGAGAGAGCCTTGCAGAGCAGCAGAATCCCTGAGAGCTCTGACTCACGCCGCCTCCACTATCTCCGAGGCCCCACTTGGTTCCTGGCATGGGGTGGCCTGGTGGGCTTAGAAAGAAAGGCCTCTGGCCTTCGCCGAGACCCCTGAGACCTAGCGTCTAGGTTCTCCGGGCCCGTGAACGAGGGCAGCAGAGGCGTCCGGGCCTGGAGGGCTCAGGCAGCGATGTCTGTTTCTCTTCCAGCCAAGGGCAGCGTCGTCCTGAAGTACGAGCCAGACCCCACGTAAGTGAGACGCTCCGCCCTCAGAGCCTCCGTGTCTGGGCGGGAGGGCGGGGTCGTGTTAGAAGCCTTTCGGGATGCTCCCTTCAGGCAGTACCACGGAGCCCTCAGAACTGCAGGGTTCCCGGGGGTCACCGTGATGATCCTGTTTATGAAACACGTGTGCATGTTTATTCAGAGGATAGAGCGCAGGGCCAGTGTGAAGACGGGGCTGTTAAGAGAGGCTGCGTTCTCCCACGCTTGCCGGCAGTGTCCGGTGCTGTTGCCCCGCCTGTTGGGGTGGCCCTGCCAGCCACTGTGGCCCCCGGGACCCCCGCTCGGTGATGCCCCTCACAGGAGGGCCTGGTTCCAGGTGGTCCGCACTTGCCAGAAACGGGACAAGGCACTTGAGTGCCGGCCCGGGGCCCTCAGCGGGGTGGGGGTGGCCAAGTCAGCGTCTGCACCCCAGATGGTCCCCGCTCAGCAGCTGCCTCTTGACAACAAAACGCCACCTCCCGAGGAGCAGAGAGAGCAGGCCTCGGGCTGGAGAGGGTTTGGGCGGCCCCTCCCTAAGCGGGCCTTGACCCGAGTCTGGGTGGTGGGAGGGAAGCTGGGGGCCCAGTCCCTGAGGCGAGGCATGGCCTGGGGAGGCTCTGCACCGCCCTCGGGGGAGGGGCAGGTCAGTTTTAAGATATTAGTACTTAGGCAGCTCACAGAAAATTTAAAACAGGCAGTTTTAAGATGTGGGTTCAGTGTTCCACATACACTGGTTTCTACCAGTTGAAGTACACAGGTGAAAAGAGCTTCAGGAATTAGATTTTTTTTTTTAAGGAAGAAAATTGGAGTATGGGAATTGTCTTGGATTTTTCTCTCGTTTTTTTAATCAACTAAAATTGTTCTAAAAAAATGGAAAGGTCCCGTAGATTTCTGTCCGTGTCTCAGTGGTTTTTCTTACTGGTTCAGGCCTTTCTCATCTTTTTCTGTTTGTTTTTCCTTAATTATTACTTAAACCCTTGTTTGGTCCTTTGCTCAGCCTCCATCACTGATGCCTGTCGCCAGTGGGTTGGGACACGAGTTTACTTAACGAGGCCTTTAGGCGCTCAAAAACTAGACCAGGGTCTCCTGCTAAAGGTGCTAAACGGCAGTGCGTGTGGCCCACAGAGACACGCATGGTGCTGGGTAAGGGGCATGCCAGTGGCTCCGACTGCCAGCGCCCTCCTCCTCAGGACCGGCCGGCAGGGCTGGGGACCCAGACCGGGTTGTCTGGAGCCTCGAGCGTGGGGAGGGCGGGAGCCCTGGTCCCCGACCCTGCGCCCCTGCCATCCCGGCTCGGGCCGTGTCATTCAGCCTCTGGGGCCCTCGGTGTGCTCGCGTGTCCGGATGGGCCGTGAGGAGGGCCCCGTGAGGGCCAGGGCCGCGTGCCTGTGCGTCAGTAGGCAGGGAGGCTAGGGACAGGCCTTCAGACTGGAGAGGGTGCACGTGTCTGCAGATGCCCACGCTGAGAGTGCTGGACGTCTGCAGCCCTGGGGGCTCGCCCGCGAGTTTGTAGAGGGGGACCCTGGCCGGCCTGAGGGCCTCGGCGGTATTCGAGTCAGGAGGAGGGACGCTCGTAGGACGGCAGACCTGCTTGGGGGTGGCTGTGGGCGCGGTAGTCTGCGCAGGCCTCTGAGGCTGCCGTGAGCAGACGAGGACCGCTAACCGGGAGCCGCTCTGTGCGCAGGAAGCCGGACGCGCTGCAGTGCCCCATCGTGCTGTGCGGCTGGCGCGGCAAGGCTTCCGTGCGGACTTTCGTGCCCAGGAACGAGCGGCTGCACTACCTGCGCATGATGGGGCTGGAGGTGCCGGTGGGAAAGAAGCGAGAGGGCGCCGCTGGCGCGCCCGGGGCCGGTGCAGCCAGCCCCGCGGAGCCGGAAGACGTGCCGGGTGCAGCCAGCCCCCCGGAGCCGGAAGACGGGGCTGGTGCTGAGCAAGAGGCCGGCCCGGACGCCTCCTCGGGCGGGGACCCGGCGGAGGCTGGCCTGCCCCGGTGAGCCGCGGGGGCCCCGAAGACCAGATCTAGGACGTGCCTGTGAAGACGGAGCTGACAGGAGGCCTGGTCTCCAAGTGATCCCAGGACTCCTTCACGTGGAGCTGACGGAAAGTATCTTTTTAGCTTGTTAGTAAGTGCTCACTTTGTTTCTTCAGCAAAGTTGATCCACTGTGCCTGTTTCCGGAAACAGACTTGGATCTTGAGAAGTCTTACTCTGCCACGAAGTGTAACTGCCCTGGCTGGAAGTTTCAGGTCCCCTTTGTTATGCCCGTGTTGGTCTTAATGCCCAGAAGCTCTTTTTAAGTATTATTTATAGAGGGACTATGTCACTACTTCCAGATCATTGGAAGACTGTACTGTCAGCTTTAGTAATTGTATTGAGTTGCACGAGTGTGACGTTAGTATGCGGTGGGGTTAACATCTGAGGTGTCAGATGACTTTCTGTGCCTTTACTTTATCTCACAGTAAGAGCTTATTGTGAGTTGTGATACTAGTTATGAGGGTTTCGTGTGCTTTTATTGGAATGCTCTGCAATTAAATAATTTTTAAATGGGGTTTGGGATACTTGGAAAGTTTAAATAAAGAATTATTAATGAAAACATGTATGTGTGTGACTCAAGTTGTACTCCACTTCGTGAGGTAGAAGGAACAGACTTATTTTGGGGCAAATGGAAGTGTTAGAATTAAAAGCTTCTTAGCTGGTGGAAGGAATGTTAATGTGAAGACATGAAGTTAAAGTCACTAGGTTGTGACTGCAGCCCGCCAGGCTCCCCTGTCCATGGGATTCTCCAGGCAAGAACACTGGCTTGGGTGGCCATTCCCTTCTGCAGGGGATCTTCCCGACCCAGGGATCGAACCTGTGTCTCTTGCATTGCAGGCAGATTGTTTACCATCTGAGCTGCAGGGGAAGTGCAGCTCTTTAATGCAGTCCAAGGTTGGGCCTGAGTGCAGTTGAGAGGTCTGGCTTACGGTTCACCTTTTATCCTCTAGAGGGCGGTGTTGGCGCTGCAGCCGCCGCGGGTCCGGCTCTGCTGAGAAGGGCCTCTTAGCAAGCTGGGGACTGAGCCCTGCCGGCCTGCTCCCTGGGGCCCTGCGGTCACCCGGCAGCTCCCGCCTGGCGTGTCAGGTAATGCGTGAACTGAGTCCCTGCCAGGTGCCAGGCGGGGCCCTGGGTGCTGGGGACGCCACTTTTCAAGGCAGTCAATTTTAAGAAGATGATGGTACAGTGAACTCTCACGTCCCCTGACGGCTTTCACAGTGCGTCTTAGTACCTCTGCTTATTTCCAACCTTTTGTATTGTTTTGAAATCGATCGTTTCTAACAATTCAAAAGATAAGGACCGTTTTTCTCTTTAAAAAATAACCTCAGTAACTTGACACCAAAAACAGTAACAGTTCCTCACTGAGACCCTCACATGAAAACTGTGCACTGAGAACTGTTAGGGCGCGGGCGAGAGGAGCGGGAGACGCGAATGAACGGAAAGGTTCCCCACGCTCACGGGCTGGAAGAATTAATGTTAAAGATGCCCATGCTGCCTGAAGTGATCGTACAGATGTTCCTAGTCCAGTTTTGCTGAGGTTAAAGCCGCCTGGACGTTTCTTCCTTTGACTTGATAGGTGTTTTGCAGGGCAGCGCGTAAAGACTGTGCGCCTCTTCGTTATCAGACTTTAACTACTCGTGCTAGTTTTTCCTGAAGCAGCTTTTTTTACCATCATTTCAGTTCAGTTGCTCAGTCGTGTCTGACCCCATGGACTGCAGCACGCCAGGCCTCCCTGTCCATCACCAACTCCCGGAGTTCACTCAAGCTCATGTCCATCGAGTCGGTGATGCCATCCAACCGTCTCATCCTCTGTCGTCCCCTTCCCCTCCCACCTTCAGTATTTCCCACCTTTTCCAGTGAATCAGTTCTTCATATCAAGTGGCCAAAGGTTTGGAGCTTCAGCTTCAGCATCAGTCCTTCCAATGAATATTCAGGACTGATCTCCTTTAGGATGAACTGGTTGGATCTCCTTGCAGTCCAGGGGACTCTGAAGAGTCTTCTCCAACACCACAGTTCAAAAGCATCAATTTTAGGGCAGTTAGCTTTCTCTGTAGTCCAACTCTCATCCGTACATTACTACTGGAAAAACCATAGCTTAGACTAGAGCTGTTAAACACTTTCTCTTGTCCCCTGTTTGCTTCCTCATTCATTTACTTGTGTCATGAACGCAAGGGTTCCTGTGTGTTACTGTCCTCGTCCCAGTTTTGGCTGACGGGACCTGCTTCCAGTTGGTTCTGACGTCCCTCACGTCTCTTTGTCGTTTGGAGTCTCCCCCAGGTCCCTGGATCCTTGCAGTGGAATCTGGTCGTTAGAAACCAAGGTCTGGTATTAGGAGTGCTCACTGCTGCTGGGGTGCGGTTTCTTATAAACCCTCTCAGCCGAGAGAACTAAGAAATCAACGTGACTGTGCGTGCGCACACTGTGTTATGAGTTACCTGTACATTGTTTAAAGCCCTGTCACACCAATACCTCTAGCTTCAACCTGACCCTGGGTTCTCTTGTAGTCCCCCTTCCATGTTTATCCTCTCTCCTCTCCCACGTGGGCCCCAGAGCCCTGCATTTCCTCACTGTGTGTGTGTGTCCAACATTTGAAGGTACTGATTCCCTCTTAGGGGCTGAAAGCCTCACACGGTGGCCCTTCCAGTTCCCACTGACTATGCCAAGGCCACAGTCGCCATCCTCTGACTCTTCCCCGAAGGTCCCTGCCGGCCAGTGCCAGCATGAGCGTCAGCACCAACCACAGGGAACAGGGAGCTCCTAGTTCCGAAAGTTTCTCCTCCAGAGCTGCTTTAAAAAATGGGTAGGGGGTGGGAGAGAGGCTTAAGACGGCGGGGNCTGGGGTGCTGGGGACGGCTGGTGGCCTCGGGAGGCCGCTGGCCGCTACACTGCCGGAGCCTGGCGCCCGTCCGCTCCAGAATCTTGGAAGTAAGACCCCCTCCTTCCAGCAGTGCCTCTCTGGTGCCCTCTACCGGCAGAACTGTCTCAAGGGCCCAGGTGAGGAGGATGATTGGATGAGTTTGGAGCTCTGAGGACGGATAACTGATACGTGACTCATTCAATATAGCAACCGAGGGCGGGGGTGGGGGGGCGGTTATTATTACTTCCACTTACAGGTAAGGAAACTGCAGCAAAAAATTAAGTAATTACCAGATACCACACAGAGTGAGCGACAAAGCTGGGACTCCAGTTTTTCAAGTATGCATTGGCTGCATCCGATCGTAGTGGTGGCCTGCGAGGCCTTTGCCACAGCAGGGGGGTCTCGTGTGCCCTGCGGGCTCCAGAGCACGTGGGCTCAGTAGGTGCAGCACGCAGCCTCAGTTGCCCCACGGCTTGTGGGGTCTTACTTCCCCGACCAGGGACTGAACCCGTGTCCCCTGCGTTGGAAGGCAGATCCTTAACCCCTGGACCACCAGGGGAGTCCCCAGGATTCCAGTTTTTAAAAACGCATGGGACCCGCAGGAGCAGCATCTCAGGCCTCCTCCTGTTTCAAGGGCTGGCTGCACTGGCTGCTTCTCAGTGACCACGTTTTCATGATTTCAGCTGCTTTTCAAAGCTGCCAGAGAAGAGCGGACCTTGGAGGTACAGATGTGATACCTGAGTGTGTGTTTTCTGGCTTCTTTTAAAATGAAGCCTATTTAAAACCTCTGAGCTGCTTTTGTCAGAGGTAAACATGAGCACTTTTCTCAAAGCACAGGAAATTAGAAGAGTTTGCCTAGTTTGAGACGTGGGTTGAATCCAGACATTTAATTTCAAACCACCCCCCGCCCCCGCCCCCCACAAAATGCTAGTAAAAACTACAGTAACCGTATTTTAACAAGAGCAAAAGCGAGAGCAGTGCAGAAGCAACACGATCTCAGAGGCTGGAAAGCAGGCGGACAGGGAGTAAGGAGAGAACCCGGAGGGCAGCACTGAGTCCACGATGAGAAGAGCCAAGAAGCCAGCCACACGCGGCCCTTCCCTCCGCTCCTGGGTGTTCGGGGCAGCCAGTCTCCCCGTGGAAGATCTTCTCTGGAACCTGTCCAGCTCCAGAGGAGAGATCTCGGGTTCCTGGCCTCGGGGTTCCCCAGAGCTGGCCCCCCTGGAGTCACCCTCAGAGCTGGCATGTCTCCCCAGCCGTGCAGCTGAGACGTCTTGGAGCCCTTGAGTAGCCCAGAGGAGGCAGCCTGAGCGTGCCAGGCCTCGGAAACCGCCTCCGGCATCCGACACAGAGATCAAGCAGATAAAACAAAACAAAAACAGGAATAAGCACAGACTTTACAGGGAGGAAAAAGCTTCCTTAGAAGAGTCCCTTTTATTAAAAAAGTTAGGGACCCCCCCCCGGTGGTCTAGTGGGTTAAGACTTTGCATTCCACTCAGTGCAGGGCTGCGGATTTGATCCCTGGTCGGGGAGCAAAGATCCCACAAGCCTCGCAGCCAAGAAACAGAAAACAGAAGCAGTATTGTAACAAAGTCAATAAAGACTTTAAAAAAAAGGTTCGATGATGACAGTGTATGACTAAGCCTGATGAGACCCCTTAAAATCAAAAATAAAAGTTAACAAGGGTGTTTTTCACATGAACGCTCCACTGAAGCTTTCTTTCCAATTCTAAACAACATTCTGGTGAGTTTCTGCTCTGAAAGAATAGTGTTGAAGGAGAAAAGCAGAGCTGGGCTAAGACAGGTTTCTCTTCCAGACACAAACCCTCCCCTGAGTACACAGGGGTATGGCTGAATGAGACCCACACATCCAGAAATAGTGGCTGTTTGGCTGCCACTGAGACAGCAAGGTTTAAAAGCTTAAAAGCATCTGTTTCCTTTGAACTGTCGAATCTGTCTTTGAGAAGATGGATAAAATAAATTTCCTAAAAAGAAAAAAATGACAATATACATAACTTCGACCCAGCAAGTCCACTTCCTGCACTTGCAAATGAGCAAAACGATGTGTCTATGTCATTTGATGCCACATTGTTTATAACAGAAAACCAGAAAGACCACGATGTCCGTGGCCAGGGCACCAGTGAAATGAATGATACCTAACCACTGAGCAAACTCTGGGAGATGGTGAAGGACGGGCAAGGCTGACGTGCTGCAGTTCATGGAGTCGCAAAGAATCGGACATGGCTGGACCACTGCACAACAACAGAGGAACACGTTGATGCCACTGAAACAGTGGGAGGAAACCAAGAGTCTTCTCCTGTGGAGGAGCACAGGGCGCCCCTGAATCATCAGCCAGTTGTGACACACGTGTCACCAGGAAGGTCATCAGATACCCCGTGCCCAGGGTTTGTACCAGGGCACCCCCCAGTTTTTCCAGTAGTCATGTATGGATGTGAGAGTTGGACCATAAAGAAAGCTGAGCGCAAAAGAATTGATGCTTTTGAACTGTGGTGTTGGAGAAGACTCTTGACAGTCCCTTGGACTGCAGGGAGATCCAATCAGTCCATCCTAAAGGAGATCAGTCCTGGGTGTTCATTGGAGGGACTGATACTGAAGCCGAAACTCCAATACTTTGGCCACCTGATGTGAAGAGCTGACTCATTTGAAAAGACCCTGATGCTGGGAAAGATTGAGGGCAGGAGAAGAAGGGGACGGCAGAGAATGAGATGGTTGGATGGCACCACCGACTCAATGGACATGAGTTTGGGTAAACTCTGGGAGTTGGTGCTGGACAGGGAGGCCTGGTGTGCTGCGGTTCATGGGGTCGAAAAGAGTCAGACATGACTGACTGAACTGAACTGAACGCCCGCCTGGCTTGTCCAAAATCACAGCCTTCCACAAGGAAAGCAGGTGTTCAAGACACCATCTGCACACGCAGTTGAGATGCAGAAATCCTCCCCGTCAGCTCGAGCAAGGCAGGAGGGGACATTCCTGAAATCCAAGTTCTTGGAGTCCAGCCCAGAGTGCAGGTCTTGCCGAGATCAGCAGTCTCAGCCCCGCCAGGTCAGCTCTTCCCGGCACACCTCCACCCTGGCATCCATCCGCCTGGCAGTGAATGCTGCCAGCAGCTAGCTGTGCAGGGTGGGATGGGGGTGCCTGGATGCAGGGCCTTCCAGAGTCAAGTCTTGAGATGACTAGAGCCTCTTGGCATGCTTTGCAACTGGAGACCCAGCCCAGATCCGGCATCCTGACCCACAGAAGCCATGAGACAGTAAATGTAAATAAATTCTGGGGTGATTTGTTACACAGTAGTAGATAACTGATACAGTCACTTAGAGACAACTGACTGTGTGGCCTTGGGCCAGCTTCTTAACATCGCTCAGCCTCCATTTCCTCATCTGTGAAATGGACAGAGTGACGGCACCCACTTACCTGATAAGACTGAAGCTGAAACAGTGGGACAGCAAGTGTTTCAAGGTGGAGACTGATTTTTTTTTTTTTATCTTGTTAGGCATTCACTGCTAAGTCAGTGTTTCTTTTTGCTCTTGGATAAAACCTTCAATCAAAGCAGACAGGGGCTTTCCAGGTGACTCAGTGGTGCAAAATCTGCCTGCAGTGCGGGGAAACGGTTTGTTCTCTGCGTCAGGAAGATCCCCTTGGAGAAGGAAATGGCAACCCACTCCAGTATTCTTGCCTGGAAAATCCCACAGACAGAGGAGCCTGGCGTGCTACAGCCCATGGGGTCGCAGAAGAGTTGGACGTGAGTGAGTAACTCCGTGCACATGCGCAGGGCAGGCGGGTCGCCGGGGAGACGTGCAGGCAGCTTAGACTGTGGCCGTGCTTACAGGCTCTGTCGCAAGAGTGAGTGATGCTGCCAGATGTGGAGGCAAAGCAAGGGGACCACCTAGCACCCATCACCTGGCTCCAGGGATCCTGCTCTCAACTCTTTTTGCAGGCTCGGGGAGGGGGTGTTTCATGTCAAGGGGAGCAGCTCAGGAACTGGTTTTGGCAGGAAATAGGGATGGCGTAATGGACCCCACTTAAACATTTTTTTACTTACTTGGCTACACAGGGTCTTAGATGCAGCATGTGGGATTCTGTTCCCTGACCAGGGGTCGAACCTGGGTCCCGCACACTGGGGGCGTGGAGGCTTAGCCATTGGACCACCAAGGAAGCCCCACTAACCCCACTCTGGTTTCAAACTGGTTTCCACTACCAGCTCCTTCCACCCTCAAAGTCAAACTTCATTTACCATTGACTGTTTGAAGGTCGTGAATGAAAGACTCCTAAAGCCTGAAAAATATCAGCCTTGCATTAAAAGTATCTGAGCACCTGTGAAATTATGCAAATTTGTGTTCTGATTAGAATATTGTTAAGATTGTTGCTGGTGTCAGGAGAACGACTGTACTTTTTAAAACAAAATTAAATATCTGTGGTTTGTTTCTCCAGGTGGATTTTTGTTGCAATAAATAGCATTTTCCAATAACAAAGTGTCTAAATATTTCAGCCAGTTTTAAACAGACAAGTGCAAACAGTATAAAGTGTTCAGAACCTGCACTAATGGGACACAGCACCAACATTCAGATATGCCTTTAAAAAAAAATTAAACTGGTTTTATGATACTATGATGGTATTATTTTTTTAAGAAATAAAATTTATTTTATTTGCAAAAGCGTACTTAATCATATACATAGAAAACTTTAAGTAATCTTCTAAAAGCCAAAATAAGAACTGCAGAGCTAAGTTAATAAAGTCACAATGCTATGACCAATGTAGAAAACGTTATCGTATTTCTGTAAGCAAGCAACAGGTTTTTGAAACCTCAAGCTATAGTATAATTTGCAATTTTATATTTATTTACAACCAGCATCCAAAGAAGGGAAATGTATGGGGATAAGTTTAACAGATATTCGGGTCCAGTCTGATATACCTGTTAATAACTGATTATCCTTCATTATTAGCGTTGAGCCGTTTGCATGACCCAGTCTTTGAAGAGGCAAAGCCATAAAGCACATATAAATGCAGACGCACACAGGACTCTGCTTCTGAATGATTTCAGCAAAGCAAGTCCTGCGAGGAAGGAAGGTTGGGGTGTCCTGAGGACCTGTCCCGCTTGGGAGAGAGGTCACAGTTTCCATCAACTCTAAGGCCAATTCGGCAAATGCGTGGTGTAGTCAGGTCCCCTGGGAAACAGCACCCGGGGGGAGATTTTCACACACGGAAGTTTGGATCAGCACCCAAGGCCCAGGGAAGGAAGCAGGGCTGGACTGTCTGCCTGAGCAGAGCAGGGTGCGTCCCCGACACCTCTGAACCATCTTTGTCAACACACTAGAGAAGCACAAATGGGAACTGACTTTCCATCCGCTAGAGGGAAAAGGTAACAAAATTCTACCAGTCTAAGGAAGGAGGGTAAGGGAAAAAAGAATAGCAATAACAAGGAAACACAAGAAACAGAAAACACGAAACAGCTCCAAAAACTGAAATGAGACGGACACAGGCGAGCGCCCATGAAAGATGGAGGTGTGGGTGTTTTGTTTTAGTGTTGTTCGAAAGAGCCCAGTACTGAGAATTTGATATGTGGGAGGTTCAGATCCACAAAATGCCTTCCTTCATCCTCACCTGGCCCCGTTCTCCTCTGTAGCAGCCACGAGCATTGGTAATTTTCTGTATATCCTTCCAGAGAGATTCCAGGTGGGTACTGGGTTGGGCAAAAGGTTCATTCGGGTTTTTCTGTACGATGTTATGGAAAAACCTGAATTTTTTTTTGCCAACCCAGTGTTTTCTTCCTTCTGTACAAATAAGGCTTCCTTGGTGGCTCAATGGTAAAGAATCTGCCTGCCAAGCAGGAAATGTGGGTTCAATCCCTGGGTCAGGAAGATTCCCTGGAGGGGTAATGAATGGCTACCCACACCAGTATTCTGGCCTGGAAAATCCTAGGGACAGAGGAGTCTGGCGGGCTTTAGTCCATGGGGTTGCAAGAAGCTGGACATGACTTAGCTTTCCAAGGAGGTTTATACAAGTAATAATATGACTTATATACAGAATGTTCTGCTCCTAGCATTTGTTTTTATTTAATAGCACAGCTTGGAAATTATTTCCTACCAATACATCAGAGCTTCGTTTCTTTCTTAAAGGGCAGAGGATCCACCCCCCGTTTAGCCAAACCCATCTAGATAGCAGATATCTTACTTTGCCAACAAAGCTGTGTCTAATCAAAGCTATGGTTTTTCCAGTGGTCATGTATGGATGTGAGAGTTGGATCACAGAGAAAGCTGAGTGCCAAAGAATTGATGCTTTGGTACTGTGGTGTTGGAGAAGACTGTTGAGAGTCCCTTGGACTGCAAGGAGATCCAACCAGTCCATCCTAAAGGAAGTCAGTCCTGAATATTCATTGGAAGGACCAATGCTGAAGCTGAAACTCCAATACTTTGGCCACCTGATGCGAAGAGCTCACTCTTTGGAAAAGACCCTGATGCTGGGAAAGATTGAAGGCGGGAGGAGAAGGGGACGACAGAGGATGAGATGGTTGGATGGCATCACCGACTCAATGGACACAAGTCTGAGCAAACTCTGGGAGATAGTGAGACGGGGAAGCCTGGCGTACTGCAGTCCATGGGGTCACAGAGGGTTGGACACAACTGAGCAACTGAAAAACAATGGCAAAAATTCAGCGTTATGAATATGCATTTATATTTGGAACACGATGCAAAGAACATGAAGAAAATCATTAATTGCAGAAAACGAAGCTCATCTGAATCTTGGCAGGTGGAGCTATGCAGAAGACCCTTCTTTCCAGCCTGCACTCCCCACCCTATCACCCCACCCCGTCACCCCACCCCCATCGCCGGAACAGGCAGAGTATCAATACCTTCAGGAGGGGGAGTGAGGGGAGAGCTGTCAAGTTTCAGCCAGAGGGCTTTAAAACTCCCCCTGGAGCTGCAGGACCTGAATCTGGGTAGGTCTCAGGCTTCCCTGAGCCCTTGACCACCTCTCCCCCTTTGCTGTTGATAGCTTACCGTGAACGGTGTCAGATTCGTGATCTCCGAAGAAGAAGATTTAGCTTCAGGACCAGGGACCAGGCTTGAACCATTCAAGAGCTTTTGTGTAGTAGAGTTTTATTAAAGTATGAAAAGGGACAGGGAGAGCTTCTGACACAGACATCAGAAGTGGGGCAGAGAGTACCCCCCTCGCTAGTGTTAGCAAGGGGGCCATATACTTTTAACCTTACTACAGTAAGTCAAAAGGATGTCTCAAGTTTGTAAAGATCTTACTAGACCCACTCCCGTAATACACATTTTAAGGTAGCAGGATTAGTCAGAAGGTTTTCAGGAAGGAGAAACATGTCCTCAAGCAGGATGAATAATTGTTATATAATCCTAACTAAGGAATGTAGAAAAAAGAATTTGTCCTTTCCTCCTCCTTGAGAATTCCAGACCCCCATCTCCTCCTTGGGAGCCCCAGACCCCTTTCTCCTCCTCGGGGACCCTGGACTTCTTATCCACCTGCCTAGGGATTGAGTCTCTCACCGTCTAGAAGGGGCAGCAGGAGGCGCCTACAGGAAGGGCAAAGGCTTCTGGGGGTCCCTGCCGTGCCTGATGTGCAGAGAACCCCTCCTGTCAGCCTGTCGGTGAAGCCGTAACGGAACCGCTGCTTCTTCCGTGCACCGTGTCTCCAGGAGCAAGCGACGCTCCGGCCCGGCGGCTGCCCTGATGCCCGCCCAGCATGGGCGAGCGAGCCCTGTGGCCTGCGGTGGCTTGCGGCTGGCGCAGCTCCCAGGCTGTCAGCCAGGGGACAGCAGGGGGCACCTCGAGTCACCACAAATCGAAGGCTGGATCGCAGGTGGGACCCCTGTGTCTGGGTTGTTAGCGGCCCCCTCAGGCGTGCCAGGAGTGGGTTAATGACCTTTGCACCAGAGAGGGGTGGTGGGGGGCATCCTGAGGCTCTTTCCGTAATGGACCAGCGTCTGTTGTCTGGGACTGGCCTAGCTCTGATTTAGAAGGACACCCGTTCTTGTATGGGCTAAAACTCCTGCAGAACAGGGCCAGCCTCCAGGCTACAGGGCACCCTGATGCCGTGACTAATAAAGATCGGGCCAGTGGTTGATGCTGGCCTCTGAACAAATCTTCCCTCCCCCACTTCCAGTCTCCCATCCCAGTTTCCTCTTTGTCTTGTGGAAGCAGGGCCAGGGAGGGTCACTAGAGTCCTGAGCTCCCTGTGGAGGTGGCTCTGCCCTCCCTTCATGGAGTTGGGGTACTGGGCCCACCCTCTGAGTCCTGGGCCTCCAGGAATTGAAGTGGAGCTGAAGGGCACAGGGATCTATTTGAGATCATGTTTCAGGTGGTAAAGAATCTGCCTGCCAATGCAGGAGACACAAGAGACATGGGTCCCATCCCTGAGTCATGGGGGAAGGTCCCCTGGAGGAGGAAATGGCACCCCACTCCAGTATTCTTACCTGGAGAATTCCCCTGGACAAAGGAGGCTGGCAGCCACAGTGCATGGGGCTGCAGAGAGTCGGACATGATTGAGCACACTCATGTTAGACAGTTAGAGAGCACCGCTCTTTGATTTAGAGGCATTAGGACGTGATCAGCCCCTGGGGATGGGTAATGGATAATTCTGTTTTATAGACAAGGCTGGGGCTTCACTTAGGTGAGAAGAGTTACTGGGTTACTTTGCCAACGAAGGTCCGTCTAGTCAAGACTATGGTTTCTCCAGTGGTCATGTATGGATGTGAGAGTTGGACCATAAAGAAAGCTGAGCACCGAAGAATTGATGCTTCTGAACCGTGGTGTTGAAGAGGACTCTTGACAGTCCCTTGGACTGAAAGGAGATCCAACCAGTCCATCCGGAAGGAGATCTGCCCTGAACATTCATGGGAAGGACTGATGTTGAAGCTGAAACTCCAATACTTTGGCCACCTGATGCGAAGAGCTGACTCATTTGAAAAGACGCTGATGCTGGGAAAGACTGAAGGCTGGAGGAGAAGGGGACGACAGAGGATGAGATGGTTGGATGGCATCACCGACTCAATGGACATGGGTTTAGGTGAACTCTGGGAGTTGGTGATGGACAGGGAGGCCTGGCATGCTGCAGTCCATGGGGTCGCAAAGAGTCAGACTAAGCGACTGAACTGGGCTGGGTCCCAGCGTCCAAAAGACCTTTCAGGTCTGCGCTCCCCACTTCCACCGGCCCCTTCCCAGATCTGCCTTCAGATGAGCAGACTAGTTCTCTTCTGAGCTCCTCACCCTGTCCTGGCCTATGTGTCTTTCTTCCAGGGAAAAACGTGGCAGGACGGGCGTTTCAAGAATGCGTGTCTCTATCCTCCAGAAAAAGGACTGGCAGGAGAAGCATTTTTCCTCTTTGTTTCCTGGGATTTTATCTGCATCTCGAAACTCCTGCCAAAGTCCCCAATCCAGGCACTGCATGATCTAAGTATCAATTGAATTTCACCCAGAAACCGAACTGAAGTGTATAAACGGAAGCCACACCCCAGGTCTTCTCCTGCTTCCCCAGAGAGACAGGCCTGGCGGTCTGGGCAGGATCCTGGGGAGACTGAGGGTGGGTTCCCTGTGGCCTCTGCTCACCATCTGCAGATGGTGACCGTCACCCCATGGGCCCCAGTTCCCTCACTATGGAAACAGGGGGCCAGACCTGTTGACCTTTGATCTGCCTTCAGTTGGTGATTCCGTTGCTGGATCTTAAGCAATGTGACCGCGGTAGACTTACATTGAATACAGTGTGAATGTGTGTGTGTGATTGTCTGTGTGTGTATGTGTGTATGCAGGGGGCATTTAAAGCTCAGTTGATTTTTACAGATTTGGGGGTTTTAAAAAATATGATCCCATACCCGTAAACATGAAAGCAAAGATTCAGAAATCCAGCTATGCCGGGGTCCAGCCCCGGTGGAACCAGGGTGATTCGAAGGAGAGACGGAATAGGCGAGGAAAAACTTATAGAGAAATATAAAGGAGATTAGAAGAAATAGTATAGTAAGAAAATTAAGTGGAGAAAAGAGGCTGAATAACTTGGTTTACAGAGAAAGCCAATAAAGCTCCAGACAAGGAGCTTGCACCATCTACGTGGGGCCGCCGGCACCCGCTCGAATAGCGGAGAGTGCCCCTCCTTGGGCACTCTCTCTCACGGATCTTGGGGCCGGGGCAGGTAAGTAGACTTGGAGAGCCACTCCATTCCAGATGGGAATTCAGCCTGAAGTTAGAGTAAAGAGGAGGAGGAAGGAGAAGAGAAAGGGGTGACAGAAAGAGACATGGGGAGAGCCAGATTTCCAAGAAACTAGGCCAAGAAGCTAGTCCGGAAAACTTGTCCCATCCGTTTATTGTTCAAGGGGCTATTTATATGTTTGATAATACATGGAGATTAATGGGTAACACAAAGTTATGCAGCGTTAGCAGTTTAGACTCATATCAAAAGCAGGCTTTTTTCTCTGCATACCTGACTGCAAACACAAGTCTTAGGTAATTTACATCATCTTCTGCCAGAAGGGCCAATTAACATTTTACAACCTTTCTTCTGATAAGGGTTTGTCAACCAGAAGACTTATTTGTGTTGATCTTTCCAAAGTTTGGCACCGCTCTCAGAAAGCACTAAATAAAGTTACATTCTTACATAGCAAAGATACAATAATTTATAACAAGCGAAAGGAGTACAGTGACTTATAACAAAAGAAAAGTAATTAACTCAAAAGTCTAGTGTTGCTAACATCAAAACTACTATATATCTTTTTCCATACCCCGTTTACATTGATTAACATCTTCCCAGGTGCCTAAAAGATAAAGAATATGGAGGCCTGGCGGCAATCATTGAATCAACAGTGAAAACCCATCACCAATACAGTTTTTAACTCCTTAGAAAAGGTTCTGTATCTTTAAGATGCTTTCAAGCTTTGTGTCTCTCCCGGTTGGGGGCTGTAAGCAATTCACAAGCTGTAAGGGGTCCGGGAAACTTGTTAGGCAAGCTAGAGAACTACTAGAGGAGGTTTAACTGAAACATCCCTTTCAAATGCAGAAGACCAAAGCTTAGAGATGACTTTTTCCGGAGTGTATTAGAAGAGTAGAGAAGCAGAGAACAAAAGCCGACAGATTTTTATTTTTGGGGGGTTTGGAGGCTCAGGAAATTCCAGGGGGAAAACCTGAAGCCATCACGTCCTTGCGTTTGTCAGGCTTCCTCCCACATGACCTTGTCACGGGTGAAATTCCTCACCCTGGCTCCCGGCACAGCTACATAAAGGTCCCCTGTGGGGGGAAAAAAGCAAAAAACCTGTAAAATAGTCAAGACAAAAGATAAATTGGCATACCCAATCAAAGGGCTAGTTTCATTAATAAATTGCCTCCAAGTCAAAAGCAAAAGATGACCAAGCAGAGAGATAAGCAGAAATCTATAGATACTAGTAGCCAGCAAGCATGTGGAATACACCCAGTTTTGGAAGGTGAACTGAAGCAATGAGGTAGCTTGTCTTTCCCCCTAACACTGTTGGCAAGGCGCCCTGACATCTTGCTGAAGGGGTGCACATTAAGTCCTCTGGATGGCCGCTGGGATGCCCCTGTCAAATTTAAAATTCCTGTACCCTTCTAAAAAGATCTATTTACTTTCGACTCTGCTGGGTCTCCGTGGCTGCCCAGGCTTCCTCTAGTTGCCGCGAGCGAGGGGCTGGCTACTCTCGGTTGTGGCGTGAGGCTTCTCCGTGCCGGCTCCTCCTCTTGCTGTGAAGCCTGGACTCTAGAGTCCTGGCGCAGCGGCTGCGGTGCAGGAGCTTAGTTGCTCTGTGGCATGTGGGATCTTCCCTGAACCGGGGATCGAACCTCTGTCCCCTGAACAGGCGGGCAGATTCTTAACCACTAGACCACCAGGGAAGTCCAAAATCCCTATACCCTTTGACTTGGGAATTATCCTCCCAGGAACTTATCCAATAAAATATTTTGGTAAGTGGGGGAAAAGGTGTGTATTCAGATTAATTACCATGGCATTAATTAACATTAATTACCATACCATTCATTACTATGGTCAGAGCAAAGGATTGGAAACCAGCTGCTAAGTAGGGGGACGATGTTAAATAGATTGTTGTGTGTCCACCATGGAATAAGACTTGTTCAAGGAATAAGGCAGCTCTATATTTACTGTTGTGTATCTCTAACGTGCGGAGAAGGTGATGGCACCCCACTCCAGTCCTCTTGCCTGGAAAATCCCATGGATGAAGGAGCCTGGTAGGCTGCAGTCCACAGGATCTCGAAGAGTTGGACACGACTGAGCGACTTCCCTTTCGCTTTTCACTTTCATGCATTGGAGAAGGAAATGGCAACCCACTCCAGTGTTCTTGCCTGGAGAATCCCAGGGACGGGGGAGCCTGGTGGGCTGCCATCTATGGGGTCGCACAGAGTCGGACACGACTGAAGCGACTTAGCAGCAGCAGCATCTCTAATGCGAGGCTTCCCTGATGGCTCAGACGGTAAAGAATCTGCCTCTACGGTGGGAGACTTGGGCTCCCCAGGTGGCACTAGTGGTAAAGAACCCGCCTGCCAATGCAGGAGACACAAGAGATGCGGGTTTGAGCTCTGGGTCGAGATCCCATGGAGGAGGGCATGGTGACCCACTCGTCTTCTTGCCCGGAGAATCCCATGGACAGGGAAGCCTGGTGGGCCGCAGTTCTTGGGGCCGCAAAGAGTCAGACACGACTGAGCAACTGAACACAGACACACACACGCATCTCTGGCACACCTCACTAAGTGCAGAAAAGTAAGGCGCACAATGGCCCATAGGGCCTGCCAGCGCTTCCCCTTTTACGTGGACATCTCTAGAGGATGACCACGGAACTTGCCACTGTGCTTGTGTCCAGAATGACGAGTGTGTGGGGGGATGGGAATCAGAGGGGAATGCATGGAATACTTTGAAGTTTTGTCCTGTGTGTATTACTTGCTAAAAATGGGTCGAACACAAAAGTAATACAATTGCTTTGGGCTGAATGTTTGTGTACTCCCGGAACTTCTGTGTTGAAACCCTCATCCCTAAAGTGGTGGTATCTGGAGGTGGGGCCTTTGGGAGGTGATTAGGTCATGAGGGTAGAGCTCCCAGCATGGGATTAGGGTCCTGCCTAAGGGGACGACAGAGGATGAGAGGGTTGGATGGCATCACTGACTCGATGGACACGAGTCTGAGCAAGCTTCGGGAGTTGGTGATGGACGGGGAGGCCTGGCGTGCTGCAGTCCATGCGGTTGCAACAAGTCGGACACGACTGAGCGACTGAACTGAACTGATCTGATAGACTAGCTTCAGACCTTTACTCTGTGTGTGTGTGTGTGTGTGTGTGTGTGTGTGTTTTGAAACATGGCTTGATTTGCTGCATATAAAAAGCCTGGTAGGCACAAGCATGCCATCATGGGGTCCATCCAAGTGTAATTTCAAAAACTTCAAAGTGTGATTCTGAGACAAGTGTGGAGTGGCCTTGGGTAACCACTGCTGATCACATCATTCACTGATGATTCTTAGAACTCGGCAGCGAGGAGAGCGACCAGGAGGTGAAGCTGGTTTAATGGGCATTTGAAGATCAGAGATAGACAGTCAGCTGGGAAGTAGGTGCTGGAGTAAGCCTGAGATGAGATGCAAAACTGGGCAACAGCCCTGGCATAAGCTCTGGGCTTATATCTTGGGTAGATATCCCTTCTACCCAAGAGGTGTCACTTGGGGGTCCTAAGTTACTCGCCTGCATCTCCGGGTGTGGTTCTAATCAAAGCACGCGCGTTCCGGGCGCAGAGGTAACTGCTGGCAGGTGAGCTGAAGGATGCACCTGCACTTCGGAGCATCTCTTCTTGGAGACTCTCTTCTCGTCAGGGTCCTCCCTCCTCCCCTCCTCCCAGCTCACAGCCGCGATGTCAGGGGCCACAGGGAGCTGTGTGTGCTGCCTGCCGTCACCTGGATGAGGTGGACACCCAGCCATATGAAGAGGCCGCCAGAGCAAGGGTCCAGCCCTGCTATGAGGTCGGTGTCCCCATCTGAAACGTGTGGAATCATGACCACACAGCGTCAACTGGAGGGTCATTCATGACACGTGTGTGAGTGTGTGGCTCCAGCAGCCAGCAGGGCCCTCTCCCTGGCTTGCGGGGGTGGGTGCAGAGATGGTGCGATTGCTGCGGCTTTTGGCACGGGGCTCGCCTCCCCCGCTTTCCTCTGTGTAGTCAGAGCCCACAGTCTCCCCTTCCTTGTTTGAAACACTGGGGGGCAGAGGCCCTGCTGCTAGAGGCCTTTTCATTCTTGACCCAAGTCATCACCAGGCTGGGGGAGGGATGAGTAAATGGCCAGCAAGGGGAGCACAGGGTGGGCTCACCAGCCTCGGAAAATAAGAATACAGGACCCCTGGTCAAATCTGACCATCAGACAAACCACAGGCATACAGGAAGACCTCAGAGACATCGGGGTTCCGTTCCAGACCACTGCGATAAGGCAAGCGTGGCAATGACGTGAGTCACACACATTTTTTGGTTTCCCAGTGCATGTACGTTTATATTTACATTATACTGTGGTCTAAGTGTGCAGTTGCAGTTATGCCTAAAAAATGCACGTCCCTTAATTTAAAAATAATGCAGTGGGGAAAATGGTGCCAATAGACTTTCTCAACTCAGGGCTGCAAGCCTTCAGTTTGTTAAAAATGCAACATCTGAGGAGTGCAATAAAATGAGGCATGACTGTCTATTTTTAAGCATAAATTTGTCCCATGCAATATTTAGGATATATGTATATTAAAAAATTATTCGTTGTTTCTCTGAAATCCAAAGTTGACTCCCATCAATATTTTATCCAGTAACTTCGGTCCAGGGACCAGCAAGGGGATAAAAGGAACTGGAATGGGTAGTCAGGGAGGCAGAGAAGTGGGGAGAGAGAGGGACTTTGAGGGGACGCCTCAGAGGTCGGAGCGAGGGGCAGACAGTGTGTGACCTGCGGAGCCGCAACAGAGGAGGACGGGGGCCCAGGGCCAGCGGGGCAGGGCCGGGAGGGGGGGTCTGGGGGAGGGCTGCAGAAATGCATGAGCAAAGCACAGGCTGCTGCTCAGAGCCGGAGGCAGGGGCCGGTGTGACTGCTCAGGGGAGCACGGCTGGCTTTCTCTGGCTGGGCTTAAGCAGGAAAGGGTGAAAAAGAAAAAACCCAGGGCAGCCGCCAGTTACTCGTCAGCTGCTGTCCACGTGGGGCTGGGGGTCACAGGGATTATGTTTGCTCCCCGGATGGTCCTGCAGGCGGCTTCTGGGACAGCTCACTGCAGGTGAGGGCTTGGTTCTGGGGCTGGTTGCGGCGGGCTGTGGGCCAGAGTTCTATTTTTATTATAAGTTCTGAGTGATTCTTCCACCCCTTTCAAGGTTCACTTATCCTGGATGGGCTTGAGTCCTGCATTTTCAATACTGCAATTCAGCTGTCCAAATCCTGAATGGAGTCTGTCTTCTATAGAAGGTCTCCAGTGTGGATTATGCCGTTACTTCCTCTAAGGAGCCCTGCTCCCCTCCTCCCTTCTCTTCGCCCTCCCCTCCTTCCCTTTCCGTCCCTCTCCTTTCTCTCCCTCCTTCCATCCATCCATCTTTCTTCCCTTCCTTCTTTCCCTCCACCACGTACCCTTACGTGCCCGGCGCCACGCGGTGTGCTCAGAGCGGCTGGCAAGGGGACAGCCGTGACCTCCGCCCGGGAGATAACCGCCCAGAGACCCCTTCAGCACCCCTAATGTGACTCACGCCTGGTCCACAGAGGTGCCTCCTGGAGAGACAGCCGGCCGCCCTGGCCCAGACCTTGCAGACCCAGGTTGGTCTGCAGGTGGCCTCAGCTCCCCTGCCACGGTCTCACTGTCTCAACGTCTCCACCCTGTTCAGCCTTTACATCCTTGGGAAGCGGGGACCCCCAGGGGGGCGTGTCTTCTGCGAGGGCCTGACCAGGCCTGGAAGCAGCAGGAGAGACCGGCTGGCTGGGTTTTGGTTCTGTGAAGGCCCAGCGCTTCTCCAGGCACGTCTCTGTGCCGCTCACTTTGGCGCCGGGGCAGAAGCGCCGCAGGCTGGGCCCTGCCGTCGGACCTCTGGGCGGGTGGCCCTCCTCAGACTCAGTCTCCCATCGGGAACCCAGGCAGCAGCGCCCAGCGCTGCGCGGGCTCCCACGTGGTGACAGGTCACCAGGCACGGGTCTCCAAGGTCAGGGCTCCAGGGCCTTCTCACTCAGCCGCAGGGCTCCGCTGCTTCTTCCTAACATACTTTGGAAGTTTTAATTGGTATGTTATTCTTCTGTCTTTTGGTTCATCAGTTAAGCTTAATTTTGTAAACTTTTTATTCTGGAAAATTTCAAATGTACAGAAGTGGGGCAAATGGTACGATGAACCTTCTGCATGCAACCATCACTCAACTCCGAGGTCACTTTGGGGCTTATCTTGTTTTGTCTACAGATCTCACACACACACACACACACACACACACACACCCCTCTACACCTGCCCCAGACACACACACACATACCCCTCTACACCTGCCTAGACAGACACACACACACCCCTACACCTGCCCCAGACACACACACACACACACACACACACACACACAAACACCCCTACACCTGCCACAGATGGTTTTAAAGCAACCCTGAGACAGTCTCTGATTTTATTCATTAATTCCAGAGAAAGAGATGTGGCTTCTCTAACGCACCACGATACAATTTTCTCACCTGAACAGCACAAGACCACAGCATTGAATCCTGTTTTGTTCTATTTTGTTTTAAAAAAAAAACAAGGAAAACCCAGCCAGGATCCGAGCCCTTTCCGGACCTGTCCTGTGGCTGCCGGACGCGCCCAGAAGCCCACGGCTCCCGACGGCTCTGCCTCTGGTCTCTGGCCCGTGAACCCTCCTCTGACCCTGGATGTCCCAGAAACAAGCTGCTGCTCCCCCATGGCACAAAGCCAGGTTCAGCTGCTTCCCCATGCGCTGCGTGGTGCCAGTTCTGCTCTAACAGGCCGAATCCCCTTCCAACGAGAGCAGTTTGAATGCTGTTGTCTTATTAGGACCTGTTCCCCAAGTGATTCCCCAGTCTAGTGGTTCTCCCCGCAGGCCGCCCATTAGCACCCCCGAGCAGCGCTGAGATCACACAGGAGAACGTGCTATGATCCATCCGGGTGGAGGGGGCCCAGGCCCCAGTTTCTTAGCCGTCCACCGTGGCTCTCACTGCCAGCCTGGGTGAAGACCACCGTCCACCCCCCTCCTAGCTCTGACAGCATCCAGAGCACAGACAGGCTGGCCCACAGAGATAATTGTTCTGCGGGCCCGAAATCATTTCCTGTGACCCAGTTTTATACCTTCAAGTCTAGGCAGCAGACTGTGAAGCCAGCAAGCACAGCTAATTGAGAACCACAAGGGGCTCCCTTTCGCAGAGAGACGGGGCAGCCCCCATGTTCCAGCTGCCTGTGTCTTGCAGATGATGCCCCTGAGGTCTTCAAACCCGGCTGGGCGCTGCAGAAGGGTAAAGACCCACTTCTTCATTCCTTCTATGTCTCACAGTAAAACCTTCTTCCCCGGGAGGCTCCTTAAGCCAAGTGGAGAGCCACAAAGGTACCACCTGGGTATCATAGGCTAAATCCGATTTTAGTGGGCCTTCTGATACACGTGGGCATGTGCCACAGTAGAACTCTAAAATTACCCCAAGAGTCCCATCCCCTGGTGGTCTTGTGCTTTATAATCCACCCCCAGATTGCAGGCAGAAACAGTGACTATGATGGAATATTGTGCCTGTGAAAAGGTTACTGAGCACTTGACCTTGAGTTAACCAAAAGGCAGGGGAGCCCGGTGGGCCTGGCCTAATCAGGTGAGCGCTCCAAGGGACTGAGCCCTTCCTGGAGTGAGAGGTTGGAAGTCTGATGGGCCAACGGAGGGGGCACGTGGCAAGGGCCTGATGGTGTGAGCAGAAGAGGCCCTGGCCCTTCCACAGCAGCCCACCCATCCGCCCTCCCGGGAGCCCCGCCTTCCAGCCACGCCCTCCCCTCTGCACAGCAGCCTCCCTCCCCGGCCCTTCAGACACTGAGGCGGGTCCCTGCTGCTGTCCTGCAGAATGTGCTTGCTGTCCTCTGCCTCCTGGGAAAGGCTGAGGTTTCATCTTGCATCATCAACAAATATTGTAATAAGGTGCTTAGTCACTCAGTCATGTCCAACTCATTGTGACCCCATGGACTGTAGCCCTCCAGGCTCCTCTGTCCATGGGATTCTCCAGGCAAGAACACTGGAGTGAGGTGACGTTTCCTACTCCAGGGGATCTTCTCAACCCAGGGACCACACCCCCGTCTCCTGCGTCCCCTGCAGTGGCAGGCAGATTCTTTACACTAGCGCCACCTGGGAAGCCCCACTGTTATAACACTTGACATTTTGTAGAACATTCAGTTCAGTCCAGTTCAGTCGCTCAGTCGTGTCCGACTCTTTGCGACCCCATGGACTGCAGCACGCCAGGCCTCCCTGCCCATCATCAACTCCCAGAGTTTACTCAAACTCACGTCCATTGAGTCGGTGATGCCATCCAGCCATCTCATCCTCTGTCGTCCCCTTCTCCTCCTGCCTTCAATCTTTCCCAGCATCAGGGTCTTTTCAAATTGGCGGAATGTTTTTGATCCAACAGGGACTTTGCTAGAAACATTTGAGTTTGTCCCATTGTGTGTCTGTGTGCAAATGACAAACTAAGCCTTGAGAAGGTGTAGCAGTTTGCCCAAGGGGCTGGCCCCGGATTCAAAGATTGTGTGGCCATGACAAGTCTGAATCCCCCCATGGCTACTTGGCAAAGACTTGGGCCAACAGGACATCCGGGGATTCTGAAGCAGCAGCAGGTCCTCAGAGAGGTAGACAGAAGCCCAGAGAAGGGTCTGCACCTGAACTCGGGGGTCGTGGTTTTATGCCAGCTTGACGTCATTCACTTCCTGAGCGTGACGTCATTCACTTCCTGAGCGTGATGTCATTCACTTCCTGAGCGTGTGTGCACCACACACAGAAGCCGGAGCCAGTAATAACAGGGGTGGATTTGTCGCTGGAGGAAAGTGTCTTCAATAAAATAAGCTACTATGTAACTGTCTCATCTTTTGCATTTATTGTTTTTTTCCTTTTGCCTAAGAACATCTGATGCATTTCAGACTGGATCCGGTGAAAAAATAAGCAAACCCATAAAAGCAAGCTGAAACAATTCCTACTCTCAACACGTTAGCAATTGATGAGCTTATTTGTTGCTTATCCACACAACTTTTTCTTATCTCTAAATATGTTATGCGATGCCATGGTCAGTACCTCCTGTTTGATAATCAGCATGAACTCTAGATCACTAGCATCTGTAGAACTTTCTTTGGATGGCTTCACTGAATAAAAGAACCGTAGTTTATTCATCACGAGTTGGCAAGCGTCTGGGTCGTTTATGCTGTGATCAGCACCAATGTCACCACTCGGAAAATGCCAGCAAACTCTCACTGGTTGATAAATTAATGGGCTCATCTCTTAATAAGATGAAGATCTGTGAGGCTGCCTCACGGAAAGGAAAATTCAGATTCTTAAGTGTCAGTATTTCCAATCCTGGCCACTGCTAGACTTGCTTGAAAGGGCTTTTAGTGAATACAATGGGCTCAACCCCAGAGATTCGAGTCTAACTGGCGAGGGTGTGCCTGTCATAGGCATTGTTTTAAAGCTCTCCAGGTGATCCTAATTTGCAGCCAAGGTTGACAAACTCTGAAATAAGCTGTCTTTATAAAACGTGTGCTTGTTTATATCTTAATAACTTGTTCCTCTGACGTCTTTTTGAACTCCTTCCCATCTTGCTTACTGAGCTGGCCACATTAGCTTGAGAATGTCAACCAGGGGAGACAGAAAATTAATTTATTTGAGAGAACTGGCCGTTAGTTCATTTCATAAGCCAGGTGCGACCTTGAAACCAAGGATAGTATACGAAAGCCAAATTGCTGGGCCATCAAGCTTATGAAGATGGATCCCTAAAAGATCATTAGCAAATTGAATCCCTAAATGTATAGAAATGATAATAACCAATACCTAGGAATTGCCTACAAATATATGGAAGATTTAATGTTAGATAATCTGAAAATGTCATTGTTTTGAGAGAAAAAATTATCTCATTAGAAGTTAGAAAAAGCATCTTATAAAATTAATCATTCATGATGAAAAATAAAAATTTCTCATTGAAGTAGGAATTAGGGTTAGTGTTAGTGTTCTTCACCTGACGAAAGGTACCTAAATATACATAATGAATCATTCTAATGATGAAACATGGAAGCATCCACTTTAGAATCAACAAGGCAGGATTGACACATATCTTTATGCTTCTTATTGACATTACATATAAAAAGGAATCAATGGCATAGGACAGAAAAGATAAATTTGTCATTATTTACAAACATGCAAATATTTATATTTATGTCATTGCTTATAAATATGATTATCTACAGTAATAACAAAAATCTATAAATTACTAGAAAAATTAGGTGTTCAGCATGGTGGCTAGATATAAAATTGATTTTCAAAAGTGAATAGCAAAAACTTTATAGTAAAAAAAAATCTGATGTTTCTTTAAAACAGATCTGACAAATCATTTTTAAAATCCATTTGCAGAAAATCTGTACAGAAGATCCTTAAAGAAGGACCAGCCCCAGAGATTGGTGATCCTAATTTGGCTGAATACTTTCTGTTCATGAACAGGAAAACATAACAGCTCAAAAATATGAATTCTCTCCAAATAGATCTCTAGATGTAAGGCAACTCCATTCAGAATCACAACAGGGTTTTCATGAACTCAGTCCTGGGTTTCTAATATGTGCAGTGGCGATGAAAGGACTAAGAAAGAGCCATGTGTATTCTAGACAGAAGTAAGGAGTGGGGAGGGTTTGCCCAGCGGGCATGTATAATCATGAAACTACGACATTAAACTGACTCACTGGAAAAGGCCCTGATGCTGGGAGGGACTGGGGGCAGGAGGAGAAGGGGACGACAGAGGATGGGATGGCTGGATGGCATCACTGACTCGATGGACATGAGTTTGAGTGGACTCTGGGAGTTGGTGATGGACAGGGAGGCCTGGCGTGCTGCAGTCCACGGGGTCGCAAAGAGTCAGACACGACTGAGTGACTGAACTGAACTGACTGACTGAGGGCATTAAAGAGAGCGAGGAGCTGAGCTGAGCGCAACAGGTCAGCCAGTGGAGCACACGGACCAGGGCCACTTGATACACGACTGAGACGAGACGGGCACTACGGGTTGAAGGGAGGCTGTTCAGTAAATGGAACAGGAAAGCTGGTTTCCTTGTCCACGTGGAAGATCCCTACCTCACATCATACACAAAAGTCAACTTTACTGTGATCAAAAGTAGCAACATCAAAGGGCTTCCCAGGTGGCACAGTGGTAAAGAATCCTCCTGTCATGCAGGGGACACAGGAGATGTGGGTTCAGCCCTTGGCTCTTGAAGATCCCCTGGAGGAGGGCATGGCAACCCACTCCAGTATCCTTGCCTGGAGAGCCCCATGGACAGAGGAGCCTGGGGGCGACAGTCCACGGGGTCGCAGAGAGTCAGACACGACTGAGCAGGCACGCATCATATCACAGGAAGAGCAATGCTGGAAAATTCTTCATGAGAACATGTAGGTGGTTTTTGTTTCTTAACCTGGGGTAGAAAAAAGTTTTCTTAAACAATGTACTGAAAGCCAGCCAACCAATATGAAATATTGGTGAATTTGGCAAGCTAGATTAAAGATGGTATTGGTAGCACACGTAACTGACAAAGACTATAAAACAAACTTCTAGAAATTAACAAGAGGAACTTCCCTGACGGTCCAGTGGTTAAGACTCCCCGCTCCCACTGAGGGGGCCACAGCTTCCACCCCTGGTTGGAGAACTAAGATCTCGAATGCGTTGGGGCTTGGCCAAAAGAAAAAAAAGTAAAAGGAGAATTTTTTAAAAAATAAATGAATAAGGAAAAGACAACTGATTTAAATAGTGAGTGAAAGATATGAACAGGCCTTTCAGAGAAGAGGAAATATAGGGAGCCAATAAAAGCTGTAAGGAGATGACATGCTTCTTAAGAAATCAGGGAAGTGCCTGTTGTGTAGCGAGATACCGTTGCACACCCATGTTTGGCAAAATTATGAAGTCTAATAGTGCCAAGTATTAGAGAGGAAGCCGATTGAGAAGATACATGTTGTTGGTGGGAGTGTAAATTGTTGCCATCGTTTGGGAAATCAGTCGTGCAAATTTGGACCTCAGTCCACCCTGCAATCTGGCAACTCTAGTCCTAGGAAGCGTCAAGAGATTCACTTGCACAAAACAAGCAAACAAACAAACAAAAAAGAAAACGAAAACAATACAGTAAGAAAGAAAAAAAAGAGAGAGAGGGGTGCCCGAAGAGTGTTTAACAAGTCATGAGCAAGGACGCACAAACGTTTCTAGTAGCAGCAAACTGGAAGCATCCCAACTGCCTATATAAACTGGAATCCACTCACACCAAGCTACTGCACAGGGCCACACAGGAGCGAACAGCAGCCACAGTGAAAGCCTGACGACTGGTCCAGGGAAGTGGACCACGGCAGGGGACACAGGTTTGATTCCTGGTCAGGGAACTAAAATTCCCCTCATGCTATGTGGTGCGGCCAAAGATTACCAGCTATCACGCAAACAAGCAAAAAACTCTCCCCCAAAACCCCCACAAAACACGATGCCTCGAGGTAGCATAAGGTTGCATGAAAAAGCAAGCGCCAGAGGCTTCATATAGTATGAGAGCCTTTTTATATAATTTTTAAAATGCACAGCTACACAATATTTAGGACTCCATTGGAAGTCAGAGTATTTTTTATTTTTTGTACATGAATGTTCATAGCAGTATTATTTCTAATAGTCAAATGGTGGCATTATTCAAATGTCCATCAACAGATGAACAGATAAAAGATAGGATATCCACACAATAGAATATGATTCACTCATTAAAAAGAGTGAAGTACTGATATATGCAACAACAGGGATGAATATTGAAAACATCATGCTAAGTGAAAGAAAACAGTCCCCAAAAGACTACATTCTATATGGTTCCATTCATCTGAAAGTTCAAAATAGGGAAATCCATAGACTAAGATGGCATTAGTGGTCACTTAGGACTGGACGGGGCAGCTGCAGGGGAATAGGAGGGTAACAGCTAAAAGGATTTCCTTTTTTTTTTTTTGGCAGTGCTGAGTGGGTTGCAGGATCTTAAATCCTGACCAGACATTGAACCTGGACCCCCGAAGTAAGAGCATCAAGTCCTAATCACTGGACCCCCAGGGAATTCCCCCAGATTTCTTCTTCAGGTGATGAAAAAGTTCTGAACTTGACAATGGTGATGGTTGCTCTAATCTGTGAATACAATAGATCTCTTTCAGCTGGACACTTTAAAGGGTGAACTGCACAATAAATGAATTTATATCTCAATAAAGGGTTTTTAAAAAATCTCTCCTCATAATAATGGCCAGAAGCCCACTAACCCAGAAGTTTCTCTGGCCAATTCTCCCTTATAACTGTACTAGACAGTAGAAAGCATGGTCAACTGGAGGAAATTCAACTTTCAACTTGATAATTCCATATTCATGTTAGCCTCTTACCGCATACCGAGTAACAGGGAGGGAACTTCCTTGCCATGAAAAGCCTCAAATGTTGAAGCTGTAACCATGCCACACGAATGAGCTCATTAACAGAGATTCTGAAGGCCTTGGGATTTCAGGTCTTTCTATAAAGTCAAATAAAAGTGTTGCGATGTCACATACTCGCCTCCTTGGGGTGCTTTCTAAGGTGAGTTTCATAACGAGGAGGCTGAACCAAGAATGCACTTTATGTAATGACCAAAGCTGCTCCTATCCCGTTTGCTTTCGTTTTAGTTTTTAGTAATAAGGTGGGGGGCGGGGTGCATGCATGTGTGGGCTTAGTCATGCCTGACTCATTTCAGCCCTATGGACCATAGCTTGCCCGGCTCCTCTGTCCATGGAACTCGCCAGGCAAGAATATTGGAGTGGCTTGCCATTTCCTACTCCACAAAGTAGTTTTTTTTAAAGCAAAATAATGATGTGGACAGAGGAGCCAGGCAGGCTACCGTCCATGGGGTCGAAAGAATCGACATGACTTAGAGACTAAACAGCTACCACCGCCACCACCCCAACCAAGGATGAACCCCAAATGCAAGACAGTAGTTGCCGCTGAGGAAAGAGACAAAGTGGTAATAAGCACGTATGGAAAAGAACACGTCTGGAGGTGGTAGTCATCTGCAGCGGCCTCATGCAGGTGGCTGGTGAGTTCAGGGTGTTCAGCGTATAACAGACAGACAGACAGACAGACACACCTAGCAAAGGCAGCCATACACAGACCAGCGATGACGTTATAACCTGAACCTGGGCTTATGCACGGACCCCAGTTCTGTGCATCTGAGGTCCAACTTTCAAGGAAAGAGAGAAAAAGGGGAGCGAAACCGTACTTTAGCTGTGCTACCGAAGGCCAAGGAGCCCAGGAACAAACACGTGGTTTATAAATCCTGTGGTTTCGCCTCAGTTTCCAAATCCATCTTCCGAGATTGACATTCTCGACTCGGGTGTGTATCGAGAAAGACTGAAAGGTGTTGTGAGGCTGGAAACGTCTTCCAGACAGTCCTGATCACCCCCACCCGAGCAAACGCCCCTTTATCCTGTGCTGCTCTGCACGGAGCTGTCAGGCTGCTGTCAGAGTTTCCCAGAAGTGTCTTCGTTGGTCCTTCTGGTCCTAGAGGTAGCGTTGTGTCTCCAAGGCTTCCTATGCAGGCGTGCTCAGTCTCTTCAGCCGTGTCCCACCCCTTGTGACCCCATGGACTGTAGCCCACCAGGCTCCTCTGTCCATGAGATTTCCCAGGCAGGAAGAAGTGGGTTGCCATTTCCTCCTCCAGGGGATCTTTCCATCCCAGGGATCAAACTGGTGTCTCCTGCATAGCTGGTAGATTCTTTACCACCAAGCCACTGGGGAAGCCCTAAGCCTTCCTATAGATGAGGCCGCAGTCTGTGCTCTGTATACAGAAGGAGGAATCCCTGCTGCAGGCAGCCAACTCCCTTCCTGGGTGTTAAACTGCCCCCTGTCTTCCCTGCTCTTGACTGACTGCGCTCTGACCCTCTTGAAGGAGTCTGCGCTGACTGCCTTTTCTTGTCCAGCTGGGCGGTCGGAAGCCTGTTCTGCAGCGATGCTGTTAACCCCATTCATTTCTACTCATGCTTTTACCTTCTGTTTCACTATGACTTCGTTCTATATTAAAGTTATCTAATTGTCAATTATTAAAGCGACCTGATCCTGCTCAAATATTGGGGCCTTGAGCAGATAGTTTCATGTTGCTCCAAGAGAGAGCCTGGCAGAGCATACTGTTAATGAACAGAGGGAGTCACCTCTCTGAGGCATTTGTTATGAGGAGCCTGCAGGCCCAGCATTTAAAGACACCTTAAATGACCTGGCTCATCTGCTCTGGCCCACAGTGTAGGTGCTGTTTCTCAAAAGAGACGCAAAGTGGTGAAAGGAGAGTCCTGCCATTTTGCTAAGGAGAGGTACGACTTATTTGTATTGAAGCAAACAGCTCAGCGGTCTTCCCTGGTGGCTCAGAGGTAGAGAAACTGCCTGCTGAGCAGGAGATGAGGGTTCAATCCCTGGGTCCAGAATATCCCTTGGGGAAGGGAACTTCAACTGACTCCAGTATTCTTGCCTGGGAAATCCCAGGGACAGAGGAGCCTGGTGGGGTACAGTCCATGGAGTCACAAAGAGTTGGACATGACTTCAGTTCAGTTCAGTTGAGTCTCTTTGCTGCACACCCCTGGTGCAGCAAACCAGGCCCCCCTGTCCTTTACCAGTTCCCGGAGTTTATTCAAACTCATGTCCGTTGAGTCAGTGATGCCATCCAACCGTCTCATCCTCTGTCATCCCCTTTTCCTCCTGCCCTCAATCTTTCCCAGCATCAGGGTCCTTTCCAATGAGTCGGCTCTTCATATCAGGTGGCCAAAGTACTGGAGCTTCAGCTTCAGCATCAGTCCTTCCAATGAATATTCAGGACTGATCTCCTGTATATTGTCACTCTGCTTATTTAACTTATATGCAGAGTACATCATGAGAAACGCCGGACTGGAAGAAACACAAGCTGGAATCAAGATTGCCAGGAGAAATATCAATAACCTCAGATATGCAGATGACACCACCCTTCTGGCAGAAAGTGAAGAGGAACTAAAAAGCCTCTTGATGAAAGTGAAAGAGGAGAGTGAAAAAGTTGGCTTAAAGCTTAACATTCAGAAAACAAAGATCATGGCATCTGGTCCCATCACTTCATGGGAAATAGATGGGGAAACAGTGGAAACAGTGTCAGAATTTATTTTTGGGGGCTACAAAATCACTGCAGATGGTGACTGCAGCCATGAAATTAAAAGACGCTTACTTCTTGGAAGAAAAGTTATGACCAACCTAGATAGCATATTCAAAAGCAGACACATTATTTTGCCGACTAAGGTCCGTCTAGTCAAGGCTATGGTTTTCCCTGTGGTCATGTATGGATGTGAGAGTTGGACTGTGAAGAAGGCTGAGTGCCAAAGAATTGATGCTTTTGAACTGTGGTGTTGGAGAAGACTCTTGAGAGTCCCCTGGACTGCAAGGAGATCCAACCAGTCCATTCTGAAGGAGATCAGCCCTGGGATTTCTTTGGAAGGAATGATGCTAAAGCTGTAACTCCAGTACTTTAGACACCTGATGCAAAGAGTTGACTCATTGGAAAAGACTCTGATGCTGGGAGGGATTGGGGGCAAGAGGAGAAGGGGACAACAGGGGATGAGATGGCTGGATGGCATCACAGACTTGATGGACGTGAATGTGAGTGAACTCCAGGAGATGGTGATGGACAGGGAGACCTGGCGTGCTGCGATTCATGGGGTCGCAAAGAGTCGGACATGACTGAGGGACTGAACTGAACTGAACTGAACTGATCTCCTTTAGGATGGACTGGTTGGATCTCCTTGAACTCTGAGGGACTCTCAACAGTCTTCTCCAACACCACAGTTCAAAAGCATCAGTCCTTCGGTGCTCAGCTTTCTTTAGCGACTAAAGAAACAACAGAAACAGGTCACTGGGTGGACTCCAGGGCGGGCAGGGGAGGGGTTCTTCTGTCGGTTTCAGCAACACTTACTAGTTGACAATTTCCTCCAGCTTTTATTGCTAAACTTCAATCAGCCTAAAGGGTAGTAGCTTAAAGCAAAGACAGTGATTTTGTTATTTTTAGGTTGGTATTTTCTCCCTCCTGCTCCTCCCTTGGGAAGCTGACCGGAGTCTGTTGTTGGATTGCATCAAGGGGTGTCATCTCAGAGGCGGCCTCACTCAAGTCTGGTGGTTGTTGCCGGCTGTCAGCTGGGACCTGAGCGGAGCTGTCAGCCAGGACATGCATCCCTGTGGCCTCGCCATGCACCCCAGGAATCCTCTAGTGTGACAGTCGGGTGACACCAAGCCCCGTGATGCGGGACCTAGAAGCTTTCTCTGTCTGGAGGCCTGGCCTTGGAAGACCAAGGTCACACGGGCCCCACTGGTAGGATGCGAACTCAGAGGGGAGGAAGCAGGTGTGGTCCCTGAAGGAGGTGCTCACGGGACCGAGTGCCTGAGGGCGCCACGGGCAGGGCAAGGGGACCCCGCTTCTGCCGGCCGAGTAACTTGCATGCTGGCCTGGCACTTGGGGAGGGGAGCGGGAGCAAGGCGGGAAGTGGATCTGGCTTGATTTGTTCATTATTATTTGTCCACGTGTTTCCTCACTCTCTCCCTACCTTGGGGGCATTTGGTGAATGTGTCCATCAGGCCTTGTGCTGGGGAGGCTGAGGGCAGCAATGACGGAGCAGGGAGCTTGGCCTGTGGCCCTCAGTGCCAGTGAGTGAGGACTGCATTGCAGCCCTGCTGCGAGAAGTCCCTGGGGGCATCCCTGGACCTGGCAAGCCCAACCTCTCCAGGGGGATCATGACTGGGGCTCAGGCTGCCAGGCAGGGCAGCTGGGACCATGGTGCTCCCCTTCTATATTTAAAAAATAATTTTATTTAGTTTTGGCTGTGTTGGGTCTTTGTCGCCTCACAAGCTTTTCTCCAGCTGGGGCAAGCAGGGGGCTACACTTGAGGTACGGTATACGGGTTTCTCTTGCTGTGGATGGGTGCTAGGATGCGTACTTAGGGCTCCTGGATTCTAGAGCGCAGACTCAGCAGTTGGTGCACAGGCTTAGCTGCCCGAGGCACGTGGGATCTTCCTGGATCAGGGATGAACCCCGTGTCTCCTGAGCTGGCAGGAGGCTCTTAACCACTGAGTCCCCCGCCCCGGGAAGCTCCCCACTCACCCTCCTGAGGCTGGTTCCCCATCAGCTGGTCTCCTAGCATCTCTGCCCCAGCGTGGGAGGTTGGAGGCCCCAGGTCGATGCTAGAAACTAGAGCTTGTTTAGCAATCCAGTGCATCCAGGCGGTTGGTTAGATCATCAAGCCAAACTGAAAGTGACACCAAGTCCTCGTTATGGACTCGAGACGGGGGAGAGGCAGGGAGCGCTCCAGGTCCCGTGTTCCCGGAGCACCTTGGACAGATGGACGGTGCCAGCTGGGGTCTGGGGGTCAGCACAGCCTGGGCATACCATCTCTCTGCTGGGAACCCCTCAGCTGGAGGGCTTGGGGGAGGGATGGGGGCGGTGGTAGGGGCCGGGGATGGAGCAGGGGTCAGTTGCAAGGAGACCGCAGTGTCTGGCTCAGGGGGCTTCAGGCCTTGACTGCAGTTTCCTCCAGGAAACCCCGATGTACCACGAGACTTGGTATGGAGGCCGTGGACATCGCTCTCTCCCCATCTCTACCCCTGGGGCCTGACAGATTACACGGAGGGATTTGGCCTGAAAATAGAAACTTTGGAGACCAGGGCAAGCCCTACAAAGTGAGGTTGTAGAGGGAGAGGACCCTGGGGTGGGGCTGGCAGGTAAGACACTGACTCTCCCCTCCAACCCCCAAGGAGAGACTCAGCCCCCTAGGCCTGCGTCCTGCACTCGTCCGGAGGTGGGTTCCACCGCCCCCCACATCCTTAGGTTGCAAGCCTGTGTGCGTGGTCGCTCCCGACTCTGCGACCCCATGGACTGTTGCCCACAGGGCTCCTCCGTACATTGGATTCCCCAGGCAAGATTACCAGAGCAGATTGCTGTTTCCTCCTCCGGGGGATCTTCCCGACCTAGGGATCGAACCGCATCTCCTGCATTGGCAGGCAGATTCTTTACCCCTGAGCCCTGGGGAAGCCCATCCTTAGGGTATTAGTCATCGATTCCCCGATGTGGCCCTCACCCTGATTACTGTCCCGGGAAGGCACACCGCCCGCCCCGGCTGCCAGGAACTGCACTTTCTCTCCTGTTCTCCGCTTGCACCCTGAGGATGTCGCCTGTGCTTGCTGCCACCCTTCCTGGGGTGGGGAGCCTGCCCCCCTGCCCCGTCCCGCCCCACCCCTGCAGCAGAGTCTAGGCACCCGTCTCCTGCTAAAGGGCTTTCTCCCTTTGGGGCAGAGCTGTTCTTTGTCTGTCTAGTGTTCACCTCTGCCTTCCCCACCCAGGAAAACCTGAAATCCACTGAAGAAAATCTGTTTCCAGGGCCCCTTTCAACTAAGGTGGGAAGGAGGTGACCAGCCCCTGCACAGCCCTGGGGAGAAACAGCGAGACCCCCCCCTGCCGCCAACCCCAGGTTCCTCCACTAAGTGTCATCTGCTTGCCGGCCCGAGTGCTCAGCGGGCGGGCAGGGGCTTCAGCCCAGGGGCCAATGCAGCAACTCCCCTGCAGACGGCTGAGCCCATCAAGTGTGCACCAGTGACGGAAGGGGTCGGGGACGGGTGTCCGTGGGAGTCTGGTCGGGACAGATTTCAGGTTCCAGTCAGGTTTTACCTCCTTGTGTTCTTGGCATCATGGACCTTGAGCCACGATGAAATTTCCGGGGGAAGCCAGGGCACCCGAAGGCTTAGCGGGAGGAAGCCTTGCAAGAGAATTTCGGTGTCAATGGCCCTTCAGAGCGTTACCGGGCAGGCCGTGCTGCAGGAAGGCCGTTCTCTTTCATCTCTGCCAGGACTGCCACGAGATCCTTTAGAAAATCAGCTCTTCTCGGCCAGAGGCCCAGCGTCTAGACAGCCTGGTTTGCCAAGACCCAGGGCCTGCTTCAGATAGGAGGAAGGAGGCGGCAGGCGGGTCTGGATCACGAAGCTGCTCTCAGTGTTGATTTACCCCAAACCCTCCCAGACAGGAGTGCCGTTCTGGGAGGGCTGCCTCCTCTCCAGGGAGATGGTGCCCTCCATCCATCTCTGCTGGTCACTGGCTCGGGTGGGAGAGAGCTCAGGCCCTAGGTGTTAACCGGAAGCCGCTGGATGCGGAGGTTCGTTTTGGGTTCAGCCAGAACTGGCATTTCTGAGAGCCCCCGATCCTGGGGCTTCCCCAGTAGCTCAGATGATGAAAGTGAAAGCCGCTCAGTTGCATCCGACTCTTTGTGACTCCATGGACTATAGAGTCCATGGAATTCTCCAGGCCAGAATACTGGAGAGGGTAGCCTTTCCCTTCTCCAAGGGATCTTCCCAACCCAGGGATCGAACCCAGGTCTCCTGCGTTGCAAAAAGATTCTTTACCAACTGAGCCATCAGGTAAACAATCCTCCTGCAAAGCAGGAGAACTGGCTTCGATCCTTGGGTTGGGAAGATCTTCTGGAGAAGGGAATGGTAACCCACTTCAGTCTTCTTGCCTGGAGAATCCCATGAACAGAGGAGCCTGGCAGGATCTCAAAGAGTCGGACACAGCGGAAGCAACTTACCACACACATTGTGGAAATGTTAAAAAGCTCACTCAGAATTTAGTTTTCTTGGACACTGTGAAAGTCTCTTAGCCATAAAGCTATGAACCTTTTATTTATGTAAACATTAGAATGTTAGTATTCAGCAGAGTGCTCATGCACGTTTTCAGAATTGTCTAGAAGTAATGAACTGTAGCTTCTCTTGGGGATTTATTCATTTTTTCCCCCCAAACTGACTGATGCGCCTCTCTTAGGTGCTAGACAGCTTGCTGGATGCACTGACTGCTGGGATCAAAGTGGTCCCAGAGGCCTGACCTCTGCCCCCAGTGCACAGGCCCTCGGGGGAGCGGGAGGAGGAGAAGCAGAGTGATGGTTATAGGTGAGTCCAGCCCAGCAGGCGTTCACACTGGTGGGCATGGCTTGGGTGGGATGGAGGAGACCCCAAGTTCAGTTACCACCCGAGAGTCTGGGTGGCCAGAGGAGGGATCCAGCGGACCTCGGTGAGGAGCAGGCGGCTGGGGACGCCTGGCTCTCTTGGCTTTTCCGTGATGGGCACCTGCTGGGTGGCGGGACGTGAGCTATGGAAGAGGCAGGGGGAGTGGGAACAGCGGGCGGTCATCTCCCTGGAGCTCAGTGGCGAGGCAGAGCTGAGGGGACAGACGGAGCTCCATGGACACCCCTGTGCCGTCAGACGAGAAATGCGGGTGGACAGGAGCAGGCAGAGGGGCTCAACCCCGGGGGTCCCGGAAGGCCGGGGTCCCCGGGGGAGAGGAGGGCCCTGATGGGTGTCAGCCTCCTCTGCTCCCTGGGTCTCCCTGGCTCTCACTCCAGCAGGGGGCCTGGCTCTCCCCGTCACCTCTCCCTGGGTGGAAATCCCCCTGAGGCCGAAGTCGCCACCTTCCTGCTTTCACTCCCTTGTCGGTGACGCCCACCCCACCCCTGACGTGTGGCATCCTCCCACCTCGCAGGGGCAAGCACCCTTCCCTGGACCGCTCACCCCGCGGCCCCAGCCCCGTGCTCCCAAGGCCAGGCCCTCGCGAGTGGGCCCTCCCAGCCCTGCCCCAGGCCTCGCGCCTCGGCTCCGCGGGAATCAAGAACCGCAGGTGCAGGAGCTGAGGGCTCAGAGCTCCGTCTCTCACCGTTTGGAGGCGGGAAGCGTGAGATCGAGGTGCGGGCAGGGCTGGTTCCTCCTGAGCCTCGCTCCTCGGTGTGTAGCTGGTCACCTTCCTGCCGTGTCCTCCCGTGGCCTTCCTCCTGTGCATGTCTGAGACCCGATCTATTCTTACGGTGGCTCTGTCCTAGATTAGGGCCCCGCCTTTATGACCTCAGAGCTTCCCTTGGAGCTCACCTGGGAAAGAATCCTCCTGCAATGACCTGGGTTCGATCCCTGGGTTGGGAAGATCCCCTGCAGAAGGCAAAGGCTACCCACTCCAGTATTCTGGCCTGGAGAATTCCACAGACTGTATAGTCCACGGGGTTACAGAGGGTCAGACACGACTGAGCGACTTTCATGTCACTTTATGGCTTCATTTAGCCTTTGATAAACCTCGATAGCACATTAAAAAACAGAGACATCACTTTGCCAACAAAGCTATGGTTTTTCCAGCAGTCATGTATGGATGTGAGAGTTGAATCCCAAAGAAGGCTGAGCACTGCAGAATTGATGCTTTTGAACTGTGGTGTTGGAGAAGACTCTTGGGAGTCCCTTGGACAGCAATGCGATCAGACCAGTCAATCCTAAAGGAGATCAACTTTGAATATTCACTGGAAGGACTGATGCTGAAAATGAAGCTCCAATACTTTGGCCACTTGATGCCAAGAGCCGACTCACTGGAAAAGACCCTGATGCTGGGAAAGATTGAGGGCAGGAGGAGAAGGGGATGGCAGAGGATGAGATGGTTGGATGACATCACCGACTCAACGGACATGGGTTTGAGCAAGCTCTGGGAGATGGTGAAAGATGGGGATGCCTGGCGTGCTACAGCTCATGGGGTCGCAAAGGGCTGGACACGACTGAGCAACTCAACAGTAACAGAAATGATAAGACAGCGAGAGAAAGCTGTTTTCCCGGGAAGAATACCTCCTCCCTTAGCTTACTAAACTGTGTTCACAGCTCCATCAGAAAAGGAAAAACATTCATTTTGGAAGACTTTGAGGACTAATTTCCTACCTGTTCCAATTTCCAGTTTGTAATAAAAGTTTCCTCTCCTTTCCTCTGCTGCTGCTCTGGAGATTGGAGCCGGCCCGCCATAACCTGGGCAGGGCCGCTTTATTAGCATTTCTCAAAGTCGCGACAGACACACCTGCTTTCCGATACCTCACTTACTGCGTTCTTAGTGCAGGCACGCTTCTGAAGGTCGGGCCTGTGACCGGCGGTGCACAGTGAAGGGGGCTGGGATGGGGGTGGGCAGCCCGACCCGTGTCGCAGAGCCAGTGTGGAGGTGGCTCCGGGGCTCCGTCCCTCCCGGGCTTTTGATCCCCTGCAGCTTTCAAAGTGCTCTCCTGCTGGATCTGGAAAACACCCCAGACTAATGCGAGGGGAAGGAGGGAATCTGAGATGTGTGCACTGAATCCTCAGAAAGCGTTAGTTGTTCAGTCGTGTCCGACTCTTTGTGACCCCATGGACTGTAGCCCACCAGGCTCCTCTGTCCATGGGATTCTCCAGGCAAGAATACTGGAGTGGGTTGCCATTCCCTTATCTGGGGATCTTCCCAACCCAGGGATCGAACCTGGGTCTCTCGCTCTGCAGGCAGATTCTTTACTCAGAACTTAGGGGTCTAAGTCCTGTTTCACCTACAGATGCCTGAGAGACACAAGATGCTTTTCCACCCAAATCCCAAACCTCTCTTCCAGGGCCCCTCACCTGGCTAACCCTGAGACTCCTGGAGCAGCCTCGACTCCTTTTTGGTCCAGGGGGCTGGGGGCAGAGCCTGGGAATGCCTAGGGGGTTTTCAGGGAAGACAGGCTGCTCTGACCCCACCATAAGGAGACTGTCCTTAAGCTCTGCCCCTTGCCCCGCCGGTGCCCTCCTGAGGCTGAGGGTTCACGCGGATACTGGGCTGCCCTGAATCACCCATGCCTGGGGGTGTGGGCGTGAAGCGATGGGGAGACTGTTTCACATTTCACTCTTCTCTAGAAGGCAGCGGAGTGAGCAGCAATGCACAGTGTTTGCAGCACGACTGTTCACAGCAACCTGCAGGTGGGAGAGCCCGCACGCCCACCGGCCAACCATCAGCGGACACGTGGACAGAGGAAACGTGGCCTGTTCACACGATGGACAGGAGCTCGATATAACGTGGATGGCACTTGAAAGCACTGTGCTCAGAGAGGGAAGTCAGACACGGGGCTATGAGTGGACCGACTGCATCTACATGGACACCCAGAATGGGGAGGCGGAGGGGAGATCAGGGGCACAAATTGCACAGATTCAAATGGTAATGTCCTCTGGAAAGCGCCTCTCAGACACGCCAAGAGACAGTGTTGAGCAGATAGCTGTGCGTCCTGTCAGGTTCTCAGAGAGCTCAGGCTGTGAGGCGTCATGGGGTCTGAGAGGCACTTTTTAAGATGGGGGAAGTTCAGGAGCTGAACCGCGGGGTAGAAGCTAAGAGACACCCCGAAAATGGGACACAGCATCCTCTCCTTCCTGGGGGTGATGCTGGGGGAGTCTGGGGTGAAGAGAAACCCAGTTTTCTTTTCTGTAAGGAGGGAGAGTTTGGGGTTATTCTCAATTGTTCATAAGCAAAGTGCTGCAAAGACCTATGTGCCATTTCCAGAAGATAAGTGATACCACACGCATGGGGAAGAGAACAGCTCATATTTGCAAATTTCTAATGAGACTGCTCTGCACCAAAATTAGATGTGCTGGCGTTTTCTCTTTTCGATTAGAATACGGGGACAAAATTGCCCTCTGGTGCCCCCCAGTGATTGTCCATCTTCGTTAAACCAGTCCTAGATACAAAGGTCAGAGCTGGGCCTGGGTCTTGCCTGTGGCCCACATGTGTGTCTCGGGGAGGGCAGCTAAGGGAAACAGAGAGCTCAGGCTGCAGGTCTGCCACCTGGGGTTGCCCGTGGAGCCTCTGCTGTGGTTGGGGGGCCCACCTGTCATCTGCCCCCAAACACTGAATGACAGAGCTTGCTCAGGGGCCCTGGGAAACTTGAGGACTGAGGGTCTACACCCTTGGGCAGGAGTGGAGCCGGCCAGCCCAGGGGACGCAGTATTCTGGGGAAAATGTCCAGCACAAGGAAGCGCCCTGGGCTGGTGTTTGGTTCTGAATAGCCTCCAAAGCCCCACTCAGTGCAGTGACGGCAGCTCCAAGGGGAGGCTGCGATGCCCGCCGCAGTCCCGGGTTGGGAGACCCGTTGGGGGTGAGACCGCGTGCTCCAGCTTCCGACCCCCAGGGGCTGGGAGTTGGTGATGGGCCAGGAGGCCCGGTATGCTGTGGTCCACGGGGTCGCAAAGAGTTGGACACGACTGAGCAACTGAACTGAACTGTGAAGACTCCAGAATTTTAATGCCAGAAACGAAGTCTGGACTTCTGCCAGAGACTATACTTCTGAATTAATTGTGTACAGAGAATGAAAGCTTATTTAATTTCTGTTGTTTGGAGGTTTTTTGTTATGTGTAGCTGAACCAAAACCAAACACACTGGGAGAAGGAAGATTAAGACTTAATAGTGATACATCCTGGTAACACAAGACACAGTTCTTGATGAATAACTGGTGTGCGAGGTGTAAGGAAAAGAGACGGAGGCTTAGATGACATGGGTTTTATGCTTGAGAGCTGGGTAGACAATGGGAAGAGCACATTAGGAAAGACTGTGGCTTTGATTTTGGGCAAAGGATGCCCAGGCTATTGGAGATGGGGGCTTAGATACTAAGGGATAGGCCTGGGGTAGAGAGTACCCCAAAATAATAGGTGGGACCATGATCAGCGAACTTCCTTGGTGGCTCAGAGGTAAAGAATCTGCCTGCCAACGTGGGAGACTCGGGTTCGATCCCTGGGTTGGGAAGATCCCCTGGAGAAGGAAATGGGAAGAGCCGGCTTACTGGAAAAGACCCTGATGCTGGGAAAGATTGAGGGCAGGAGGAGAAGGGGATGACAGAGGATGGCCTCACTGACTCAACAGACACAAGTTTGAGCAAACATGGGGAGATGGTGAAGAACAGGGAAGCCTGGTGGGCTGCAGTCCCTGGAGTCACAAAGAATTGTACACGACAGAGCGACTGAACGACAACCCCCACCAGCGGTCTTGCCCGGGGAACACGGTGGACAGAGGGGCCGGGTGGGCTGCAGTCCACGGGTCACGAGAGTCAGGCCCTGGTGAATAAACAACAGCAACCACAGCGTGCTCCTCCTTGGAGCTCCCAGCTGCAGTGCTGAAGTGGGGGGCTCCTTCGTCTCCTGCCCACCGCCCCCACATATCCGTAGCAGCACTTTATTCAACTAAAAACCATTTTCCAACCTTATTTTACAGAAACATCCTTGCATCATAAAAGAGAGGAGAAGTGTGGCTCTGGTTAAAACATGGTCGAGCTCAGAGCCTTCCTACCCCTCTCCCACCCCAATCGAATCCCGCTGTCATCCTTGACAACGTGAGGGGCTCACACACACTCCTCTGACCACTGAGCGGCCCTCCTTGGCCAGCCCTGCTGTCCAGTGGGTGTTCACAGCCGGATGTGCGGCCCTTCGGTCTCGGCAGGCTCCACACCAGAGCCAGCCCACGCCACAGCAGGCACTGATGCTGTGCGCTCTGGGTGGGAGGGCTGGTATCCGGTCCCCTGATTGCCAGCAGGATTTTGGGGGTGTGGGGTGCTGTCTGGAGGGCTGGTTTGGTGTGTGCTCAGCACTCTGGGGCTGACGTCAGTGGGAGATGAGGCCAGAGTCTTTTTTAAGAAGTATCTTCATTGAGTTCTAACCCACTTATCATACAAGACTGTCATTTAAAGTGTACGACGATCTGATGGTGTGTTGGACAGTTTTCTCTGTTGACTCAGCTGGACCACGGTGTCTAGGTGTGTGGTCAAAGATTATCGTGAGTGTGTCTGTGAGGTTGCTGCTTGGCTGAGATTAATGTTTACATCAGTGGAGTGAAGCAGATTCCTTAAAATAATCCTCTCTACCGTCACACCCTCTTGGCTCTGTTCTCTGAGGACCTTGACTAAGGCAAGCGTTTTTGGGCACATTCACAGATCTGTGCGGTCATCACCACTGCAATTGAATTTAGAAATGTCATCACCCCAAAGAGATCCTGCAGCTTTAAACATCACCCTTCAAGCTCCCTAATCCTTCCCCAGCCCTTGACAACTTCTCATCCTATTTTCAGTCCCTACAAATTTGCTTATTCTGGACATTTCCTACAAATGCAGTCATACGACACGTGGTCTTTCATGAACCTCAGCCACAGGGGGAGCTCAAGTAGGCTTGTACAGTACCATCAACAGGAGGATGCTGGAACACACCAAAAAAAGATATCCCACATCCAAGGACAAAGGAGAAGCCACAACGAGACGGCTGGAGGGGCGTAATCGCGTTAAAATCAAATCCCGTACCCTCCAGGTGGGCGACCCACATATTGGAGAACAATGATACCAAAGAAGTTCTCACACTGCTGGGAAGGTTCTGAGCCCCATGTGAGGCTTCCCAGCCTAGGGGTCAGAGAGAGGGCCTGGGAATCCCCGGGGAATCTGATTTTGAAGGGCAGCGAGATTTGATCCCAGAACTGCCCCACAGGACTGGAGGAAACAGACTCTTTTGTTTCCGTAACGTCTTCACGGTCACCCGTGTTATGGCATTGTCAGTACTTCACTGCAGCTTTTTGCTGACTAACATTGCGTCGTATGGACCCACTGCCTTTTGAATTCAATCATCACTTGGTGGACATCAGGGTTGTCCTCACTTTCGGCTGATGGGGTGATGGTGTTAAACTTCGCATGTGAGTGTATGGTTGCATACCCATCGTGGGCACACCCCAGCGTGGACTGGCTGGGTCTCGAGGTGACTCCGGGTGTCACCTTCTGAGGAGCTGCCAGACTGGTTTCCCAGGAGGCTGCGCCCTTTCCCTTTCCCCCAGCAGTGTGTGGGGCCAGACTCCTGGTGCCAGGGGAGGCCTGGGGATGCCTTTGGGTTTGAGTGTCATTAAATGACTCCTGGGATGTCCACGATGGCCTGGGGTGCGAACAATCCTGAACCGTATGTGTGTGGATGTCGGATGTGGATGTTGAGGGGGTGTGTGTGTGTGTTGAGGGTGTATGTCAGAGTGTGTGTGTATGTCAGGTGTGTGTGTGTGTGCATGTTGAGGGGATGTGTGTGTGTGTGTATGTCAGGGATATGTGTGTGTGTATGTTGAGGACATATGTGTGTGTATATGTTGAGGACATGTGTGTGTGTATGTCAGGAGTGCGTGTGTGTGTGTGTGCTGAGGGTGTATGTCAGAGTGTGTGTGTATGTTAGGGGTGTGTGTGTGTGCATGTTGAGGGGATGTGTGTGTATGTGTATGTCAGGGATATGTGTGTGTGT
>SJYQ01095274.1:73077-106156 GCA_006410935.1 Redunca redunca
GTATGTGTATGTTGGGAGTGTATGTGTGTGTGTGTGTGCATGTCAGGGATGTGTATGTGTATGTGACGGATGTGTTTGTGTATGTTGGGAGTGTGTATGTGTGTGTGCGCGCACCTGTCAGGGATGTGTGTATATGTCGGGGATGTGTGTGTGTATGTTGGGACTGTGTGTGTGTGTGCATGTCGGGGGTGTATGTATATGTTGGCGATGTGTGTGCACATGGTCCTTACTGGGGACCTCAGAGGTGTACTGGATCAGGCCCTCGAGCGTGGTGGCCCAGTGACTCGAGGTGGACGTCTGGAGGGTCTGCTGGCCGGGGTGGTGCGCTGGGCCTGTGTGGAGCTCCTTGGGGGCCCCGGGCCAGAGCCAGCCCGCAGCCCCCTGCACTGGTGTGGGACCTCCCCCCTGCCGATACCTCACTACCCCAGGGCACCACGAGCACGCAGAGAAAACCGGAGTGGGGACTGACATCCCCGGACTGCAGACAAGCCCATCCGGGTGGGAGTCGTAACTGAGAGCTTGAAAGCTAGAGACAGGGCGGAGCACCTCATTTAATCATCTTATTATGACTGTGATGCCTGAGGCCTCAGAGATGCTCGGGGCCGTGGCTCACAGAGAGCCAGCCTTCCTGAGGCTGAGGGGTGGCCGCGCAGCTGCGGCCATGGGTCACACTCCACTCAGGAAGGTGCCATCTGAGCCTGCCTTCCACTCTGAGAACCAGCTTATTCCTGCTCAGGGCTGCGTCTGCACTGTTTGTCCGGAGGATTTAACCCGAGGCCTGAGACAAGAGGAACCTGCGCTCTCGTGTGAAGTCTGGTGGGGGCTGTTATCTGTCAGCTGTCACTGTGCAACAAGTGAGCCTTGAGTTTAGTGGCTTAGGGCTTCCGAGGTGGCTCAGATGGTAAAGAGTCTGCCTGCAATGCAGGAGGCCTGGGTTTGATCCCTGGGTTGAGAAGAACCCCTGGCGAAGGAAATGGCAACCCACTCCAGTGTTCCTGCCTGGAGAGGGCCACCGTCCTCGGGATCACAGTAAGCTGGGCGTGACTGACTGACTAAGCACATACACCTAGGGGCTTAAAGCGACATGCACTCGCTTCCTGACAATCTCTTTGAGCTGGGAGTCGGGCCTGGCTTTGCTGGGTCCTTTTATGCCATCAAGATGTTCATGAGGCCTTAGCCGCCTCTAACTTGCAGTGGAGAAGAACCTCACTGGTGGTGGGCAGGGTCAGTTCCTCGACGGGACTACCTTCAAGTCCTTGCCACGTGGGCCTCTGCAGAACCTGAGGGAGAGGCAGCCAGCAAAACGAAATCACCAGCTTCTGTAACCCAGTCATGGAAGTGACTTTCCCTCAATGTTGCCGTGTTCTCAGGCTTGAAGTGGTCACGTGAGTGGGGTGGGGAGCAGGGGTTGATTACACAAGACCGTGGGTACCAGGGGGTGGGCATTCTTGGACCGTCCTCCAGGATGCTGCCACGAGCCTTGGAGCGGTGCTGTCCATCAGAAGTAGTTAAAATAGTGAGAATAAACTGGCAAATTAATTTGAACTATTTATTTAATCAGATCTATCTAAAAATATGATTTCAGGGACTTCCCCGGTGGCCCAGTGATGAAGAATCTGCCTTGCAAGGCAAGGAACACGGGTTCGATCCCTCATTGGGGAGCTAAGATCCTACATCCTTCGGAGGAACTAAGCCCTTGAGCCACAGCTGGAGAACCTGTGCGCTGAGGCAGAAGGTCCTGCCTGATGCAGCAGCGATCCGGGGCGCTGCACCCAAGACCCAGTGCAGGCAAATAAATAAACAAGTAAAAACTTTTATAATACGATTTCAGCACATAATCGGGATCGAGACTGTGGTTAGGATATTTCACACTCCTCTCGGCACACTCAGGCTCTGAAGACTGCAGCATCTCAGTTTGGATTGGCCAAAGTGGCTGCCATGTTGGATGGTGCAACCTATACCAGGCTTCGTCCAGGTGTGCAGCGCTCAGTGGGCTGAGGCAGGACCCAGAGACCCAGGAGAGGGTCCTGGGTCCTCAGCCCTGAGGAGACCCTCTCTGGGAGAGCTCCCTCTTGACCTCTGCTCCTGGTGCCCATGCCAGCCCCGCCGTCATGCGCCCACCTGGTGGGCACTCATCTCTCTCTTTCTGTTTCAGACTTTGTGCCTTTGGCCTAATTCCTGCTCTTTGCTTGGTGGAGGTTCCCTTCCTTCCAACTTGGACTCACCTAAGGCCCAAGGAGGTCCTAGTGACCTTGGGACCCCCAGAAGAGGGGCTGACCTAATTGCAAACCTGCTTGGATGGTACAGTCCAATTTACATTTCAAGAAAAGGGCAGGTGTGGTTCTTAGTTAAAACACTGATGCGTTTGTGATGGAAGTACCAGGATGCTGCGTGTCCGGGACCTATGAGCTCTTCCATCTCCCCATTGCAGGAGCCAAGCTCACCTCTTGTGTCCAGGGCAAGTCCCTGCCGCCTGGCCTGGTGCTGCTGGTTGTCATGAAGTTTGGCAAATGCTGCCCCAGTATTGACTCCATAATGCCTGCCTCACCGGGAGATCCTAAATGCTCACTTGACTGGAGAATCCCGCAGGTGCTGTAACAAAAAACCTGCCTTCCATGGTGTCTCCTAGAACCCATGCCAGCCTGTTTGCCACCCATCCTATGCAGACTGTCTTCCTCAATCCCATCTATACTGACTTTCTCACCAAATTTAAGAGAAAGGTGTAGAATGCAAGCCCTAGGAGCAAAGGGTCCAAAAAACGGGCATTTCCTGATCTTTGCACTTTCTGGTCCTAACATGGCCAGGACTTATGGCCTTTTAAAATCCCAGGAATGGATGACGGCTGCAGAAGGGTCCTCCAGGGAATGGAATCTCCCTAAGGTTCCAGATATGTTTTTTGTTTGTTTTTAGTAAAATCATCTTTTATTCACTTTTTGTTGTAGGCTGTTGCTAAATGTCACTAAACCAACAATAGTTCAGTTTGGTTCAGTTCAGCTCAGTCGCTCAGTCATGTCTGACTCTTTGCGACCCCATGGACTGCAGCACGCCAGGCCTCCCTGTCCATCACCAACTCCTGGAGTTCACTCAAACTCATGTCCATTGAGTCGGTGATGCCATCCAACCATCTCATCCTCTGTTGTCCCCTTCTCCTCCTGCCTTCAATCTTTCCCAGCATCAGGGTCTTTTCCAATGAGTCAGCTCTTCACATCAGGTGGCCAAAGTATTGGGGTTTCAGTTTCAACATCAGTCCTTCCAATGAACACCCAGGACTGATCTCCTTTAGGATGGCCTGGTTGGATCTCTTTGCAGTCCAAGGGACTCTGAAGAGTCTTCTCCAACGTCACAGTTCAAAAGTGTCAATTTTTCAGTGCTCAGCTTTCTTTATAGTCCAACTCTCACATCCATACCCATACCCAGCAAGAGTAATATTTACAAAATTAAACAAGCTTTCCTCCTTCACCTGTAACTGGAGTTGAGTCCTTGAGTGTCATGGAAGTATGGGAGCATCTCACTAAGATCTCCTGTCCTGTCCCCACGTATTCAGACAAGTGGACACCCCTGGGGACAGGAACCACCGAGGGTGCAGGCTCAGCCTCTGGCCTTAAGGCTCACTCTGTTCACGTCTCTGGCTGGACTTGGGGCTCTGGCTTATTTGTTTCTTCTGAGAACCGTCCTTACTTGCTTATATGTTCACTATGCATTTACCTATTTACTTGTGGCAATACTGGGTCTTCTCTGATGCGCGGGACTCTCTCTAGGTGCCGACAGCAGAGGCTCCACTCTAGTGGCTGTGCACAGGTTCCTCACTGCAGTGGCTTCTTCTGTTGCAGAGTACGGACTCCAGAGCTGGGCTCAGCAGTTGTGGTGCGTGGTCTTACCTGCTACGAGGCGTGTGGGATCTTCCTGGACCAGGGACTGAACCTATGTCCCTTGCACTGCAAGGCAGATTCTTAACCACTGGGCCACCAAGGAAGTCCCACACTATGCACTTAAACATTAACCAAAGTGAAAGAAAGTGAAGTCACTCAGTCGTGTCCGACTCTTTGTGACCCCATGGACTGTAGCCCGCCAGGGTCCTCTGTCCATGGGATTCTCCAGGCAAGGATTCTGGAGTGGGTTGCCATTTCCTTCTCCAGGGGATCTTGGCAACCCAGGGATCAAACCCTGGTCTCCTGCATTGTAGGCAGATGCTTTTACTGTCTGAGCCACCTGGGAAGTCTAAACATTAACCCAATTTAAGCATCATTTAAGAAACCCAAGCTTCATAGGTGCATTGGAATAGGAGGATTTTCCCCAGTTTTCACTTCTCCCAGACTTCTTCAAGCAGAGAAATGAGAAGTCTGAAATTAGAGTCATTTTGCCTCTTGAGGTCCCAGCACTGCCCACATGGTGGCTGTCCCCACGCAGCCGTGGACCAGCTCTAAAGGAGGCCACCTGCGTCAGCGCGGGTGGTGGCGAGCGTGTCGCCCTGCTCCATCCCAGGCCCTCTTCTCCCGTGGATTACTGAGATGGCCTCTCAGCCTCCATCTGTGGAACCCGGATCCAGGATTTTACGGCTCTGAAGGATTAATTTCACCTCGCTTGCTTGGGCCAGCACTCCAGCTTCCTGGCTTTGCCTGTGGGCCTCCTCCTGAGACGAGTGGAATTAGTGTTCCCTCCAGACTCTGGCCATCTGTGAACCTCATAAACATTCCAGCCATAGCTCGCCCAGCCACCGGCCAAGATGTCAGCTGGGGGAGACATCTGCAGAGGTGATCTCGGGGCATGGTTCTGCCAAGCTTCTAGGCGTCACAGTCGCCTTCTGGCATTGGGATGGAGAAAGACTCAGTAACGTGGGTGTGCCGCCAGTGGGCATCTCCCATCGGGTGGACATCTCACCAGTGAGAAACACTCTTGGGGGACAGGGTCCAGTGGTTTTGAAACAGAGCAGGTCCTCGCCCCTGCCCTCTAGGCCCTCAGCCTGACTTTTATCTGTAAAAACTTCAGTCTAAGAGTAAGTTCAATCAGTGGCTTGAGAACATGCAGAAACAAAATAAAACAGGCAAAGGAGACGAAATGTAATAAAGCAGTCATTAAACACAGACACAGACCTTCAGCTCCTTCTCAAGGGCTATAGATGATATTCCAAGCCATATCCTGTGGGCTGTCTTACGCTGAAACTCCACCAGGTGGAAGGAGTTAACTACACGAGCCCAGACTTAGCCACGACGTAAGCTGCCATCATTCTGAGAATTGGCCTCGAAGAAATGGAAATAAACTGACCCTGAAACCGAAGATTAACTGTACCTAAAACCATCAAGACGATGCTGATCAGACCACTGATGGCCAGTTTCACTGTGCTGTTTCTGTCTGTTGCCTCTGATTATTTGGGGTGGGGGCTCAGCCTTTGGACAGAAGTCTACCATCCCACCGCACCCCTCCACCTGCCAGTTGCCAGCATCTGAAATAAAGAGTTTTCCTTTCCATCAACCTGGCCTGTTTATTGGCTTTTGAACCGTGAGCAGCCGGACCCCGCTTTCTGTAACTCTTTAAATCCACTGGGAGAGGCAGCTGCCCATTCTGGGTTCTGTAATCCTGCCCACGGACACTGTGAGAAGGAAAGTGACCTGGGGTGAGCTCCTGGGGTGACACTGGGGAAAGTTACCCCAGAACCAGAGGCCCCACGCTTGCCTCTGCTACGCCCCTGGACACACTTCCACATGAGAGGAGACCGTGGCGTCCGTTTCGGGCCGATCATGCTGGCCCCTGGAGATCAGGAGCGGTGGTGGCCAGCCTGGCTCAACCCTGTGCTCTGCAATTGCCGCCTGCTGTGTCTGGAACGTTCCAGGGGAGCCTGGAGGCGGGGTGCACTCACCGCTCCCTTCCTGGGACTTCCTCTCCCACTGCTCCTGATTCTGGGATGCTACGTGAGTCGGCAGGGAGGCTCTTTGGAGACCCTCACTCCCAGGGTGGTCCGGTGATGTGAGGGTCCTGGTGAGAGGCCTAGGGGGTCTGCAGGCCGGGGTGGGTGGGTGGCCGGGCCCCGGGGCTGTGGGGAAATCGAGTCCTTTCTGAGCAAGAAGAGTCCCAGCTTCACCGCTGCTCTGCTGATCTTTAGTCGCTAAGTCGTGTCCGCCTCTTCTGTGAGCCCATGGACGGTAGCCTGCCAGGTTGCTCTGCCCAGGGGATTCTCTAGGCAAGAACACTGGAGCGGGTTGCCACCTCCTTCTCCAGGGCATCTTCCCCACCTAACAATCGAACTCGCATCTCCTGCACTGCGGGTGGATTCTTTCCCACTGAGCCACCAGGGAAGGCCAGAGCTATGCCTCAGCCACAGCACTTTAAATATTTTTATTTCTGCCCCACCCTTCTTGCTCACAGGGACTCACTCTGACCACGAATTTCCCTTTTCATTCCTGCCTTCTCATATATATATATATATATTCTTAAGTAAAAACTATAAGGAATATATGGCTTTTCTTCTCTACCAAAATGGAAAAAAAAAAATAAGAAAAAGAACCCACACCAATAGCATGTCAGGAAGCTCACGTGGGCAGTTTGGGCCCATCTGTATGAACTCTGTGCCTTCTGGGCCCATGAGGTCCCCCTGCAGAGGCGGCTTTGTTCTGATGGTCCCGCTGGGCCTGCTGAAACAAGGACCCTGACCAGGCGTCTGGGCAGGACAGGAATCTTTTATTGGTATGTCTCCTGGTTCCATCCAACGTTCATAATTATGGGGAAGGGAAGGAAGCTTTGAAAAAAAAAAAACATATAGCTCTTCCTACGACAAAGAAAGTAAATTACAGGGTGAACTGTAGACGGATATTTCTGAACAGGTCCCGCCTCTTTGGCTGGTGGATGTGCTACTTGTGGGTGAGAAATGCAGTCTTCTGTTTTCAGCTTGGCATCGGAACGGCCAATTTCTTCTGCAGTCTCAACTCGCTGGCTGACCCGCCGAATCCTTTGTAGCAACACACCCTCCCCCAGGGGTCTGAGCAGGCCTGGTCTCCAGGGTCATCAGTTCTGGTGGAAACGGTCAGAACCAGGTCCAACTTACCCCTGCAGAGAATCTGATCTGAGGGCAGATTGATTATTACGTGTACCACTTGGTGTCTCATTGAGTCCCAGCCTGGATGAGCTTAGGAAAGAAAAAAAGTGATCAGCAAGGCCCGGAACCACCCGCAAGTTTGAACACGGTGTTCTGAAGCTGGCGGCCGAGAAAGGGGCGACACTGAGCCTCTCTGTGTTTGGGCCCTGGCCCCCACCTCCCTCCAATTAAAAGGCTCTCTCTTTCTGTTAACCCATCAGCAGACCTTAGAGCATCCGCTTTGCACCTGGCAGACGGAGCTGAGTGGGGGCTGCACTATGGCAGCGGGTGGGGGCGATAACTAATAGAAGGCAATTCTGTGCAGGGCTTCCCTGGTGTCTCAGAGGGTAAAGAATCCGCCTACAATGCAGGAGAAAGAAAGGCGCTCAGTCCTGTCCGACTCTTCGTGACCCCACGGACTGTAGCCCCCCAGGCTCCTCTGTCCATGGAATTCTCCGGGCAAGAATACTGGAGTGGGTTGCCATTCCCTTCTCCAGGGGATCTTCCCAATCCAGGGATCAAACCTGGGTCTCCTGGGTCTCTGGGTTCAATTCCTGGGTTTTGAAGATCCCTTGGAGAAGTGAATGGTGACCCACTCCAGTATTTTCGCCTGGAGAATTTCATGGACAGAGGAACCTGGTGAGCTACATATAGTCCATGGGGTTGAAAGGTGTCAGACACGACTGAGTGACTCACACTTTTTCAGTTTCGTGCTGGGGGCAAATCCCACACTGACTCGTCTGGGAGCACTCTGAACCTTCAGCCAGTGGAAAGAGCGGAGGGATGCCCAAGGTGGCCGGGAGAAGCTCAGAGGAGGGCAGGGGCTTTTCTCTGTGGCTCTAGGCTGGGTTGCTTCCCTGAGGGCGCTGGTCTTTCCTGACAGCTGTTGGTGATGAATTTACAGGGCTGGGGGTGCTCCTTCCTGGAGAAGAGGTACCTCCCCTTTCTCTGCTACATGCGCTGTGGTCCCAGAAGACGTGTGTCTGCTCACATCCAGGAGGGCGGAGGGTGGGGAGTCAGGGCTGTGGGGAGGCGTCTGCGGACCCCACAGCAGGACGGGTGCTGTGGGCTGGTGACTTAGCTCTCAGCTCCCCGCAGGTGTTCAGTACATAGAGCGAGTCTGAGAGGGGAGAATCCAGCTCAAGGGGAAAGGTGTCCTTCGGAAGCTGTGACTCACCCGTCTGAGGGAGTCACTTGGGGGTAGTTTTCCTAATGAGATGTGCGGACCTGAGGTGCCTTCTGCAGATCCTCAGATCCAGTGGACCCGTGGTGGGCTTCCTCCTGCTTCCTATTCTCCTTGGAGAAGCTTCGGGCCCCCCATCCTTCCCACCACCCCTCACCCCGGGGGCCAGGATACTGAGACGAGGGACCCCTGCTCAGGCTTCCTATGCGGAAGGTGGGTGGTGGGCGAGCGGACATGGATGGTGCTTTCTGGACGGCGTGACCTGCAGACTCAGTGGTGGGGAGCTCGGCCCCAGAGTCAAGGGCAGGCCAGGCCAGGACACGGGCGGGCGTGCCAGTTTCAGCAGTGACACCTGGGGCGAGTTGACACCTGCCGCTACCTCCACATCCCAACCTTATTGGAAAAAGTCTTTGCAGGTGTGATTAAAGATCTTGAGATGAGATCTTCCTGGATTATCTAGGTGTGTCCCCCCAAAACGACAGGTGCCCTGATAAGAAGAGGCAGAGCGGGCTTTTTGGCACAGATCGAGGCAGAGATTGGCAAGACGTAGCCATGGCCGGGGGTCCCCAGGAGCCACCAGAGGCTGGAAGAGGCAAGGGGAACTTTCCCAGACCCGTGGCGGGAAGCATGGTCTTGCCAGCTCCGTGATCTTGGGCTTCTGGCTTCTAGAGCTTCTAGAGCATAAAGTCTGCTGCTGTTTTGATCCACCCAGCTTGTGAGGACCTGTGATGGCAGCCCCGGGGAACTATTATTTACATTTTACGTGCTTATTGGCATATATATGTATTCTCGATGTTCCAAGACAGTGGATGCATCAAGCATAAGTGCTCATGTAGATGGAAGTGAAGGCTCTCGGTCGTGTCCGGCTCTTTGTGACCCCGTGGACTGTAGCCCGCCAGGCCACTCGGTCCCTGGGGTTTTCCAGACAAGAATACTGGAGTGGGTTGCCATTCCCTCCTCCAGGGGATCTTCCCATCCCAGGGATAGAACCCGGGTCTCCCACATTGCAGGCTACTTTTTACCTTCTGAGCCACCAGGGAAGCACCAGATATATCTTTACGTCTAGGAAAACATGACAGAATAACCAGGCTCCCACCTCTGGTCCCAGCTTCTTAATATATTGGGTGAGAACTGTGGACTCTGAATTTAATTTAAAATGAGCTTTCCTGATGGCTCAGATAGTAAAGCGTCTGCCTGCAATGCGGGAGACCCAGGTTCGATCCCTGGGTTGGGAAGATCCCCTGGAGAGGGAAATGGCAACCTACTCCAGTTTTCTTGCTTGGAAAATCCCATGGACGGAGGAGCCTGTTAAGCTACAGTCCATGGGGTCACAAAGAGTTGGACATGACTGAGCGACTTCACTTTTTTTCTATGAATAAGAAAAATCCTTCTGAAAAGTGAGGTCTTCAGGTTACACTTCTTATGTTGCAGAGTCCTTTCATTATGAGAAGTCACTGGGACAGACTAGTTTCAAAACCCCTATGTGATGGGAACAGGCACTAGGCTGAGGACTTCCCCTGGGGCAGACTGAACCAAGGTAAATGACCGGGTCATTCATTTCCAGTGACCGCTGAGGCCCTTTCCAGTTCGTTTATTAAATAAACACTTGGCGTGAAGACTTGAAGTCAGAGCCTTTGGTTTATTTCCAACACTAACTTTCTGGAGAAAATTTGAGCGAGCTCCACGTGATCACTTGCTAAGAATGGTTTATATTCCTGCCTTTTGAATGTGGGGAAGGCAGACCCTGGATGCTGTTGAAGTCCAGGGCTCTGAGGATGATGGACAGAGGACGCAAGCCCTCAGCAGGTGAGAAGGGAGACCCTGGGAGCCTCCGGGTCCTAGAAGAGATTATCTGTAAGAGATTATCTTCAAAATTATCTGTATTATTTAAAATTGGTAAACTTCGGGCTGTTGTAGCTAGAAGTATCCTTTGAGGTTAGAGATTTAAAAGGTGTTTTAGGATCTACATAATGTAAAGCTTAAGTGACACAGGGCAGTAATTGACCACGTTTAAGTGAAATCATGTTAGAAAAATCAATGAAGCTTTCAACTCCTGCTTTCTATCTCCAACCTCAGCATGGTACTGCTCATGACTCCACCTCAAAACGCTGCTCATGGAGATGACGCGAGAAAATAGTTCTAAAAGGTCTTCGAGAAATTAAAAACGTTGCCAATGTGGACGAACAGGAAAGAAACAAAAAAAAGGAATAGTTCCCCACGGGAAGGTTCATTCATGTTGCTTACAGTTATGTGATTGGATTTGACAGAGGATGAGATGGTTGGACAGCATCACCAGCTTAATGGGCAGGAATTTGAGCAAATCTGGGAGGTAGTGGAGGACAGAGGAACCTGGTGTGCTGCAGTCCATGGGGTCGCTAAGTCATGTCGGACTCTTTCAAAGACAACAATCTTCAAAATACTTATTAAAAAACCTTTCATGACTTGAAAAAAAAAATCTTTACCAAACCCCTCTGGGATAAATTTAAACAACAAAACATGCTTTGCTTTCAAAACTCACCATGTTCTGACCCTGTTGCTTCTATAAGGACCAGTCCCTGCCAGATTATACACAATCCCTACACTTGGAGGCTGAGTAGACTAAACACAGTTTATTTAAACTTCATTTTTGCAAACAGATGGTATACACATCTATCTCCATATCTCTACTTTATCCTTGTGTTTAAGTAAAAGTAACTTGTTTTGATTAACAGGAAGCAGTTACTCTAGCATGGAAATAGAACTCAAGACAAACACCTAAGTGACAAACACAGCAGAGGCCAAGGGCATGAATCTTATGTGGTCTTGATCCGTCCAGGTACAGACGTAGACAGCACGTCTTAGGTTAGGGGTCAGCTGCAGTCCAGTTGGGCCTTTAACTTTTGCCTTAAGGAAGAAATGTCCCTGGATACAGGCTACCCAGGCCACCGCATCAACTCTCCCTCCAGCTGGACTTGGATATGCTTCAGGGAAGAGTATAGGACGGGACCCACGTCCCTCTCCATCACCCGAGAGAGAGGCAGAGTCAACGCCCAGCTGATGGAGGACCTTCCCTGCCTTTGCTCACAGGAAAGGGTGTGAGTTCACCTGGAAGGAAATGAACAACTTACAGTAGATTCTAGCAGCCAAGTCAAGCTGTCAGCTTGACCATTCCAGGTCAGTCTCATTGTTATTTCCCCCAAATACTCTGCGTGCCAGTTGCATGCCGCAGAGGGGGCGCCCTGCTTCCTGCTTAGTGCTGGTCTTGTGCAGCAACCTCCACTGTAAACGGCCGCTTCCTAATTTTCGTTCAGAAAGTGGAGACCGTGTCTGGGAGGCTAAATTCTTTATTCACATGTGATGAGAAGCAGAGGGGATTCAAGGCTGTTTGATTCCAAAGCCTTCGCCTGTTAAGACCAAATCACATTTAGAGATTTTTTTTTTAAAAGAAAAATGTGCTCTTGATTGGAAAACAGTCTCAAATATTGACACCAGGGCTGAGAAGCTTCTCGGATAAACAATTTAAAACTAAAAGCCAACTGGTGTGAAAAGTTGGCTGAAGTTTCTTTTAAATAAAGTGAGCTCGTGAGCTCCGTGGCTCAGTGGTTCAACTCTTTGGGACCCCACGGCCTGTAGCCACAGACTCTTCTGTCCATGGGGTTTTCCAAGCAAGAACACTGGAGTGGGTTGCCATTTCCTCCTCCAGGGGGGTCTTCCCAATCCATGGATTATCTCCTGTGCCTCCTGCAGTGGGGGGCAGATTCTTCACAAAACTGAGCCTCCAGGGAAGCCCCCAAAGTGAGCTCGTGTTACATGAAAACTGTGACTTTCCAGAACTACCCCTCCATAAGAGTTTTCTAGAGAAGTATCTCTGTGCTTCAGTGTTAGTTTAGGCGACACTATTGTGCTAAGCACACAATGTCAGTTATGTTGAGAAACTTTAATGAGGATCTTTGGCAAACCTGTTTATAACGCATATGACAACTGAAGGAGAAATCTAAATCACACAAATGCTTAGCTTTGGTTCACATTTCATCGATTTTCATAGAGAATACCTGAGACATGCTTCAGAATTTTCATTTGGCAAACCACAAATAAAGCACAAAAGAACCAGAGGACACCACGAGACAGAGAGCCGCCCACAGCGGACCACAGAGGATAAGGTCCATGGAAATCCAGAGGACTTCCGGCAAATGCGGACACAGCATGCCAGGGCGCAGCAGACGTTCTGCGGAGAGACGTTTACTGATGGTGGAGTCTTTTCAGAATCACGGTTTTCCCTTTTAGGACCTTGCCTCTAGATTATGTGACTCGGGCATTCAACCTCTTCCAACAGTCGACATTTCTTTCCTATTTATTTTATGGCACATGCGATTTCCCCTCTCTCATTTGCGGATCCCAGACTAGGACAACTCTGGAAGGAGTATACAGCGAAGCCTCAGCGTGCATCGTGGTAATAGTCTGAAAGCGTCCAAGAGCCCACGGCTGTAGATGGCATTCTACCGTGGTCACCATGGTGACGGTGTTCATGAGATAAAATGTCGTCAGTAAAAAGGACAAGCAGGACATGAAACCCAGCACTTCAGGCCACAGCAGCTCTAGTTTAGCTCAAGGAATATCACCAGCAGTGATTCCCGAAACCTCGACACACGAAGCAATTGCGTGTCTTAATTTACCTCCGGCAGAAGAAACAGGGAAGTGCCTCCTTGTTGGAACTCAGCAGGAAATAGTGGTGAGTCTGCAGTGAGAAGGGGTACAGTGTTTATTTCCTCACCACATACTGCCTACCTGACCCAAGAGGAGGACCCTGGAGCGCCTCCCCCTCCCCCGTCCACTCTCCTATTTACTTAGCCCTGTTAGACCTGGCGATAAACACTGGACCTTTCGGATCTGCATTCCCTGTAGACATTCTGCCTTGATCATGCGTTTTTGGCCAGTGCACTGGGTGCCTGTGTTTCTTCTGGAACCGAGCTGACAGAGCTTACTGCCGGCCCTGACGACAACAGTGTGTGCTTGGCCGTCCCAGTTCATTGGTTGGTCATATCTTACGGGTCAGATGGGCCCTGGGATCCAGGGATACTCAATACTATGTAAACTGGAGGCGGCAAAAATCAAACAGATGAGTCAGACCATAGCGTCACAGCTGAAAGTTCAGGCGTGAAGCTGTCTATTATTTTAATGTCTTGGGAGGGGAAGAAAAGTACTGTGGCCACATGGACTGAGCTCCAAGCCCCTCACCACGGCTTCCCAAAACAGGAGGGAGTACAAACTGTCTTTCGCAGCAACTTGCTTTCAACACAGAGTGGATGACTTTGGGTGACTTCCACCCAACTTTGGAAGGTCTGTGGCTCTTTGGACCCAACAGTGAACTAAAAGGCATGCGCTGGCACGTGGGCCGTGTGAATTGCCGAATGGGCTGTGGAAGCACCACGGAGGACCGGAAAGCACCACCAAGTGGCCTTGGTGTCACCTCTGTGGTCGATTTGGACAGCCACGCTGGGCTTGGTGCCTCCCCTGTAGGCTGTACCAAGTTAGGCTGAAGCTCCTCCTCGATTCAGTGGGTCAGCCCTCCCTGCAGCTGGGATCAGCTCTGCTCCTCCAGCAAGCACGTTCTGTGACAATTCTGCCTGCTTTTGGGGGGGTTCAGACGAAACGTGGGAATCCAGTTGTTAGGGAAGGGGGCAGCCCCAGAGGCCAATACGCTGTCCTGCCTCCAGAAATCAGATCTGCAGACAGGGTCCCTGCAGGGAGAAGGGACAAGTGCCCCCTCCTGGGCCAGTGTGGATGGAGACCCTGCCCCACCCCGGCCTTCCCTCTTGCCCAGCCATAGCTCAAAGCTGACTCACTCTGAAATCTTCCCTGGTGATCGGCCAGGAACCCTCTGAGCCACGACCGCTGCAGTGCAATTTAGCCTTTAGCTGTCTGCGTGCTATTCTTGTCTGCTGAAGTCCTCCAGGAAGGAGCCGCGTCTTTTAACTTCTACTCTGCCTGTATCTGATTGGCTGGAGAGATGCTCACTGAATGTGCTCGACTGACTTAAAGGAAGGGGCTGAGGACAGAAAGCCAGTGTAGGATTTCAAGCTGATTGCATTCGAGCCATTGTAACTGCTCAATCTGAGCCTTCATCCAAGTGCGTTGAAATATACATTTCCTCGTACTCTAAACATGACACGTCAAGTTCATATGACAGTTTTTTGCTTCCCAAGCATTTCCCCTCTTTGTTCAAGTCCATTCTCATGCCAACCTGGTAGGAGGCTACAGCCCAGAAAACTGAGGCTCAAGCAGGTGGTGTGACTCGCCAGTCACAGACTGCGGGCGTCTGTCTTTGTGTATCGGGTCTTTTTCATGAGGCCAAAGTTCCCTCTCATGGAATAAGGTTGTGTTAAGTCACTCAGTCCTGTCCGACTCTTTGAGACTCCACGGACTGTAGCCCACTAGGGGCCTCTGTCCATGGAATTCTCCAGGCCAGAATACTGGAGTGGGTAGCCTTTCCCTTCTCCAGGGGATCTTCCCAACCCAGGGATCAAACCCAGGTCTCCCGCATTGCAGGCAGGTTCTTTACCATCTGAGCCACCAGGGAAGCCCAAGAATACTGGAGTGGATAGCCTACCCCTTCTCCAGCGGATCTTCCCAACCCTGTGGCGGGGCTATGAGGGAAGCTGCAGCCCAGGGAACTGAGGCTCAAGCAGATGACGTGACTCGCCAGTCACACAGACCCTGCGGGCGTCTGTCCTTCTCTACCGGGTCTTTTTTCATGAGGCCCAAGTTTCCTCTCATGAAGTAAGCTTGAATTGTGACAAATGGAATGAAGTTGGGGGCTGAAAAAATTGAGGTCTAAACCCTGTTTTTTTTCCTGAGTAATGAATTTTAGAAATTGTTTGTCTTCCAGAGACTCTGTGTGAGTGTGTGGAACCTTACTGATCACAGAGAACTTACTGAAAGTAAAAGTGTTAGTCACTCAGTCATGTCTGACTCTTTGTGACCCCATGGACGTAACCCAGCAGGCTCCTCTGTCCATGGGATTCTCAAGGCAGGAATACTGGCGTGGGTGGCCGTTCCACTTTTCAGGGGGTTCTTCCTGTCCCGGGAATTGAATCTGGGTCTCCTGCACGGCAGGCAGATTCTTCACCATCTGAGACACCAGAGAAGCCAAAGGACTTCCTAAGCAGCAGTCATTTTTGATCTTCAGAAAGACAATAAGCTACACGCAGGTCCCACGCACAGCCCCCGGCCTGCTGTGGAGGGACACCCAGGAGCTCGGGCAGTTAGTCCAGGAAAAGCGCTGGCTGGAAAGGAGGCACGTGGGGGTGTGCATTTTTCCTCCCTCGGTTCTGTGGGCACCGGCTGGATTCAAGTTCCTGTCCATGAGCGGGGGTGTGGAGATGGTAGGCCTTGAACATGTGCTGGCCCATCCAATTCCTCCCTGCTGTCTGCCTGCAGAGGGATGGGCTTCTTGGCCCACGTGGGAACATGAGCCCAGCCAGCCCGACCCGGAGGGCAGGCAGGACCCACACACACGCAGGGTCATCACGGAACATCCCCTCTAACCTCCGCTGTTTGGCCAACCCTGCCGTTTGCCTCCAGCCCCCAGAAAAGGGAATTCTTGCTTCTAAGCAACAGTTGAGTTTTAAATTATTCCTTACTGCTTTTTAAAATAAAAAAAAGTCTTCCCAATTTAAGTGAAGACTAGCATTTTTTTTTTTTTTAACAAAGCGGTATTTCTTCTATAACTTCTGGTTTCTAACAAACCTAATGGGAACGCCGCACACAGGAAATCTAGGATGCACAGGTTGGAATGGAGTCAAGCCAATGGTCTCCCTCCCCATTGCTGTTGGCAGTCACCTTCCCCACCACCTGGCTGCACCTGAACCAACCGTGGCCAAGCTGTTTGATCAGCTAATGAGCAGCACTCAAGTGACCCAGCTTTGGGTCAAATATGTACCTACGTTCCTAGTAGAAAGTTACTTTTATTTTACAATTGGATGCGGGGACTTCTGGAAAGAAAGAAACCGAGGTGCTCTCCCTGACCAGTGCTTCTGCCCTAGGCCCTCACTCTCCCACATGTGATTCCATTACAGACTGGAGCTCAGGGGCCCAGGGACCATCGGCTGGATGTCTCATCCTGTTTCCAGGATGGAGAATTCTGCAGCGGAGGATCGGGTGAACGGACGCTTTACGTTCACTGTCATCGAATTTCATGACTACTCTTACTCAGAGGGAACTTGAAGAGGTCAAGCATCTTAGCTGCACAGAACTGTGTGTGTATCCGGGGCTGTAAGAACATGGTTGAGATAATTAAAGTAGCAATAAAGAGTAGATTTGGGTAAGGACAAACTCTACTTGGAGGAGCTGGCCCTTGGCTTTAAGGTTTGGTGTCTGAGATCTCTGACCACGTGGGACAGGTGCATGGGGCGCCAAGCACCGGAAACTGCCTGAAGGATTTAATATAACGAGCAAAGATGTTTCCTCTTCCTTCATGGTGCTAAACTATGACTGGCAACATCCGGGTTTGGCCAAATAACCCATCAGTCCTTCCAGTTAGTTTCCGATTGTCTTTCTGGCTGCTTCTGGGGACCATTCCAATCCGCTGGATTTTTTAAAAGACCATGGGTTCCTGAGACTCCTTTCCTGCAACTTGTGGCAGAATGCCTTCCTGGCATGTGTAGCATCTGAACTATGAACCCAGGAATCGAACCCGTGTCTCTGGCGTCTCCGGCATTGGCAGGTGGATTCCTTACCTCTAGCACCACCTGGAAAGCCCGAAAATAGATTAAATACTTTCAGTGGAAGGAGAGCCCACAATGACCGGATTCAGGTATGCGTGATTTTATTTAAAATGTGTCCAATAAGATTTTTCCACTTGGAATGAACATTTTACCTCTTTCCGCATATTATAAGAAACAGTGGTTTCCTCATTTCATGGAACTTCTTGGAAAGGTCTAAGTAACTTAACAGAAGAGAAAACTGAAATCGTGGGGAGATTAAATAACAGAATTTTATATCCTAGCGAGGGTGCTCACGCGTCACGGCCTCGGGGACACACGAGTGACTACTGGGCCATGCAGATCGTCCTACCGTCACCGGGTCTCCGAAGGCAGTTCTGGCATTCCCTGTCACGAGCACACGGAAGGACACGGGTCAGGCGACTTCAGCCAATGGGGCACTGTCTTTTGCTTTCGGCGGTGGGTCGACCAGCAGAGAGGAGACAGGAACACGAACGTCGTAGGAGCGTCTGAGGATGTCGGATGAGACCCCGCTCTGAGCGCCCCCCCACCCCGGCATCTGCACCTGTGTGCCCCATTGCGGCCACAGCACCCCGCCTTCACCCACGGGCGTGGGCTGAGCTGCGGACCACACGCACTTCTGCGTCGGCCTTGGGAGCACGGTCTGGCCAAGAAGGCGGTTGCTGTTTTCCATCCCGAGAACCTGGCCGTATTAAATTTTTTGTTCTCATGAATCAGTGGCCATAGAGCACAAGCAAGGTCTACATGTCATGACATGGGGCCACAGAAAGACGCATCTTCAAGTTACGACGTGACCTGCCGGGGAGAGAGACACGGGGCACAGCAAACGGGGACCGGACGGGGCACGGCGTTCCTAGGGGCGTGTCAACGGGTCGAGCAAGGGGAGCTGAGTTTCCTGCCTGCTCTTTGGAGCTGCTGTCAGGAGAAGAAGCTAGAGGCCCAGTGATAGGGTGGGGGTGGGGTGGGGAGGGCAGGCGGGAGGGGAAATGTCACCATCTCGACGTGTGTTCTAAAGTGACCTAGAGATGATCATTCATTTATCATCGAAACCTAATCCCGAACAGCGTTGGCTCCCCCTCCTTCTCTCTGTAAACACATCTGATCATAAATAACTTAGGCGTCTCCTTGGCATTCAGGATTCCGTTCCGAAGGCTGGAGTTATAAAAAGGATGAAGGGTGCTCAGCGTGGAGAGGAGATGTCAGGTGTGTGTGTGTGTGGAGAGGCAGCTTAAGCGTCTAGTGCACGTCGCGAACATCAGCCATCAGAGACAGGCGGGGTGACCCAGCCGTACTTTTCATGAGTCTTCACCAAACTCTTAAAGGTGGCTTCGGCTTCCTTGCGACTGAAGGACTTTTTCGACTTGCCAGCTTTTCTACAGATCCGCCCCTGGGTGAGAGGGAAAAGATAAAAAGCAGGTCAGAGCCCAGCAGTGATCCCGATTACTGCCCTCTTTGTGAAGAACACTCACAGAGGCGGGGACTTCTGAAGTCCGAGATGAAAGGAGAGATAGGGAACATCACAGCTTTGGTACCAAACAGATGCAGGAGTCCAGTGGCAGGCAAGCTTTTAGGGGAGGGAGAGACACGGGTGCTGCTGGGGTCCTTGGAAGGCGCTTATCCTTGGATGCTGGCAGGCGGTCTCTGGGAGGACCAGCTTTATCAAAAGAGCATCCATGCAGAATGCAGAGTGTCGCCCTGGAGGCAAAAATGCTATTCTAACTTCTATTCCCTCCCACCTCAGGGTGCCTTTAATTACAACTTAGAGATAACGCCTTTATGTATAATGTATGTATTTATACATTCACACACACACGCACACTTGAAAACTCTGACTTCACATTCAAGCTCAGGAGCAATAAGCGACTTTCTTGTATTTCATGCTGCGAGGGAACAAGCTCCTGAGAAGACAGAGGGGCCACTGACACAGAGGCAGAAGCCTGGCCCTGAGGGTTCCCAGGGAGGGGTTCAGGTGAGGCCGGCGCCTCCCCTACACAGTCCCTGGTGGTGGGGGTGAGGGGAGAGGTCTGCCCAGCTCTCAGAGCCCAGGCAGGCCGTGGCCCGAAGGACGGAGCACGTGGGGCACGGTGAACAGAGGGTCCGGCTCAGCTCAGCACGGCCACAGGCTCCAGACCGTAAGAAGGAACCGGGGGACCACTCAGTGGCCGGGGCTCAGGCCATCACACCCCTCGGGGAGCCCTGGGGAGGGAGGTTTAACTTGGCAGTGGTGGGGATGGGCGGACAAAGGACCACAGCAGCGGGGCGGGGCCGGACTCCCCCATCAGATGAGCTGCTGCTGTTCTTACTGCCCTGGGCTCGGCCAGTCCCCACGTGACGGCCCATCAGCGGAAACGCTGTCTGAGCCTCTCGGGCACAAGTCCTTGCGCCCGACCTCCGCCCGCCTGTCCTGGCAGATCCGCTTCTCATCCTGAGCATCTCATCCGCACGTTTTGCAGGTGGGAAGCAAACACCCGCAGTTTCACCCACTAGTGAAGACATGCACGCTGTTCTCAACAGGCAAACGTTCACTATCGATGCGCTCTGGGCAGGCTCTCTGCACTCCTGACATTTGATGCCCAAGCGCCACCTGTGTAAGGGGACCTGGACAGGAACCAGACTCATGCCAGGGCTCACCGCATACCTGCCCGCCCGCAAAGGCAGCCCCAGGTCTGCGCGGCTGGGTGCGTGAGATCCCCCATCCCAGCTCTGACAACCCACTGACAAGCCCCCTGGGAGGGCATCTGAATCCCGGGCAACGGCACCGACCCCAAGACCCGAGAAGGGGAGGCTGTGCCACACAGCTCACTTCAGGGCTTCTCGTGCCTTTCCCACACTTGCTGTCTTTCCAGCAGGGAGACTCAGAGCCACGCCCAGCCGAGGAGTCAGCCGCCGGAGCCCCCGTGTTGCTCTGTCCCTCTGGCCATGTCCCTGGCTGAACTTTTCCACCTGCCCGTCAAGGGTGAGACCACCTCTTCTAATTAGCAGCTCCGTGCGTGCTCAGTCACTTCAGTCGTGTCCAGCTCTCTGCGACCCCATGCGGGCCGCCAGGCTCCTCTGTCCATGGGATTCTCCAGGCAAGAATACTGGAGTGGGTTGCCATTTCCTTCTCCAGGGATAAAGTAAGAAGTGAATGAAGTGAAGTCACTCAGTTGTGTCTGACTCTTTGCGACCCCATGGACTGTAGCCTAACAGGCTCCTCCGTCCACGGGATTTTCCAGGCAAGAGTCCTGGAGTGGGTTGCCATTGCCTTCTCTGATAAGCTGCTTGGTCCACATCAAATAAGAGATCAAAGCAGTTGATCTCCTGCTAAAGGAAATCAACCCTGACTATTCATTGGAAGGGCTGACACTGAAGCTCCAATACCTTGGCCACCCTGATGCTGACTCAGTGGAAAAGACCCAGAAGGGAAAGACTGAAGGCAGGAGGAGAAAGGGGCCAAAGAGGACGAGATGGTTGGATGGCATCACCGACTCAGTAGACATGAGTCTGAGCAAACTCCAGGAGATGTTGAAAGACAGGGAAGCCTGGTGTGCTGTGGTCCATGGGGTCGAAAATAGTTAGACACGACTGAGTGATTGAACAGCCGTGTCACATGAGCTGCTAAGTGGCGAAGGAAAACGGGACAGGAAGGCAGGAAACCACCACTTACTGACTGCTAGAAACGTCCCCGTGCCTCTCTTGCTCTGCTTATGGGAGGTAGTTATCTAGATGCAAAGGGACCACGAGAAGCTAAGACATTCATAGATCAAAGTCCAGCATTATTTCATTAAACACAGGCAACTGTATCTTTGCAGGGATGTCAGTATCAATTTATACATAAGTGGGAGCAAGTATCAAGAGCTAATTTCTTTCGCATAAAACGCCAGTTCTAACCATGTCTATCATTCTTTTCTATGATACTGGAAATTTATGGTATGACTTGAGAATTCTGTACTAACGGCAGCCGGACAAATACCGGCTCACAATAATCTTGGAATATTCCTGTGCTCTTGGTATGAACATATACTTGGCTCATTCTTTGTGAAAGTCCCAATTGTTACAGAAAACAACAGACAAAACCCCAAACGAACAGACCGGTCTTTGTGGCCTCTTCTCCCCGAGAAGAATTATGAAGATCAAACAGCAGCACCCAGTCAATTCAGCAGCTGGGAGACAGAGCCCGTGGGAGACGGAGCGCGTGTGTGGCAGCTGGGGTGGCATCTCCACTGCGCTCAGCTGGCCTCCAGCACCTCCCCTCTCGCCTTGCCTCTCATGGCCGAGTTTGCAGCTAACAGATATCCCTGCATAGACCGCCTGCCCTCCTCTGATTGGCTACTTAAGCATCGCCCAGTAACACACTGGGCTTGAAAACCAGGGCGGCTGAGCTACACTTGCTGAAATGCCAGTGGGGAGCCCACTGCACCGGGAAGGTCAGGGGCACTCTGTCCACCCTGGGCCCCTTGATGGTCCAGGCCACTGAGACGTTGAACCAATTCCCATTCTTTTTTTTTTTTTTTTAATTTTTTTGACAGTGCCATGTGGCTTGTGGGATCTTAGTTTTCCAACAAGGGATTGAACCCAGGCCAAGGCAGTGAGAGCAATGAGTCCTAACAACTAGGCTTCCAGGGAACTTCTTTAGTTTTTTAATTGAAGTAAGGAAATGGTAACCCACTCCAGTATTCTTGCCTGGAGAATCCCATGGACTGAGGAGCCTGGTGGGCTGCAGTCCACGGGGTCACAAAGAGTCGGACACGACTGAGTGACTTTACTTTACTTCATAGCTGATTAACAATGTCGTATTAGTTTCGGGGGTATGGCAACGTGATTCAGTTATATATGCATATATACATATACATGTGCACACACATTTATATTAATTCTCTGAATACATGCATTGTGGACATATATTTTTTCTATTTTATGTTATTACAAGATACTGAGTACAGTTCCCTGTGCTACACAGTAGGTTCTTGTTTATTACAGATTTTATATACAGTAGTGTGTATATGTGGAGAAGGAAATGGCAACCCACTCCAGTACTCTTGCCTAGAGAATTCATGGACAGAGGAGCCTGGTGGGCTGCTGTCCATGGGGTCGCACAGAGTCAGACACGACTGAAGCGACTTCACATGCATGCATGCATTGGAGAAGGAAATGGCAACCCACTCCAGTATTCTTGCCTGGAGCATCCCGGAGACAGAGGAGCCTGGTGGGCTGCCGTCTGTGGGGTCGCAAAGAGTCGGACTGAAGCGACTTAGCAGCAGCAGCAGTGTGTACATGTAAATCCCATTTTCTTAATTTTATCCCTCCTCTGCTTTGGTAACTGCAAGTTTGTTTCCTGGGTCTGTGAGTTTCTGATTTGGAAATAAGCTCATTTGTATCACCTTTTTCAGCTTCCACATACAAATGATATTATGTGGAGTTAATGTCTGTCTTTCTCTTTCTGGCTTCCTTTAGAATGGCAATCTCTGGGTCCATCTATGTTGCTACAAATGGCAATATTTCATTCATTTTTATGGTCGAGTAATATTCCACTGTATGTATATACTACTATATGTAATAGAAATATATGTGCAGCTCCGTGAATGCATTGGGCTTCCCAGGGGGCGCTACTGGTAAAGAACCCACCTGCCAAAGCAGGAGATGAAGGAGACATGGGTTCAATCCCTGGGTTGGGAAGAACCCCTGGGAGACGGAATGGCAGCCCCTCCAGTATTCTTGCCTGGAAAATTCCATGGATGGAGGAGCCTGGTGGGCTACAGTCCATGGGGTTGCAAAGAGTCGGACACGCGTGTAGGGCCTTAGCACACACACATGTACATATATTAACATATATAATCTCCTTTATTCACTCACCTGTGCATGGAGACTTAGGTTGTCTCCATGTCTTGGCTATTGTGAGCAGTGCTGCTATGAACACGGGGGTGCATGAATTAAAGAGTTTTTGAATTAGAGGTTGCTCCAGATATATGCCCAGGAAGGAACTCGCTAGATCATACGGTAGCTCCAGTTTTAGTTTTTAAGGAACCTCCTTACTGCTCCACGGGCTTCCCTGGAGGCCCAGACAGTAAAGAATCCACCTGCAATGTGGGAGACCTGGGTTTGATCCTTAGTTCGGGAAGGTCTCCTGGAGAAGGGGCTACCCACTCCAGTACTCTGGCCTGGAGAATTCCACGGCCTGTATGTATAGTCCGCGGGGTCGGAAGAGCCGGACGCGACTGGCCTCACTCACTCACTCACTCACACTGCTCCACGGTGGCTTGCTCCGCTTCCCACCCCCACCAGCAGAGTCTGAGGCCCCCTTTTCTCCACACCCGCTCCAGCATCTGTTGTAGACGTTTTCATGGTGGCTGTTGTGACCAGTGTGAGGTGACCCCTCACTGTGGATTTGCTTCGTGTTTCTCTAATACCTGGTGATGCTTTCTTCCTTCCAGGGAGAAGTCTCCTGGAGTGTGGGCTCTGGGGAAAACTGCAGCCTAACTTCTCTGACCCTCTGTGTGTGCTTCAGGCGTGTCCAACTCTGTGCAACCCCATGGCCTGTAGCCCACCAGGCTCCCATCCACGGGACTTCCCAGGCAAGAAGACTGGAGTGGGTTGCCATTTCCTTCTCCCTGACCCTCTGTACGTCCCTCTATAAATTAGGGACAAAACCCACTTCACAGCAGCACTATGAACGTTAGATAAGATACTGCATTTCAAAACATGTTGAGAGTTTTAAGGTGTATACAACGAATTAAGAACAGTTTTTCTTATTTTCCTAACCTGATGGTTTCTCTTATGCATTTCCATGTAACTAATACTCAGACAGTCTTTCCTGGAGATTTCCCTTCAAATAACTCTTGTTTTCCCCTAAAACACTTCCACTTTAATGCTAAAGGACCTGATCTGATAGTTTACTCAGCCTACGTGATAGCTCTGTGCTCTCACTAAGAGCTCTGAAAAGTACCTTCTCTCTCCTGATGACCGTCAGCCTTGCTCCAGATTGTAAATGTATAGTTATACGTAACCATAGGGTTCTGCCCCAGTCACCTTAAAAAGCTCAAAATCTCACTGTAGTGTTGACACCGAGCAGTGCTCACAAGCACCCAGTTCCCTGGGGCTGCATCTGCCAAACATAGCCGTTCGGTGGTGCTTGGTTTGAACTCTCTATTTTGCTCACGGCTTTTTTTGTTTTTGTTTTTGTTTTTTTTTGGGGGGGTGTCAATCACAATGAACAACATGAGAACTTTCCACGGAGCTAACGGGTGACCCCAGACTCAGGTCCTCGCACCAGCCGCGGGGTCTGCTGTGGCTCCTGGCACCCCGTGTGCGCGCTGAATTTCAGTCTGTCTCTGTCTCCTGCGCCTCTCTCGTTCATTCATTCGCTCACTCGGTAGGCTGGATCCTGGGCGTAGAAAGACAGGGACTGCGGCCCCTGCGGCAGGGCCTTAGATTCATCTCGGGGAGAGAACTGAAGAGTGTGGTCGGTGCTGAGACAGGAGGGGGTACGTCAGGGTTTCTCAGCCCCAGCAGTGCTGACAACACGGGCTGGCTGATTCTTTGCTGGGGGGTGTCCCAGGCACAGGAGGATGTTCCGCAGCGTCCGTGGAGATTCTAGTGGCACTACGTGAATCCTAAGCATCTCCAGATATCGCCAGATGTCTCCTGAGAGATAAAATCACCCCCAAACAAGAGCCACTGGTCCCGAGCAAGGGGGAGACAGTCCATCTCCATTCATTCAGCAAACAGTTGCCCAAGTCCTCCGGGAGTTGCGAACTGGGCTGGTTACTGGGACTGCGTGTGTGCCAAGTCACTTCAGTCGTGTCTGACTTTGTGACCCTGTGGAATGTAACCTGCCAGGCTCCTCTGTCCACGGGATTCTCCAGGCAAGAATACGGGAGTGGGTTGCCATTTCCTCCTCCAACTGTGACTGCAGGGTTTTCTAAATTGGAAACGATTCTGATCCTCATGGGACTTATAGCTCAGCGGGGAGGGTGGGGTCTACCTTGAGAGAGGGAAGGAGAAGAGGTAGGGTTCGTTGTCTGTGGGTTCAGAAAGCTTTCCACGTCTGAAGACAGTTGAACTGAGACTTGAAATACAGGTGGAAAGTGTTTGCCAGGCCATGGTGGGTGAGGACAAGGGACCCCAAAGTGGAGGCTGAAAGACATGGCTGTATTCAGAAAAGGATGGGAAGACACTTGGTGAAGCTAGGGTGTGTGTGTGTGTGTGTGTGTGTGCGCGCGCGCGTGCGTGCATGTGTGTGTGTATGTACTCGCATCGGGTGGGGGTGAAGAATTCAATACGCCTGGCCTCAAACCCCTGCTCCAATACCTCCTGGGTGTGTGACCTTGGATGCGTTAATTAACTTCTCTGAATTGCAACTTCCTCACCTGGAAAATAAGCATAATAACAGTACTATATGACACTGAGGTTTTATAGGGACTTAATGTGTTAACATGGAGAAGGCAATGGCACCCCACTCCAGTACTCTTGCCTGGAAAATCTCATGGACGGAGGAGCCTGGTGGGCTGCAGTCCATGGGGTTGCTGGGAGTCGGACACGACTGAGCAACTTCACTTTCACTTTTCACTTTCAGGCATTGGAGAAGGAAATGGCAACCCACTCCAGTGTTCTTGTCTGGAGAATCCCAGGGACAGGGGAGCCTGGTGAGCTGCCATCTATGGGGTCGCACAGAGCCAGACACGACTGAAGTGACTTAGCAGAATGTGTTAACAGGTGTAGGATGCTCAGCTCAGTGCCAGGCACAGGATGAAGACAGTAAATGTGGATTTTCATCTTTGAAATCATCACAGACGATCTTATCCCTATTCTTTGGCAAAGTTAGTTTCGTTCTGCCCTCCTGGAAAAAAAATGTGTGGATATTATGGTGGCTTATCGGGTCACAAAAACATCTTCAGGCAAGCCCAGTATTTTGTATTTGTAGGGCTGCTTTCCTAGCCCTTTCAGTAACATCATTTTAACCGGTTGACATAAACATATTCATTTGACATTTCTCACTTGGTTAGATTTTCTTCTATTTTTCTTCTTTGCAAACATACTTTCATGACATTTTCGTGGTTCACTTGCCCATGAATTATAAGCTTTGCTCCTTTAAAACTAGTAGGGACTTACAGACTCTTCATGCAAAGTGTTGAGGGTCCTTCACTCGTTTCCTGTGTTGAATTACAGAGCGGCTGTAATTTGTTTATAAAGTCTTAGAACGTGTGACTGTTAGTCTAAAAGTACTCGCGCTCCCCACCCCCCGATGTGGGTTTCAAGCGTGTGTTGTGCTCAGTGTAGACTCTCTCGAGGACGCTGCACATGGAGGAGACGCTCAGACCGGACCTGTTCTCGGCTCGAGGGAAACACAGGAACGTGTGGATTTGGAAGGAGGTCCATTTGGAAAGACGGCAGTGATCTCACCTCTCTGAAGCTCTGCCATTCAAAGCAGGTCAGCTTAGAAGTTCTAAAGGACAGATAAGACTCTGCAGTGAACGAGACCACTTCAGAGCAACGCTTTCCCAAATCAAAGGGCGGCTCTGAAACCGCTAGCCAGCGAGGAAGGCACTCCCTGGATGTGGTCCAGCGAGGCATCAGGGAGAGGCTGATGTGGGCTGGAAACGGGCCGGGTTGATTCTGTAGCCTTGACCATGGGTCTGAGAACGTGTGTGTGTGTATGCACGTATGCGCGTGTACACGTACATACATGTGCGCCACGAATGCTCACACGTGGGGTTGCATGTTCCCGTGTGTATGTGTGTGGCTACAGTGATGTTGTTTAAACTGCAGGGAGAGAAATGTGAGGGTCCCTGAGCTGCCTGGAATCCAGGAGTCACCTGGAGGGAAGCCTCAGGCCTCATACCTGGACTTGGAGGATGGTCAGTTTACGGGGGAGGCCACTGCCCGTCAGGGACCCCACCTAGCACCAGCCAAGGCAGGGGAGGGGGCAGAGGGGCTCGGAAGGGCAGGCACTGAGGGGGCAGAATGATGCTGTGGGCACGTGCCGTGCGGCCACCTGAGCAGGTAACGAGCTGGTGCTGGAAATGGTTCTTTTTTTTCCTTTGGCTGGACCACATGGCTTGCAGGATCTTAGCTCCCAGACCAGGAATTGGACCTGAGCCCTTGGCAAAGGAAGCACCAAGTCCTGACCCCTGGACTGCCCAGGTGTTGGGTTTCGACAGCCACGAAAGTCACTGATGCCTGTGTGGCCACTGTCCACAAGTGCAAAGGCAGCTGCCCCGTGTCTGGCTGCCAGCAGCTCCTGTGCCCAGTGCTGGGGCGGCTTTCACACACTGCATCTCACTAAACCTTCACAGACAACGCTGCACTTCAGCGTGGCGGTCAGGGCTGGTCAGCAGGCTGCCACTGACCGGCTGAACCTCCACCAGGCACATTTGCTTCCTGCAGTCCACCAGGTGAGGACCAGCGGGCCTGGGAGGGCACGGGACCACGGGAGGTGGCTCCGTGGCTGGGCCTGTGGGACATGGCTTTGCCGGGCCTGGGGGGCTTCCTCCCGGCAGCCAGCGTGTCCGAGGACACAGAGGCTCAGCCCCCGGCCCGCGTCCTGTCCCTGGGCTGGGCATTCAGGTCCCTGTGTCCTTTTGGGTTTTAAGCAGAATTCATGCCCAGCGTGGCTCCTGTCACGTCATCCTCACACCCCGCCCCAGCTATTTGTAATTTAGTTTCAGACCTTATTGGGAACATCTTTGGTGAGACACAAAAAACTAAAAATAGAACACCATACAAACACACTCCTGGGTATATATCAAAAAAAGAAAAAAAAATGCAAACCACTAATTCAAAAAGATACACACTCCCCAAAGTTCATAGCAGCATTACTTACAATTGCCAAGACATGGAAACAATCTAATTTTCCATCAACAGTTGAATGGATAAAGATGTGGTATACATAAACAAGGAGTAAGCGTCTTTTAATTTCATGGCTGCAGTCACCATCTGTAGGGACTGTGGAGCCCCCCAAAACAGTCTGACACTGTTTCCCCATCTATTTCCCATGAAGTGATGGGACCAGATGCCATGATCTTCGTTATCTGAATATTGAGCTTTAAGCCAACTTTTCACTCTCCTCTTTCACTTTCATCAAGAGGCTTTTTAGTTCCTCTTCACTTTCTGCCATAAGGGTGGTGTCATCTGCATATCTGAGGTTATTGATGTTTCTCCCAGCAAACTTGATTCCAGCTTGTGCTTCTTCCAGCCCAGCGTTTCTCATGGTGTACTCTGCATATAAGTTAAATAAGCAGGGTGACGATATACAGCCCTGACGTACTCCTTTTCCTATTTGGAACCAGTCTGTTGTTCCATGTCCAGTTCTAACTGTTGCTTCCTGACCTGTATACAGATTTCTCAAGAGGCAGGTCAGGTGGTCTGGTATTCCCAACTCTTTCAGAATTTCCCACAGTTTATTGTGATCCACACAGTCAAAGGCTTTGGCATAGTCAGATGCTTACTCCTTGGAAGAAAAGTTATGACCAACCTAGATAGCATATTCAGAAGCAGAGACATTACTTTGCCGACTAAGGTCCGTCTAGTCAAGGCTATGGTTTTTCCAGTGGTCATATATGGATGTGAGAGTTGGACTGTGAAGAAAGCTGAGAGCTGAAGAATTGATGCTTTTGAACTGTGGTGTTTGAGAAGACTCTTGAGAGTCCCTTGGACTGCAAGGAGATCCAACCAGTCCATTCTGAAGGAGATCAGCCCTGGGATTTCTTTGGAAGGAATGATGCTAAAGCTGAAACTCCAGTTCTTTGGCCACCTCATGTGAAGAGTTGACTCATTGGAAAAGACTCTGATGCTGGGAGGGATTGGGGGCAGGAGGAGAACGGGACGACTAAGGATGAGATGGCTGGATGGCATCACGGACTCGATAGATGTGAGTCTGAGTGAACTCCGGGAGTTGGTGATGGACAGGAGGCATGGTGTGCTGCGATTCATGGAGTCGCAAAGAGTCGGACATGACTGAGCGACTGAACTGAGCTGAACTGAACTGATACATAAACAGTGGAATATTCAGTCAGTCAGTCACTTCAGTCACTCAGTCGTGTCCGACTCTTTTTGACCCCATGAATCGCAGCACGCCATGCCTCCTGTCCATCACCAACTCCCAGAGTTTACTCAAACTCACGTCCATTGAGTCGGTGATGCCATCCAACCATCTCATCCTCTGTTGTCCCCTTCTCCTCCTGCCTTCAATCCTTCCCAGCGTCAGGGTCTTCAGCATAAAAAGGAATGAAAGTTTGCCATTTGCAGTAACATGGATGGACTTGGAAAACACTGTGCTAAGTGAAGTAAGTCAGACAGAGAAAGACAGACACTGTATGGTATCACTTATGTGTGGAATCTAAAAAGCAAAACTAACCGGTATATTTAAAAAAAACCAGACTCATAGATATAAGAGAACAATCCAGTGATTACCAGTGGGAAGAGGGGAGTGGGGGCAGTATAGGGGTGGGGGAGTAAGAGACATAAACTCCTAGGTATAAAATAAGCTACAAGGACATACTGTACATCACAGGGAATACAGCCAATACTTTATAATAACTATAAATGAACTACAACTTCTAAAATTTGCAAATCACTATATTGTGTGCCTATAACTTAAATAATATTTTACATCAAGCATACTTCAATTAAAAAATCAAGCCTCTATATCCTCATTGCAAAATACTATAAAGATTCTCCTGCTGCTAAGTTACTTTGGGCGTGTCTGACTCTGAGACCCCATGGACTGCAGCCTGCCAGGCTCCTCTGTCCATGGGATTCTCTAGGCAAGCATACTGGAGTGGGTTGCCATGCCTTCCTCCATGGGATCTTCCCAACCCAGGGATCAAACCCGCATCTCTTACGTCTCTTGCATTAGCAGGCAGGTTCTTTACCACTAGCGCCACCTGGGAAGCCCATAAAGATTCTACGATATATTAAAGGTCTTATTTTTATAATATAAACCACCAAAAAAAAAAAAAAAACTGTGAGGCAGACTCTAGAAATGATTAACTCAAAACTTTCATCTCAGAAACAAAAAAGCTGTCTATCTTTCTGGAAGTTACACCTTGAGGACACGAGGTCTGTCCTCTAATTCTGACACTGGGTACTAATTCATAGTTAAGACACACGAAACCTATTAGAAAAGTGCCTTTCACGGCAGGCCACTGGAACATCCCACTGGAACAGAGGACACTGGGGGCAGGGCACTCGTGGCGCCCGACGGAATGGACCCGCCCTCGGGGGCTGCCGGGGGTAAGCCCAGACTCCTCCGCTCAGGGAGTGGCACGAAGCTTTGTGTGTGCGCACTCGTGGCTACACATCCTCTGCAGAAAGGCGCTGTGGTCCCTCTACCAGAAACGTCCTCAACAGAGCATCGTGGGGCTGCATGCGTCCGCCCGAGGAAGGCAGAGCGCCAGCAGGTGATGCTGTGTCTGGGAAAGATAACTGGGCGAACCCGGGCACACCTGGGAGGAAGCTGGGACTCTCTCCCCATCAGCACACAGCCTTTCGCTGCACACACACACCAGGAGCATTGCTCTTGCAGTCGACCCACCCTGAAAGACAGCAGTCCCCCACCTGTTTGGCACCAGGGACCAGTTTCATGGAAGACGATTATTCCATGGACTGAGGTGGGGTACGGTTTCAGGATGTTTCAAGTGCATTCCATTTATTGCTCCCTTTCTTTCTGTTATTATGACATCAGTGCCGCCTCAGATCATCAGGCATTAGATGCTGGACGTTGAGAATCCCTGCTTAAAGACACGCCTGGTCTATCAAAGTGGCTGACGTGCAAAGGAGTGTATTTCCCATAGATAAACAGAGCAGAGCTTGTGCGGGTTGCTGCAGACACCGGGGGAGGGAGATGGCCAGGGCTTGGCACGGGCCTGGTGGGTGGCACCCTGGGAACGTCTGGACGAGAGAATGCTCTGTGCTGCGCTTAGTCACTCAGTCGTGTCCCGCCCTTTGCGACCCCATGGGCAGTAGCCCGCCAGGCTCCTCTATCCATGGGATTCTCCAGGCAACAATACTGGAGTGGGTTGCCATGCCCTCCTCCAGGGGATCTTCCCCACCCAGGGATCGGACCCAGGTCTCCCACACTGCACCCGGATTCTCTACCATCTGAGCCACCGGGGAAGCCCTGGAGGAGTGGCTGCATGAATGCAATTGGCCAGACTCTCATCCCCTCCCCAGCAGGACCACAGGCCAGCTTTCCCAGCACTGACCCTCATCAGGGCCAAGCACGTGCGGCCACTGCCGTCAGGAAGGAAGCTTTTCTGGGCGGGCAGACTCTCCGCTACTGTCTCTAAAGTGGTTTCTCAATTATTAAAGGAGCGTCTTCAGATAGTCTCTCTTGATTTTTGTGAACCTCTCAGGATGACAAAGTCAGCATCACTTTATATAAACCTGGATAATATTTAATAGAAATTAAAGTGAAGCCACGACGTTATTTAACCCAGTGGCGCCCCTCAGCTACTGTTCCTCTTTCCGTGATTTCAGTTACCCTTGTCAGCTACGGTCCAAAAATACTAAATGGAAAATTCCAGAAATAAAAATTCACAAGTTTTAAATTGCAGACTGTTTTGAACAGCGAGACGAAATCTCATGCCCGGGCAGATCTTGGATACACTGCAGGTTTGGTTCTAGGCCATTGAAATAAAGCAAGTATCTTAAAGTGAGTCACATGAATATTCTGGTTTCCCAGTGCATATAAAGGCTACATTTACACACCACACTAGTAAATTAGGTGCACAATTGCATTGTGTGTAAAAAAACAATAGAAACATTAAAAAAATCAGCATTAAGTGCAAAATGTTAGTCACTCAGTCATGTCCGACTTTTTGTGACCCCACGGACTGTAGCCCTCTGGGCTCCTCTGTCCATGGGATTCTCCAGGCAAGAACACTGGAGCGGGTCCCCATTTCCTTCTCCAGGGGATCTTCCCCGCCCAAGGGTCGAACCCGGGTCTCCTGCATTGCAGGAAGTTTCTTTACTGTCTGAGCCACATGGGAAGCCCAAATACAAAATAATGCTGTTGAAAAATTGGCACTGATGGGCTTGCTTGATGAAGGGTTGCCACAGCCTTGAATTTGTTAAAAAAAAAAAACAAAACCCACATTATCTGCGATGTACAGTGAAATGAAGTGTGCCTGACCGTTGCCCGCAGTCCCACCCGGGACATGAACCCTCCCTGTCCAGCATGTCCACACAGAGAAAAAGACACAGTGTAGTGTTCCGCGCGATGGCTCTCCGCGTCTGCTGGGGGGCTGAGCGTGTCCCCCGCAGATGAGAAGGGCCGACTCGGTCGCCGTCAAACCCTCCAGCCACCGGCAGCACCAAAGGCGCAGTTCGTGATATTTTTGATTCTTGCAAAACATAAGCGTCTCTTTCTTCTACATTTTAAATAAAGTTCTAGCAATTACGGGATCTGTTTTAAGACAGACTGCATTTTCTTAGGAGAAGCAAACAGGGAAAAAGGAACGTGATGATCAGACTTTAAATTATGTAAGATAATTGCTTCAGAACTATCTTTTTCTGGGGGCTCTGCCAATAGTTCTGCTTAAGCAACTGGGTCCCGGTGGGTTTCACCAGCTGTGTGGGACACGGGCAGTGGCAGCTGGGCCTCACTCTTTAAAGGCGGTTGTGGCGGTGGCGGTGGCTCGTTCCTGCTGTGCTGGGCACGGTCCTCAGGACTCGGCTTGCACAGACTCCTTAAGTGGGGTGTGGGGTGGTCCCTGGACTCCCACCAGGTGGGCTCTGCTATCGTCAGCCCATCAACCCTGATTCACAGGTGAGGAAACAGACACAGAGAAGCCAAGCATGTGCTCAAAGTCACACCGGATCCCCCAGCTGAACCCCAGGCCAGGCCGGCTCTCAGAACACGGAGCAGCTCCCAGGAGTCGGCGAGGGAACCAGGTACTGACCCTTCGCTGCACAGGACGCTGGAGCCTGGCTGCTCTTGCTGGATGCGGGGCACCAGGCTCCCTGAGCTCCTCCATCCCCTCCTCTCTGCACCCTTCCTCCCACCTAGAGCTCACCCCACGTGCACGCTCTGAGCTGATCCGGGCACCCAATCTGCCTTCAGCACCAAGCGTCTGGCCCTCCGGCCACTGTTGTGGGGACCTCGGCTCCTGCCTGACTGGGGACCTTAGTCAG
>SJYQ01095274.1:107838-163641 GCA_006410935.1 Redunca redunca
TACGTTGCACAAACCCCACCAACTTTCTGGTGCTTCTCTGGTGGCCCAGTAAAGAACCTGCAGGCAGTGAGGGGGCCTGAGTTTGATCCCTGGAGAAGGGTTGGGCAGCTACCCTGGAGAAGGGAATGACAACCCACTCCAGTGCTCTTGCCTGGGAAGTACCATGGACAGAGGAACCTGCAGGGCCGCGGTCTGTGGGGTCACAAGCGTTGGACATGACTGAGGGACTAATCTACCAGCTTTCTAGGCGGCTGTTTCTCAGGGCCTGGAGCACCCCCAAGAGTCCCTTGCTCAGCCAAAGAGGCCTGCTGGGCCAGCCCTTCCGGTTTTGAAGGTGGGGGTTGGGGAGGTGAGTGGGGGCTGGGGCCCTCCTGTCCTGGGGGGAGAAAGTGGGGGACTCCTTGCAAGCTCTGCTCCCCCTTAGCCCAGCACACCTGCAGGTCCCCCCGAGTGAGGGCTGGGAGAAAGTGAAAGTGGAGTTGCTCAGTCCTGTCTGTCTCTGCGACCCCATGGACTGTAGCCCACCAGGCTCCTCCATCCATGGGATTACCCAGGTACGAATACTGGAGTGGGCGGCCATTCCCTTCTCCAGGGGATCTCCCTGACCCAGGGATGGAACTGGGCGGGTCTCCTGCATTGCAGGCAGATGCTTTACCGTCTGAGCCACCAGCGAAGCCTGGTGAGGGCTGGGAGCTGGGGCAGTGACCAAGAATCCCTAACAGGGCTGAAACCAGGAGCCCCTGAAACTGGCCGGGGATGCTGGCTCCCGCAACATCACTTTGGCTTGGGGCGGGGGTCGTGGCCTGAGCCGGGCTGTCTGTGAGGCCGTGCTCTCCTGGAGGGTGCTCAGAGGTGGGGTGGTCAGGGGAAAGTCCAGGGGGTGGCGGAAGAACACAGTGTGAGGCAGAAGACTGTGGGGGCTGACCAGGGTCGGGGGCCGTGTTGGAGGGTCTGTCCTGCTGGCCCTGCCCCCTCATACCACCACGGAGCTCCAGCACTGATGTGAGCCAGTGGTCCCTGGGCTCACAGGTGAGGCCACCCCTGAGGATGGGCACGGAGCGATTTCTGACCCCTCACCTCTCCCTATGCCAAGGAGTGTGGGGCGCTCCTGCCCCAGGAACGGCAAGCATCCCGGTGGCACCTAAGTCCACCTTTGGTTGTAAAAATGGAAAATAAGGAGACTCGTGGGCAGGTGGGCATCGCTAACAGGATGAGCCTTGAGACACTGCTGCAGGTAACGGAAAACCAGACAAGCATCACCAGGAACGTGTCACGAGCGGGGCACCTCTGCTTCTAGGCACGTCTGCACACTGGCTGAGGTCTGGGGTGGGATGCACCTGTGTCTTTTTTTTGGCGGGGGTGGGGGGGGGTGGTCCCAAGTTTCCGTTCCATCCCACAATGAGTCAACATGGGGACCCTGGCCAAACAGCCCTGTCCCACCTCCATGGCCTTAAAATGGGGTGTTTTGAAAACAGACCCACAGACAGAAAACAAACTTATGTAGCCATAGTTCAGATTCCACATATAAGCGCTATCACTTGGTATCTGTCTTTTTCTGTCGGACTTACCTCCCTCAGAAATGGACTTATCTACAAAATAGATACAGTTACAAATGGACTTATCTACAAAATAGACAGAGTTACAGATGTAGAAAATAAACTTATGGTTACTGGGGGGCAGAAGGGAGGGATAAACTGGGAGACTGGGACTGACATATACACTCTCCTATACATAAAATATATAGCTAATAAAGGCCTGCTGTAAATCGCAGGGAACTCTACTCAATTCTCCGTAATGACCTATATGGGAAAAGACTCTAAAGAAGCGTGGATGCAGGCATACGTATAACTGATTCACTTTGCTGACACAACATCGTAAATCTCCTACACTACGATAAAGACGTAAAGGAAAACCAATCTACGTTTACCAAAGGGGAAGGCAGGGTAGGGGTCAGTTAGGAGGATGGGACTATCAGATACACACAGCTGTATATAAAAAAGATAACTAACAAGAGCCTATTGGGTAGCACTGAGTATTTTGTAATGCCCTATAAGGGGGAGAATCTGAAAAAGAATATACATATATACAAGTTACATATATATATGAAACGTACACTGACTCACTGTGCATACACCGGAATCTAACAGGACACTGTGAGTCGACTACACTTCAATTCAAAAAATCTCGGGACTTTCTTTCCTGGGAAAAGTGGCCACCTATGTGTGAAAACCTAGAATAAGCAAGCAGCTTGTAGTAAACTTGAATCACGCCTGGTGCATTTGCCCGGAGAACTTGACTCTGACAGTTTTGTGTGCTGGCTGGTAATGAGGTGCTAATGAGGTGCCATGCTGGGGGCAGAGGCAGAGGAAGGGAGGCTGGGAGGAAGGGAGGTGAGAGTGGGACCAGCCCCTTGCCTTCCCTCCCCCTCTCTCCCCCTTCCCCTCCCCACCCAGGCTGCAGACACCCGCCCAGTACCCTACTGGGGCAGGCATTTCCCCACCCTGACTTCCGAGGACCCAGGACTGTTCTGAGCCATGTCAATGGTGCTAAGATATCCTAACACAGGAATCCTAGTGCACCTGACCTTAAAAACTAAGAGTGTTTCATCAGGTGAGCTTTTTGGAGGGTCCTGGGGTGAAACCCAGCACCCGTACTCAGGGGCAGCACCCATAGCCAGGGCAGGTGCTCAAGCCTGTGCGCTTCTGTCCCATGAGCGCCCATCGCACGCCAGCGTCTCACTTCCATCGCTGGGGCCTCTGCCCCTGCATTATGTCCTCTGCCTCCCACCCCCCCAGCCTGCTCCCCAGCTCCCTACACTGCCTTCCTTACGCTATTTTATCATTAAACGGAGAAAGCATTAGGAGTATGAAGAGCCCTACTGCACAGCACCCAGTATTGTGGCCACATGCTATGAACACCTGGATAAAGGTAAGGCTTGCAAACCATCAGGGCTACATACTGCCATCCAGCCATAGGTGGCTGTCGCACAGGTGCTGGGCCCAGTGCAGGTGGAGCCCGGCACCTGCTTTTTCTGTTTGCAAGAAAATGCAGGGCAAAGATAACAGATGAAATAGCTTACTCAGTGCTCAGAAGGAAGGGGTGGGCCTCTTTCTAGAAAACACCATGTTCTGTCACCAGAAAACTGTCTCAAGATTGTAATCAGGAAAGGAAGTCGTTTCTAAACTCAAATTTCTAGTCTCTGCCTGAAAAGCTTAGGAAACTGACGGGCTGATTCTGGCTGACCTAGTAAAAATTTAGAAAGTGATTTTCTATAAGCACCTGGGATGGCTATTATTACTCTCAGGCCATTACTTTAGGGATGTTCTGATTTCAGCTCTGTATATTTATTAGGGTGGCGCTACAGAATCTTTTCTTTTTGATTAAGTCAGAACTATAGTAAGTAGCGGAGAAGGCAATAGCACCCCACTCCAGTACTCTTGCCTGGAAAATCCCATGGACAGAGGAGCCTCGTAGGCTGCAGTCCATGGGGTCGCAAAGAGTAGGACACGGCTGAGCGACTTCACTTTCACTTTTCACTTTCATGCATTGGAGAAGGAAATGGCAACCCACTCCAGTGTTCTTGCCTGGAGAATCCCAGGGACGGGGGAGCCTGGTGGGCTGCCGTCTATGGGGTCGCACAGAGTCGGACACGACTGAAGCGACTCAGCAGCAGCATAGTAAGTAGAGAAATGAATTCAGTCAGTGATTTTTATAAACTCCGCTGGGAATCTTCACCAACACATGCTTTGTATAATAAACATACAGATGGGAATACCAGACCACCTTACCTGGCTCCTGAGAAACCTGCTGCAGGACAAGGAGCAACAGTTAGAACTGGACATGGAACAACAGACTGGTTCAAAATTGGAAAGGGAGTACCTAAGGCGTGTACTGTCACCTTGCTTATTTAACATCTATGCCGAGTATATCATGTGAAATGCCAGGCTAGATCACTCATAAGCTGGAATCAAGATTGCTGGGAGAAACATCAATAACCTCATATATGCAGATGACACCACCCTTATGGCAGAAAGTGAAGAACTAAAGAGACTCTTGATGAAAGTGCAAAAGGAGAGTGAAAAAGTTGGCTTAAAGCTCAACATTCAGAAAACAAAGATCATGGCATCCAGTCCTATCACTACATGGCAAATAGATGGAGAAAAGTGGTAATAGTGTCAGATTTCATTTTCTTGGGCTCCAAAATCAATGAGGATGGTGACTGCAGCCGCAAATATAAAAGACACTTGCTCCTTGGAAGGATAGCTATGACAAACCTAGACAGTGTATTAAAAAGCAGAGACATCACTTTGCTCACAAAGGTCCATATAGTCAAAGGTATGGTGTTTCCAGTAGTCATGTACGGAGAGTTGGACCATAAAGAATGAAGAACTGATACTTTCAAACTGTGGTGTTGGAGAAGGCTCTTGAGAGTCCCTTGGACAGCAAGGAGATCCAACCAGTCCATCCTAAAGGAAATCAACCCTGAATATTCCTTGGAAGGACTGATGCTGAAGCTGAAGCTCCAATACTTTGGACACCTGATGTGAAAAGCTGACTCACTGGAAAACACTCTGATGCTGGGAAAGATTGAAGGCAGGGGGAGAAGGGGGTGGCAGAGGACGAGATGGTTGGATGGCATCACTGGCTCAATGGACATGAGTTTGAGCAAACTTCGGGAGATGGTGGAGGACAGGGAAGCCTGGCGTGCTGCAGTTCACGGGTTGTAAAGAGTTGGGCATGATGAACAACATAAAGCTTTGGCTGGTCACAGTTCTGACAGAGTGACATGTATCAACTTGCTTAATCCTCACTATAGAGAGATCTCGATACCTGCCCTCATGAGGAGGAAATAGGCTCAGAGTTAAGCAGCCCGTGGTCAAACTGCAGGTGGAGCCAGAATCTGAATGCTCAGTGGTAACGAATCTGCCCGCAATGCGGGAGACCTGGGTTGGGAAGATCCCCTGGAGGAGTAAATGGCAACCCACTCCAGTATTCCTGCCTGGAGAATCCCATGGACAGAGGAGCCTGGTGGGCTACGGTCCTCGGGGTTGCAGAGTCGGACATGACTGACTGGCTAACATTTTCACTTTCCCTGCCCACCATGGATCTGCCATACCAGGTAAAGCAATCCTCACTGAGGCAAACATAAAGACTGAGTGGCTCCCACCCACACATGCCTAGGTCATCAGCAGGTTTGCACAATATTGGTCCAATCTTGACTTGAGCAGTTCACAATTGTATTTAAATGTTAAATAGATTTCTAATGGCAATAAACCCCATTGCGTCAGTCCCTTTAACAGAAAGGATCGCTTTATTTCTTTGTATCAGACTGCTGGATCCTCTCCTAGCCTCACCCCCTCCTCTCACGGTAATCAGGGTTATACTTGTTCCCTTTCATTGTTTGCCCAAATTAAATTTCCTTTTTTGTACAAAGGGACTGAACTTTGGGGCCAGCGGAAGAAATCTATCCCTCCCACCAATCCCTCCCGTGAGGATACGGGTCTGTTGTGACACACAGTGGGTAGGGGGCTTGTCTTTTCTCAAAACCTGTGTGCATGCTGAAAACGGCAGACACGGAACCTCCCCTCCCCTCCCCTCCCCTCTGGGGACACGTGTGTGTCACAAGCCGGCTGCCGGAGAGTGGCGAAGGGCGAGCATCAAGATGGAGACAGAGGCGCTAGGTTGGCTGATGCCTGACCTGTGGGTACTTTCTGCTTTATAATGTTGTGTAAATGAAACCTGTTCTACAAGTTGACAGCGATTCCTGCAAAGCCTGCTATGGTTTCTACATCATTTTCCACCGACCTTTCTCATTTATGTCTTGCTTCTTGGCGTGGCAGAGACAGCAACTATCACCTTCTACGGTAAAAGGTGGAAATGGATGCTGGTAGGTGGGGAGCGGGGTCACCCTGAAAGAAATGCGGAGTCAAGACTAGAGCTAGGACCCCACCGATTTGTAAACATCCCTCCTGTATTATCTAAGTAATTACCTTATGTCTTGAGAATATATTTGGGTTCAACTTGTATAGTTTTTATTAGGCTTAATAGCAAGTCTATAAAGTAAAAAGTTCATGTATCTGCAAAACACAGTTTACATTGGGTATGCAAACATTATCTGTTGAATTTGTTTTTCCTCAAATGCTATGTCTTTATGAAAAGACATAAATCTAGATCCTAGATCTACCCAACCCCACAATGGGACCAAAAAGGGTCTCTGATTTATACATTGTTACATAACCTCAGTGTAAAGACTACACCATGGCAAGTCCAATTAATTGTTTTCTTTATATAAAGATCAAGTTGGGTAACTATTTGGTCAATATAATTGTACACAATAACAATTGGTGTAGCCAAAAAAAAAAAAAAAAACAGAGGGTGCCACAGAGGGCAGAACCATGCCTCTATACAAACACAGCGGGCTTCCGGGGTGGCTCAGATAAAGAATTCTCAGATAAGAATCAGATAATTCTCAGATTAGAATCAGATTCTCAGTAAAGAACCTGCCTGAAATGCAGGAGACTGGGGATCTATCCCTGGGTTGGGAAGATCCCCTGGAGAAGGGAGTGGCTACCCACTCCAGGATTCTTGCCTGGAGAACCCCGTGGGTAGAGGAGCCTGGCGGGCTACAGTCCAGGGGTGGTAAAGAGCTGGACACGACCAAGCCACTGACACTTTTATACTTTTCATAAGGGCATAGCATTTGAGGAAAAACAAATCCGACAGATAATGTTTGCACACCCAATGCAAACTGTGTTTTGCAGATACGTGAACTTTTTACTTGATAGACTTGCTATTAAGCCTAATAAAAACTATACAAACTGAACCCAAATATATTCTCAAGACATCTAAAATGTAACAAATTAAATAAGCTAATTCTTATAGATCAGATTTCTGAGTAAACAACAGCATAGTCAAATGCTCTGAAGAACTGTCGTCTAAGTTTTTGAAACCAAGCAGGACCCGCCAAGAGTCGGACACGACTGAGCGACTGAACAAGAACAGGGACAGCGTGGCCCCTCCCAGGGACAGGCTGCCCCCACCCCTCTCTGTGTCCCCTGCCCCCCGTCTGTAGAAAAACGTTAGTCTTCTTGGCCTTCTCGGAGCTCCAAAGAAGAAATTTAATCAAAGAAGTCAAACAATGAGGACACAAAGGAAAACGGTCAAGTAAGACAAAACAATAATAGTTCAGCCATAAAACAAAGTCAAGGGCCTTGAGTTCCTCCCCGAGGACTGTAGATAATATTCCAAGCTGTACCCTTGAGTTGTTTTTCAGATACTAAAACCCCCACCAGGTGGAAGAAGTTAACTGTAGGCTNTAAAGAATTCTCAGATAAGAATCAGATAATTCTAAGATAATTCTCAGATAAGAATCAGATTCTCAGTAAAGAACCTGCCTGCAATGCAGGAGACTGGGGATCTATCCCTGGGTTGGGAAGATCCCCTGGAGAAGGGAGTGGCTACCCACTCCAGGATTCTTGCCTGGAGAACCCCGTGGGTAGAGGAGCCTGGCGGGCTACAGTCTGGGGGTGGTAAAGAGCTGGACACGACCAAGCCACTGATACTTTTATACTTTTCATAAGGACATAGCGTTTGAGGAAAAACAAATCCGACAGATAATGTTTGCACACCCAATGCAAACTGTGTTTTGCAGATACGTGAACTTTTTACTTGATAGACTTGCTATTAAGCCTAATAAAAACTATACAAACTGAACCCAAATATATTCTCAAGACATCTAAAATGTAACAAATTAAATAAGCTAATTCTTATAGATCAGATTTCTGAGTAAACAACAGCATAGTCAAATGTTCTGAAGAACCGTCGTCTAAGTTTTTGAAACCAAGCAGGACCCGCCAAGAGTCGGACACGACTGAGCGACTGAACAAGAACAGGGACAGCGTGGCCCCTCCCAGGGACAGGCTGCCCCCACTCCTCTCTGTGTCCCCTGCCCCCCGTCTGTAGAAAAACGTTAGTCTTCTTGGCCTTCTCGGAGCTCCAAAGAAGAAATTTAATCAAAGAAGTCAAACAATGAGGACACAAAGGAAAACGGTCAAGTAAGACAAAACAATAATAGTTCAGCCATAAAACAAAGTCAAGGGCCTTGAGTTCCTCCCCGAGGACTGTAGATAATATTCCAAGCTGTACCCTTGAGTTGTTTTTCAGATACTAAAACCCCCACCAGGTGGAAGAAGTTAACTGTAGGCTCCCCACAAGCATGGGGATCCCAGACCCGCTGGAACCAGAAGGTTGATGAGGTTGACTCCCAGGATTTGGTTATCTCACCAAGACTCCCTTGGACAGCAAGGAGATCAAACCAGTCAATCCTGAAGGAAATCAGTCCTGACTATTCACTGGAAGGACTGATGCTGAAGCTGAAGCTCCAATCCTTTGGCCACCTGATGCGAAAGCTGACTCATTAGAAAAGACCCTGATGCTGGGAACGATTGAGGGCAGGAGGAGAGGGGGACGAGAGGATGGGATGGTTGGATGGCATCACCGACTCAATGGACGTGAGTGTGAGCAAGCTCCGGGAGCTGGTGAAGGACAGGGAGGCCTGGCGTGCTGCAGTCCATGGGGTCGCAAAGAGGGGGACACAACTTAGCCACGGAACAACCACCACGTCACCACCAACCGGTCAAAAAACATGTCCCTGAGCTGACCAGGCACCTCTGACCCTCACCCTCAACACTGTCTTCAAAACCCTTCCCCGAATGCCACTGGGGACTCTGGGCCTTTTGACCGCGGGCTGCCCCTTCTCCTTGCCCCATGGTGGATGCCTCACAGAAAGCACTGTGCTGTCCTTCACCACAACCTGGGGTCAGTAGGCTGGCTTTACTCTTCGCTCTGAAACATTTGGTGGGAAGCGTGAGAAAGCCATATTGGCTGTCGGTTGCTAATCTACTGTGACTTAACAGAATTATATTTCCATTTTGGAAACTGAAGTTTCCAGTGGGCTTCTCTGGTGGCTGGGACCACAAAGAATCTTCCTGCGATGTGGGAGACCCCTGCTTCAATGCCCAGGTTGGGAAGATGCCCTGGCGAAAGGAATGGCAACCCACTCCGTATCCTTGCCTGGAGAATTCCATGGACAGAGGAGCCTGTTTGTTTATGTCTTGGCCACACCTCCCAGCATGTGGGCTCTTAGTCCCCTGATCAGGGATTGAACCCAGGCCCCCGCAGTGGAAGCACAGAGCCTTAACCACTGGGCCACCAGGGAAGTCCCGTGGATACTTACTTTTAACCACGGATATAACGCATGGAGTTAGTCTCTGTGGCCCACAGATACATTTTCATATACCTGTGAACACACAGCACAGACTGGAGGGGAACAAACCCCTTCTCACTGTGTGTTGGGAGGGACACATGAGGCTGAGGCATCCCAGCTCACGGTCTCGGGTACCCAAGGCCTCCATGGAGGCATCACAGGACCAGTCACCCTGCACCCTGCACGTAGTCCAGCCGCTTCCCGAGGGGGAAGCAGGGATCCGGGAGAGTCACCGGCACGGACATGGTAAAGGCTCCCTTGCGTCCCGGCTGGAACGCCATGGGGAAGTGGGACATGGGTGCCCCACGTGGCATTTCACACATTAGCTCATCTAATCCTCCCTGGGAGGTGGACACGGTCGTAATCTTGCCAATGATCACATGGAGAATGAAGGGGTGAATCGCTTCTCCGTGTCAGCAGAGGTAGACAGGAGCTCGTCATCGACCCAAAGGCTGCAGTCCATGGGGTTGAAAAGGGGTGGGCCAGCTGAGCATGCACCCACAGCGACCCAAGCCAGCTGTTGGAATTCGACTTGGAGCTCATCACACCAAACTTGGCATCGTAGGACCGATGTGCGACTCAGCTTTCACAAGAAATATCACCGTATCATCAGCATAAGAAACTTAATGGCTCTGAGTAAGCCAGGACATACCAAGCTTATCTGATGACAGAAAACCTCGTTCTCACCATACCACCCCCTGCCTGCTCTCATCCTAAGTAACAGCCTAAGGACTAGCGCTCCCGATGGAGGGGTCATCTCCATGGCGTCACAGATGGCAGCGGTGGGCGGTCCCACCCAGACACTGTGAGCACAGACCAACACCCTCTTAGCCATGCAGTGAAGTGCTGGTTGCTCAGTTGTGTCTGACTCTTTGCGACCGCACGGACTTTAGCCCACCAGGCTCCTCTGTCCATGGGTTTCTCTAGACAAGAATACTGGAGTGGGTTGGAATTTCCTTCTCCAGGGGATCTTCCCAACCCAAGGATTGAACCTGGGTCTCCCTTATTGAAGGCAGATTCATTATTATCTGAGCCATCAGGGAAGCCCCTGAAGACTTAAAACCAACCAGCACACCAGTTCTGATCAGAGGTTTCCAATAAGCATCTTTAACAAAGTCAGCGTTTACAGAAGACAAATTTCTTTTTCCACTTTGACCGAAAACAGCTCATGCAATGGTTACGTGTACAATCGACAATTTGGGATAGGGTTTATTTCAGAGGTGCTAATTAGATATCAAAGGGAGTGAAAGAATTAAATGATCAAAACTGCCCTTTTCCTGGGAATGGGAAAGGTCATCCCAGGTATGTTTTGCAGTGATATTTTAAATGTTACAGGGCGATTTTTCACAATTTCCTGGCTTTGTCATGTGACATTCATGTTGGCTTGTGTTGTGACGCAAATATACAAAAATCAAGCTTGTTCGATATTGATATTTGAAGTGGCAAAAAATGATCGTTTGGCTCCAGCTTTGTTTGCCTGCCTCTCATGGTATTAAGAGTTTTTTCATGCCACCGGGATGCAATCGCCTATTGACCTCGTTATTTGCAGATGATAGAACTGCCTACGCAGAAAATCCTAAAGGCTTAGCAATTTTTTTCAACCCCTGTGAGGCATGATTGACAGGCCAATGCTGTTTGTAGTTAACGTGTACAACTTGCTGAGCCTGAGACGTGGCTGTTTTTGAGGAACTTGATGGGGTAGGGGGCATTCCTGCCCTGTGTTCCCACCTCCTGCACATTGAGTGGTGGCCGTGTGGCTAGTTCTGGCCAGTGGACAGTGACAGGTTGGCACATCCGTTGTGGACAGGCCAGTAGGAGCTGCTGCGCTCAGCCATCCTCGTCCTCCGTGGCTGGGAATCTGACAACGTGCTTCACGTGCTCTCGATGGAGAAGGCACACGGTGGGAAGTGGCGCCAGCCCCCATCAGACCGTGTGCAGGAAACGCGTACTCGTCGTGGACCCTGAGACTTCCGGGTGTGCTCGGCTGCAGCAACGAGAGCTCCCTACTGTGGTAAAATCCTTGACAAACAGTTGACAACAATTTACACGCAACATGAATGATTCACAAAGGGCTGAGAAGAGCAAATAGGGGGTCCTGTGCTGCCTGACGCTGCACAGAGCAGCAAGCTAGCAGGCTGTGTTCCTAAGACAGAATAATGCTCGTGCAGAGCAGGGAGATGGGTGAGTGGAGCCCACGAGGCTCTACGTATGTGGGGATTGTACATAATGACGAAGGCAAAAAAGTAAAGGACAGTGGAAGACGGCCAGGTCCCTGCAGTACACGGAGAAGCTGGGTTTCTCGTCGCCCACAAAGCAAATGGACCACACTTAAAATGCAAAAGATAGACTTTTAAAGCTACTGCAAGAACATACAGGGGTGTATCTTGTGATATAAGTGTGAGGAGATGGGTCTTCACACACAGCTCTTGCTGTGAAAAGACGAATGAACCGAACTACTGCAAAATTAGCCGTCTTTTCTTCAATAAAAGATGAGAGAGAGAAAGCAGGACGGGTGGGCCATGATTAACCCAATTCTCTCTGCACGTGAGGCCGAACGAAAGAAGTCACAGTGAAAATGAGATGGAAATGGACGTACATCTATATGAATACACTATGGATATGTGAAAATTTGATAGCTTTCCCATATGTTAATAATAACTGTTTAGAAAATGTAACGAAAACAAAGCCTTACTGACCAGATCAGCAGACATGGCCCATCCTATGATGGGCAGCCTCTAAGGTGGCCCCGAATCCCCGTTCCTGGGGTTCCTGCCCCTGGTGACCTGCGACGTGAGGATGGCCAGGACCTGTCACTTGTCACACCAACAAATCACGGCAGAGCTGATGGGATGTCCCTTCTGGTATGTGGCCTCTGCTGCGGGCACACTCTCTTGCTCTCTCTCCAGCTCCCTCCGAGGGAGGCCAGATGCTCCCCAGAGAGCCCGTGGGACAGGGGTGGCCCAGCCGGCAGCCGCCAGGGGCCAGAATGTAAGCGATCCGGGAAGCAGGTCCTCACCCCGTCAGGTCTTCAGCTCCTCAGCTGCTCTAGGCCCTTATTTCCACTTAGCAATTTGGCCTTTATAGTGGTAATTAAGGTTAATCAGGGCTTCCCTCATAGCTCAGTCGGTAAAGAGTCTGTCTGCAATGCAAGAGACCTGGGTTCGATTCCTGGGTGGGGAAGATCCCCTGGAGAAGGAAATGACAACCCACCCCAGTATTCTTGCCTGGAGAATCCCACAGACAGAGGAGCCTGGTGGGCTACGGTCTAGGGGGTCGCAAGAGTCAGGCATGCCTGAGCGACTAAGCACACGGATGCACACGGTTAATGAGGTCACTAGTGAGGTTTAAGAGTTAGTCGCTCGGTCATGCCCGACTCTCTGTGACCCCATGGGCTGCAGCCCGCCAGGCTCCTCTGTCCATGGGATTCTCCAGGCAAGAACACTGGAGTCGGTTGCCATTTCCTTCTCCAGGGGATCTTGCCGACCCAGGGGTTGAACCTGCGTCTCTTACATCTACCTGAATCGGCGGCGGGTTCTTTACCACTAGCGCCACCTGGGAAGAACTGGGAAGTCTGGAGCAAGCCCTAGTCCTGTAGGTCTGGGGTCCTTATGGGCAGAGGACATTAGGGTGCAGACAGGCACAGAGGGATGCCCGCCTACAGGGAGCGATGCCTCAGCAGAAACTGACCCTGCCCACACCTTGATATTGAACTTGCAGCCTCCAGAACGATGCCGCCAGAAAAGTAAATGCCGCCCAGTCTGTGGTACGTTGTTATGGCAGCCCTAGCAAACGAATGCGGATGCTATACCTCGGTTTAAAAAAAGAAATGTTTTTGCAGGACCTAGAGATTTTCATACTTAATGAAGTCAGACAGAGAAAGACAAATATCATATAATATCCCTTAGATGTGAGAAAAAAAAAAAACAGATACAAATGAACGTATTTACAAAACAGAAATAAACCCACAGACATAGAAAAAAAATATGGTTAGAAAAGGGGAAAAGGGAGAGTGGATAAATTAGGAGCTTGAGATGAACAAATACACACTTGATGCTGAAGCTCCAACAGTTTGGTCACGGGATGGGAAGAGCCGACTCACTGGAAAGGACCCTGATGCTGGGAAAGATAGAGGGCAGCAGGAGAAGGGGATGACAGAAGACGAGATGGTTGGATGGCATCACCAACTCAATGGATATGAGTCTGAGCAAACTCTGGGAGATAGTGAAGGATAGGAAAGTCTGGCGTAGTGCAGCCCACTGGGTCGAAAAGAGTTGGACACAACTGAGCAACTGAACAATAAAATATAAAGTAAACAACCAGGACCCACTGTACAGCACAGGGGACTATATTCAATATTTTGTAACAGCCTGTGAGGAAAAAGAACCTGAAAAAGAACGTACGTACACATATACATGCAGAGGTGCATCCCTGTGCTATAACCAGAAACTAACTCGGCATTGAAAATAAACGAGGCCTCGATTAAAAAAGACACATACAGAGGCAAGTAAGTAAATGGGGAGGCAGTTCAGTGTAGGGTTTAAGAAAGAACCAGATCTGTTTTGTCAATGAGACCAGGAAGTACGCACTGGAATAACAAGTACAGGGTGTGGAGGGGCGTCAAGCTCGTGCTGTCGGCGGGATGCGACCTAGAGTGACCTTGACGGCAGGCGACTGGACAGGACTGTCCCATCAGTATGTGTGCCCACCCCTCGGGTCCAGTGACCTGCTTCTGGGAGGACTTTCACGGTAACACAAGCGCAGGTGAGTGACTGTGATGCACAAGACCGGTAAGAGAGAAGGCTGCTCTGTGGACAGCTCCGCAGCCCACAGCTTCACACCTGGGGCGCCTGGCAGCCTTGCAGAGTGACCTGACTGGGCTCAGTGACCTAATGTTTAGACGTGCATGGTGCACTGGTGAGAAAAGACGTGCAGACTTCAGACCATCACACACACAGCATGACGCCATTACTGTGAAAGCTGTTACATTGGTGCAACTGTGTGTGTGTGCACGTGTGTGTGAGCTCATGTGTGGTGTCTGTGTGTGCAAAAAAATCATTATTTCTGGCAGGTAGAATTCTGGATCTGTTCATTCCCTGTTTTGTACATTCTGCTATTGGATGGATTTTGTACAATAAGTATGTACTACTTTCTATAATCAGAAAAAAGCTCAGAATTTTACATGTTAGATAAAACAATGTGTAACATTAAAATTTTGCGCATTATCACAAAAGCTATGCTTTTCCTGGCCCCTTCAGGAAATACTGAGTCCTTGATATTTATGGTAAGAATAAGAAAAAAAAAGATGATGATGATAAAGCTGCAACAGCATCATATAAGTGCGTCATCACAGTCTTGCCTCGAGTGGACAAAGGCCACAGCTGGCCGCCCTCTGGGAAGGGCAGTCTTCTGAGAGGCTGTCTTTCAGGTAGGGGGCATCAGGCTGTGCGCTGTCTTGTAAGGACCTTCGAGCCTCTGGACTCAGCGCCGGGCACAGAAGCACGCCGGAATCTCAGCTCCCCTCGGCAGCTCACTCATTGCTGGCCTCTGATTGTCATGGACTGATGCGGGCCCTTGCCCGAGTATCATGAAATGTCTCCTGGAAGAAGGAACACACCTACACTGTTGGTGGGAGTGCAAACTAGTGCAGCCACTCCGGAGAACAGTCTGGGGGTTCCTTAAAAACTAAAGACAGAGCTGCCATAGGGTTCAGCAATCCTGCTCCTGGCACACAACCGGAAAAGATGCAAACTCTAATGTGAAAAGATGCAAGCGCCCGTCTGCTCACAGAGGCACTGTTTATCACCCAGGACACGGAAGCCACCTGAGTGCCCACTGGCAGATGAATGGATGAAGAAGAGGCTGTGCTGTGCAAGTCGCTTCCGGCGTGTCCGACTCTCTGTGACCGTATAGACTGTAGCCCGCCAGGCCCCTTGTCCAGGGGATTCTCCAGGCAAGAACACTGGAGGGGGCTGCCATGCCCTCCTCCGAAGGATCTTCCCAACTCAGGGACTGAACCCACATCGCTTACGTCTCCTCCATTGGCAGGTGGATTCTTTATCACTAGCCCCGCTTGGGAAGCCCATTCATCCACAGGTGAATGGATAAAGAAAATGTGGTGCGTATATACAATAAAATATTGCTCAGCCATAAAAACAATAATGCCATTTGGAGTAACAAGGATGTATCTAGAGATGGTCACACTAAATGAAGCAATTCAGACAGAGAACGACAAATACCAGGATATCACCTATATGTGGGGTCTGAAGTGAAAGTCGCTCAGTCGTGTCTGACTCTTTGTGACACCATGGTCTGTATAATCCATGGAATTCTTCAGGCCAGAATATTGGAGTGGGTAGCGTTTCCTTTTTCCAGGGGATCTTCCCAACGCGGGGATCAAAGCCAGGTCTCCTGCATACGGGCATATGCTTTACCAGCTGAGCCACAAGGGAAGCCCAAGAACACTGGAGCGGGTAACCTATCCCTTCTCCAGTGTCTCTTCCCGACCCAGGAACCGAACTGGGGTCTCCTGCCTTGCAGGCGGATTCTTCACTAACTGAGCTATCGGGGAGGCCCTGTGGGAGAGACACAACACGAATGAACTTATGTGTGAAGCAGAAGCAGACTCACAGACAGAGAGAACAGACACGTGGCTGCGGAAGGGGCGGAGGGGTGAGGGAGGGGTGGGTTGGGGGACTGGGATTAGCACTCAAACTAGTATGTACAGGGCGGGTAAACAGCAAGGTCCTACGGTATCGCACAGGGAACTATAGTCAACATCCTCTGATAAACATAGTGGAAAGAATATGGAAAAGAATACACAGAATATATGTGCATATATATGTAAATTGCCTTGCTGTGCAGCAGAAACGAGCACATGGTAAATCAGTTATATTTCACTGTAGTAAATTTTAAAAAATTAAAAAATAAAACATTTCCTGGTCCTACTTTAATCTCATAAGGGCATTTGACTCCAACTCAATAACTGTTGTTAAACTGGACTGAATTAGAGCCATCTACTTCTCTAATAAATCATGATATCATGGAGGAAGATCAAAGCCGGCTGCAACAGAGAACACCCATTTGTTGTTTTTCATTTAATTGGCTTTTTGTGGTTAATTGCATTAAGTGGAAGGGAAAAAAGCCTACAGATTATTTTAACTATGATCCTGTGAAAGTCAGCAATATCATTCCTAAATTAAAATATAAATATCTAAGTGATGCTGTTTGAGTAAGAAAATTACCGTCATACTTTAAACCTGAATTTTTATTTTATAAGACGCCTTGGATTATATGTATTAAGGCTGCAGTCTTATGACATGTTGTTAGACTCTGATATTTGTGAAGCTTATGGAAAAAGCCCTCTGCTTGTATAACATCTGGGATCAGTTGGTCTTGGCAATCAGTCGTGGAAAAGATGCTGAGTGTCCGTCATCTGCAAAGCGTTTCATCCGGGCACGCAGACGAACATAATTGTGATTGAAGAGATTCATTCAGGAAGAGTCTGTACAGTGTTCCTGATCTCTGTCAACGTTGGTGATGAAACCAAGCCCGCCTTGCCCTGCAGAGTTCCATGTTCCAACAGAACCAGAGGTGGGAGGGATTGTTTAGTCGGCCTGGAGCTGAACAAGGCATTCAAGATGCTGGAAGGAGAAGCATGGCTCTGTACATAAATTATATTCACTTCTGCCAGGAGTTGTCACCAAGAAGGGCTGTCCTGGCCTGTCCTCAGGCTGGTAGAGATGCTTGGGGATATTTTAATGAATTCCTCTACTTTTGAAGAAAACAAGAATGCAGGCACAGTGCAAACGGTTGAGCAAACAGTTCTCCCTGATAAACCTTGCATCTGGTGTGTTCCCCCGAACTCTTAGGGGCTTGTTTCAGACACGATCAATAAAGTTACCAATGAAGAACTGTTTTCTCATAGGCTGAGTGAATAGAATTGCCATAAAAATGGAAATGAGGGTTTTCAGAAAGCACCCTACATCTAAGTTTGGTAAAGACATCTAGAACGATAAATATCACTTTTGATTTTTAAAAAATGCAACAACTTGGGAGTATCAACATAAAAATCAATTTGATTAACGAATACTCACTCTAATTTTGACCTCAACTGGTCCATTAATGTGGCCTTCCAGGATGGCTGAATCTCAAGCTGTGGTTTCAAATAAATCATCAGCCCATCAGCATCTCTCCCTTTCGGTCCACCCAGCATGTCCACACTGCCTTCCCGACAGCAAACCCTCTGCACCCTGGCTTTGCCCAGGGTCCTCCCTCTGCCTCTGCAGAACCCCCAGCAGATGACAGGGCACAGCACTGCTTTTCTGAGACACCTGCTCGCAGGGCTGATGGAGACGCTCAGAAGGAGAAGGAGGCACGGCGCCTGGGCAAAGAGGAGGCGAGGAAACACCGACCCAGAGGGAAACAGAAGCGCGGGTAGCTGGTCCAGGGTGGATGGGGACGTGGGAGGCAGTGATGGCTGGACAGTCAAGCAGGGACCAAGCAGAGCAGTGGGAGCCGTGTGGGAACAGACGTGGGGAGATGTTTAAACATCGAGAAAAGAACAGGGGGGCGAAAGTCACAAGGTGCAGGAGAATAACGGAGGGCTGGGCTGAGCAGCAGGGAGATGGCGAGCCCGCAGTCCCCGGTTAGATAAAAGCAGGGGGAGAAGGCCACAGCCCACAGGGCCAGGAAGACTCTTTCAGGAAGAGAAGAAAAGCATGAAAGAAGCAAGCCAATTACGATCTTTAGAGAAAGGAAAAAACCAAGGCATTCTGAGAAAGCGAAGAAAACAGGGACCTCCTGCCTATGAGGAGGAACGTGTGCATGGGGTGCTGTGAGAAGAACGGGGCCCATTAGATGAGAAACATCCAGATACTCGCTCCGGAGGCAGCCACGGAGGAGGTGCTGGGGCCTCCGGACAACAACAGGAAGATGGGAAACTGGAAATCCAGGTCACAAGAGGAGAACAAGCGGCTAAAACCGATATGGTGCGAAAGAAAGACTGCTACAGGCTCAGCCATGTCCCCCAGCATTTCTATGTGGAAGCCCGCACCTCCAGCATCTCAGAACGTGACTGCAGACAAGGTCTGTACAGAGGTAGGTAAGGTCAAGGGAGGTCACTGGAGGGGGCCTGATCCCACCTGACCGGTGCCCTTGTATTAGGTGGTGCAAACGTAATTGTGGCTTTCACTGCTGAACAGTGCCATTTGGAATTGGAATACATTCTTAAATAATCAAGGTTATGCCACAGAGGATGAGATGGCTAGATGGCATCACTGACTCAATGGACCTGAGTTTGGGTAGACTCCAGGGGTTGGTGATGGACAGGGAGGCCTGGCGTGCTGCAGTTCATGGGGCCGCAAAGAGTTGGACACGACTGAGCGACTGAGCTGAACGGAACTGAGCTGATGCCACTCCAGTATTCTTGGGCTTCCCCTGTGGCTCAGCTGGTAAAGAATCTGCCTGGAATGCGGGAGACCTGGGTTCATATCCCTGGGTTGGGAAGATTCCGCTGGGGAAGGGAATGGCTACCCACTCCAGGATTCTGGCCTAGAGAATTCCAAGGACTGTATAGTCCATGGGGTCACAAAGAGTCGGATGCGACTGAGCAACTCTCACTTCACGTGCTGTATTACTAAGAGGAGGCGATCAGGACACAGACACCCACGAAGGGACGGGCACGTGAGGACACTGAGGAGACGGCCGTCCACACACCAAGAAGAGAAGCCTCCAAGGAGACCAGCCCTGCAGACACCGTGATCTGACTTCCAGCCTCCAGGACTGTGACAAGTAAACGTCTGCTGCGTAGCTGCCCAGACTGTGGTGCTTGCTGGCTGCAGCAGCCTTCCCATAATAATACAGCCCAGGGCAGGCTCGAGTAAGGAAGGTCACGGCTGAGAGGAGGGAGGGGGAGGACAGAAGGAACTGATCTGGCCTCGTCAAAACCCCGACAGGCTAAGACCACAGAGCGACGTTTACAGGGAAGCTCTTTCACATTAAGCTTACTTGACAAAATAAAGAGCCAGCCCTCGGTGCTGACTGATCATCTGAGGACAGTGGGCAGGACCCTCACTCACTCTTTCCTAGTCTCTAAATGCCAGCCTGCATGAGTGTCCCCCTGGTGTGTTTTCTGGCAAAGTGAATGAGGACACTTCAAGGGCACATGATTAAAAAGCTCATAAGAGGAATTCTCATTTACTAAGACACCAGGATCAGTACATTTGGTGTTTAGAGGAGAAACAAAAAATTCAGATCACCTGGGATGCTCACATTGCAGGGGGTGAAATTATTTCGATACTCAGTGTCAACGGGAAACACCATCTTGATGGAGTGTCTGTTGCTAAAAATGTCCACTTTACTGACACTGTAATTACAGTGCACTGAACACCTTTAATCTTTCTTTGATGATTCATGGTCTTGGGTACTGGAAGGTCACCAACTCAACTTCATTCTATAATAGCTGTGGGGTGTCTACTAGGTGGAAGGGCTGGGCTAGTCCCCGTGGCCCCACAAGCCCCTGGGAGCCGCATAAAGTGCTCCCCCCGGGGAAAGTCACTCCTCCTCTAGGGCGACGCTCCCACAGCGGGGGCGCTAGTCTGACTCAGGGTGGCCTGAGGCTCGCGTGTGCACTTGCGGCGGGGTTGCGCAGCCCAGAGGGAAGGCCAGCAAAGGCCGCCTTCGCAGACCCCAGAGCCTCCGAGCGCCCGGGGAGGGCTGGCAGGAGTTTGTTCTGACTTCCACATGATCAATCCTGTTCAGCTCTGACTGGGAAAGGCAGCCAGAATTGGACAAGAACCCTCACACAGGGGACAGTGAAATCAGCTACTTCTGATAAAGGCCTTCCGAACCCTACAGACACGAACGTTCTGCACGCTGATCAGTCCTACAGGACCCGACTGGGGCGGTTTCCGGTTGATGAGATGGCTCACCACCTTGCCTTTGGAATTTCGTGAGATGCAGGATTTCGAGTCTCTCGTAGCTCTAGCTCCCATGCTTGTGTCTTGTGCTTGGTCGTGTCTGACTCTTTTCAACCCTGTGGACTGTAGCCCGCCAGGTTCCTCTGTCCATGGGATTCTCCAGGCAAGAATACCCAAGTGGGTAGCCATTCCCTGCTCCACGGGATCTCCCCAAACCAGGGACTGAAGCTAGATCTCCTGCATGGCAGTTGAATTCTTTACCGTCTGAGCCACCAAGGAAGCCCTTCAGTGTTCCCAGCACAGGAATTTAAACCATGCTATACTGGGGAGAGAATTTGGTTGCATGCCAAGGAAATACCAAATGTCATCACAGCTCAGTAAGCATCACTGAAATCTAGGTCTATAGGTGAATGTGTTTCCCCAACTCCGCTTAATCCCGAGATTCCACAGAAAATTCAGAAACTTCTGGAACAAAATTTCAGTATAAAATCATAATACAAATGCTAAGTAAGCCTAACTGGATTTGAGGAGATCTTCGGATCAAGGCCTGGCACCTGGTTCCCCTGGCCGGAGCATGGCTTGAGGCCGGTACAGTGTCAGAACGGGGAACCTTGCGGTCTATACCAGCGTAAAGAGGGTTTTCCAGGTGGCGCTGTGGTAAAAAACCCACCTGTCAGTGCAGGACAGGTAACAGACACAGGTGCCATCCCTGGGTCGGGAAGATCCCTGGAGGAGGAATGGCAGCCCGCTCCAGCATTCTTGCCTGGAGAATCCCACGGACAGAGGAGTCTGGCGGGCTACAGTCCATAGGGTGGAAAAGAGTCGGACAGGACTGAGGCAACTTAGCAGCAACAGGCAGCATAAAGAACTGTCGGGGAGCCCCGCCCAAGGCCCAGCACGGAGGAAGCACCACCCTCCTCTGCACTGGCGGCCTTCTCCCCTCTTCCAGTTGCTACCAAACCCTTTCCCCAGACTGTCTGCTGCACATTCTCCTGGTTTGTATAACAGTAAAAGTTTTATTAAGTCAAAATAATACTGGAATCACTGTATGTTAAACTTAACACACGGTACCTGCTTAAGGTTTGCAAGGAATACATTTTAAATGGTTCAAAGGATTCACTCAGCCAACCTCAGAGTGAAACCTTCTAGAGCATTCTGAAATATTTTCTAATATGCTACCTCTGTAAATATTGTGAGTTATTGACTTAAAAGCATCACTACGAACAAAGCTAGTGTGAGGTGATGGAATTCCAGTTGAGCTATTTGAAATCCCGAAAGATGACGCTGTGAAAGTGCTGCACTCAATATGCCAGCAAATTTGGAAAACTCAGCAGTGGCCACAGGACTGGAAAAGGTCAGTTTTCATTCCAGTCCCAAAGAAAGGAAATGCCAAAGAATGCTCAAACTACCTCACAACTGCACTCATTTCACACACTAGTAAAGTAATGTTCAAAATTCTCCAAGCCAGGCTTCAGCAATACATGAATCGTGAACTTCCAGATGTTCAAGCTGGTTTTAGAAAAGGCAGAGGAACCAGAGATCAAATTACCAACATCTGCTGGATCATCGAAAAAGGAAGAGAGTTCCAGAAAAACATCTATTTCTGCTTTATTGACTATACCAAAGGCTTTGATTGTGTGGCTCACAATAAACTGTGGAAAATTCTGAAAGAGATGGGAATACCAGACCACCTGACCTGCCTCTTGAGAAGCCTATATGCAGGTCAGGAAGCAACAGTTAGAACTGGCCATGGAACAACAGACTGGTTCCAAACAGGAAAAGGAGTACATCAAGGCTGTATATTGTCACCCTGCTTATTTAACTTATATGCAGAGTACATCATGAGAAATGCTGGGCTGGAAGAAGCACAAGCTGGAATCAAGATTGCTGGGAGAAATATCAATAACCTCAGGTATGCAGATGACACCACCCTTATGGCAGAAAGTGAAGAGGAACTAAAAAGCCTCTTGATGAAAGTGAAAGAGGAGAGTGAAAAAGTTGGCTTAAAGCTCAACATTCAGAAAACAAAGATCATGGCATCTGGTCCCATCACTTCATGGGAAATATAGATGGGGAAACAGTGGAAACAGTGTCAGACTTTATTTTTTGGGGCCTCCAAAATCACTGCAGATGGTGACTGCAGCCATGAAATCAAAAGACTCCTTGGAAGGAAATGACCAACCTAGACAGCATATTAAAAAGCAGAGATATTATTTTGCCAACAAAGGTCCGTCTAGTCAAGGCTACAGTTTTTCCATGTATAGATGTGAGAGTTGGACTGTGAAGAAAGCTGAGCGCTGAATAATTGATGCTTTTGAACTGAGGTGCTGGAGAAGACTCTTGCGAGTTCCTTGGACTGCAAGGCAATCCAACCAGTCCAACCTAAAGGAGACCAGTCCTGGGTGTTCATTGGAAGGACTGATGCTGAAGCTGAAACTCCAGTACTTTGGCCACCTCATGTGAAGAGTTGACTCATTGGAAAAGACCCTGATGCTGGGAGGGATTGGGGGCAGGAGGAGATGGGGACGACCGAGGATGAGATGGCTGGATGGCATCACCGACTCGATGCACATGAGTTTGGGTGAGCTCCGGGAGTTGGTGATGGACAGCGAGGCCTGGCATGCTGTGATTCATGGGGTCGCAAAGAGTCAGACACGACTGAGCGACTGAGCTGAACTGAACTGACTTAAAAGCCTCACAGAGAGTAGTGGGATAAATGAAATTAGCAGGAAATGGGGAAATGAAGATTGGGTACAATACACCAATATTCACTGTAATTATGTAGAGAAAATAACATGAAAAAGAAAGGGAAATACTAAGGAGCAAACAAATGGGTGATTTAGACATCACACTTTTGAAAGATGACTTATGAAAAATTCTATCACTCAAACTACGCTTGACTTACAAGACTAGTTAATAACACTGCATCGTTTTTTCTGAAGACCAAACAAATTATGAAATTCACCATAGATTTAGAAAGCTGACATGTCAGAAGTGTTTCCTTGCGGCAAAAATCTTGTTTTCCTTTAACTTTTTGGGTCGACTTAATTCAATGGCACAGGATGGAAGTTTCCATTGACTCTGGGGATTGCGCCACAGGAATTCTGGACAATTTCTGTCCTGAATGCACATTAGCAGGGTGGTCTTTTACCTCGAGGAGTCCTGGAACAAGTTCATTCTGTCCAGCCCTTCCTGGAAGACTGTCTTCCTAATTGTTATTGTTTTTGTTCAGTCACTAAGTTGTGTGTGACTCTTTGTAACCCTGTGGACTGCAGCACACCAGGCTCCCCTGTCCTCCACTGTCTCCCAGAATTTTCTCAATCTCATGTTCATTGAGTCGGCAATGCCATCCAACCATCTCATCCTCTGTTGTCCACTTCTCCTCCTGCCCTCAATCTTTCCCAGCATCAGGGTCTCTTCCAATGAGTCAGCTCTTTGCATCAGGTGGCCAAAGGATTGGAGCTTCAGCTTCAGCATCAGTCCTTCCAGTGAATATTCAGGGTTGATTTCCCTTAGGATTGACTGGTTTGATCTTGCTGTCCAAGGGACTCTCAGGAGTCTTCTCCAGCACCACAGTTCAAAAGCATCAATTCTTTGGTGCTCATCTTTCTTTATGGTCCAACTCTCACATCTGAATATGACTACTGGAAAACCCATAGCCCTTACCACACGGACCTTTTTAGGGAAAATGATGTCTCTGCTTTTTAATACGCTGTTTGGGTTTGTCGTAGCTTTTTGGCCAAGAAGCAAGTGTGTTTTAAATTCATGGCTGTAGTCATAGCCTATAATGATTTCAGAGCCCAAGAAAATAAAATCCGTCACTGTTTCCACTTTTCACCCATCTATTTGTTAAGAAGTGATTTTTCTAATTAGTAGCCCTCAAACTTGAATATTTGACAACACCTACTTAATGATGCTACAGAATGGACAATAGGGAGAGAAGATCCCTCTTGGAAATTATCACGAAGCCCCTAGACCCCACTTGAGGAGTAATGGTCTGGTTCAATCACATTGCCCTCGGAAGCTCAATAAGACAGGCAGTTACTGTGCCCTTGGCTCTGCTAGCCCGCCCTGCTCCTCAGGCTGGCCTTCCTCTTATCCTGGATCCCCAGGAAGCCCAGAGCAGAAGTGCTCCATCAGCAGCAATGATGAATGCAAGCGCTGCTCTGAGGCGGGGATCTGGCTCGTCCACTTCTATCAGAGACCCCCTGCTGGCCAGCATGCTCACTCCTTCCTCCACGCAGGCCTGTGGCTCTCACCTCTGCCCATTGGCTGCATCCTTCCTACACTTCCTCCCAGACTTGAGCTTAGAGTTCTGGGCTGTGGGTGTCTTTCTGGGTTGGGCGCTGATCAAGACCCAGCTTTGAAGACCCTGGGTTTCTCTTGGCCACAGAGATGGTATGAGACCATCTATCTATCCCTTCTTCAAACACCCTGAAAAGGTTAGACAATGGCCATCTGTCTTGTGAGGCAGCCTAGCCCCAAAGGCAATCAAGTCAGGGGTTAACCAACAGCTGCTAGGCATCTCCTCATCCAAATGGGGTGTTCAGCTGTCCTCTGAGACGTCTAAGTGGTACATGGTTGGGGCCAAGCTGCAGACTGAGGGCTATTGATATTTTTTCTTGGGGTTCATGCTAAATCACTTCAGTTATGTCCAGCTCCTTGCGACCCTATGGACGGTAGCCCACCAGGCTCCTATATCCATAGCATTCTCCAGGAAAAAATCCTGGAGTGGGTTTCTATTTCCTCCTCCAGGGGATCTCCCCAACCTAGGGACTGAACCCTCATCTCTTACGTCTCCTGCATTGGCAGGCGGGTTCTTTATCATTAATGCCATCTGCGAAGCCTTTCTTAGGGTAGGGCAACTGAAATGATCTCGACCAGAAGGTTCAATGACAACCAAATAATGAGTTTACAGGAGGGGAAAAGAGAGATAAATGCCTGCAAAATAAACAATCTGAGCAGAACCGTTTGGTTCTGGATAGAACCGTTTCTACTTGCTGACTACAGCGCTGAAAACATTACCAACCTACGGGGGTAGTTATGGCAACACCGCCCAGGCCCACACACTGAGTTAGGTGCTGTTACAGACTCTACTTCCACAGAGCAGCTCACGCCCCTTCCTAGACTGATGCACCCTGCAAGCCGAGAGCCCCTGGGGATGGGAGGGGGCTTCAGGTCTCTGGTGATCTCAGAGGTTGAATTTCAGATTTCAGTATTGCTAAACTTGCGGAAATCAGTGGGAGTACAACAAAAACAACATAAACATCCTGAGGACCAGTGAACCATAGACCCTTCCCTCTCCTCGTGGGAATGCTGGTTCCATTCATTGGAGTCTTGAGAGCTGGAAGAAACCCCGAAGCCATCTAGTCACCCCTTCGTCAAATGAAGGATGCCTCACCCCAGTTTCCAGGCCAGTGCTCAAAACCTCAGCTGAGGAAGCAATAAGAGAAGATGGCTGTTTGCTGTTGGTTATCTTTCAATTATTGTAATATATTGTACACACAGGTAGGTTGAACATTTCAACTACACTTCTCATGAATTTCATTAAAAAAAGACTTTTACTTGAGTTTGGGATTAGCATACACACCGCTACTACATATAAAACAGATAAAAAACAAGGATCTAACGAACAGCACAGGGAACTACAATCAATATTTTATAACAGCCAATGAGGGACAAGAATGTGTGTATATATATATATAAATACATGTGTATAGTTATTCTTATATATATAAATAAATATATATATATATATATACAAGTATACATGTATATACACTCTAAAAAAAGAAAAAGAAAAGACTTTCCCTAAAGGTTATCAGTCAGGCAAAGAACCGCTGACTAAGTGAAACTCTCTTTCAGTTGTACTGAGACAATTTGTGTTCATTCTATGTGACCTGTGATAACTACTGGAAACCACAGCATTTGAAAACATTTAAAATTTGATTTCTGACTCAGCTTTTCATCTTGAAACAAAATGGAAGCCCAAAAGTTTTCAAGTGGACTTCGTATTCTGTAATAAAGAAAGCATCTCAACCAAGACGTGATTGAGAGAAGATAAATGTGTGAAATAATTATATTCTTCAATGTGATTTTCTAACTTAGCAGCAGCAGAAATTAAGGTAATTTAAAGATACTGCTAACAAACAGGGTTCTTGGAGAGCAAGGTTGTAAAGCTGAAAAAGCAGCTCTCAAATCTGTGCTTGGATAACACAGTCATGGTTTTTATCAGAAATCAACTCTTAACAAAATAAAATGACTTGATGATGGAGAGTCAACGGGTGATGACAAGAGTTCACAAGGGTAGGTGACAGTTCTGAGAGAGCAAAGAGGGGGCTGCACTGTGGATTTTGTGAATATTATAAAATTATGGTCAAATATATAAAAAAAGATTGAACCAACTGAATGTCAGTATCACTCTGAAATACTAATACTTATGAAAGCAGATTGCTTCTATGATGGATATTGAGTGGAAAACCAATTCCGGATCTTTGGTTGTATTTTTCTTATGTATTTATTTAAATAAAATTCTACTTTTATAAGAAGAAGGAGCATCTATTGACCACCTCCTGCATGCAAGGCACCTGCATTTCCTATGAGCATCATAATACACCTGTGATGTGGGGCTATTTTCAGGTGAGGCAACTGAGGCTCAGGTGGGAAGCAGGCTTGGGAGGAGGGGTCGGGGTGCAGCCAGCCCCTGCTTGAGGCCCATGGCTTTATCCCAAGTCCACCCAACAAGACCATGACTGAGCTATGGGCTGGGGTCCTGAACCTCATTCCCAGAGGTTCTGGCCATGAGCTGCGTGGTAAGATTTAAGTTCTTTCCCAAGACAGCTGTCAACACGTAGAGCCATGGGCTCCAGGGGCCACGAATCCCCAAAGGAACATAAACTTAGGTGCAAAAGCCGTCTTTATTTCCATTAGCGCCTAACTGACGCTCAGCACTTCATTTAGCTGCGCTCGGAAGTAGCGAAGCAGAGCAGACTTAGCATTGCTTTCATTTCGTTACCAAGAGAAATCCCAGACCTTTAAAACTCATGCGACAGTTGTAGACAGCTTGAAATGTCACCAGTTTCTATGTCCAGTTAGGACAGTAAATAGATTTCTTTTAAATATTTGTTTTTATTTATTTATTTGGCTGTGGAATCCAGTTCCCTGACCAGGGATGGAACTTGGGCCCCTGCATTGGGAGCGTGGAGTCTTAGCCACTGGACCCCACCAACTAGGTCTTGATACTAAATGTGTCAATAAAGTCATGCTTTTTAACTTCATATTTTAGTTTATCATTTTAAAAAGGTGATAGCTATATTTCTAAGTCTGACTGCTTTCCTGTGGATTTTATTTTATGCATTTATGCATTTGTTCTGAGGAGGGGTCTCCAGATGTCCACAGATGCTAAGGGTGGCCTTGTGGGATCTGAGGTTGTAGGAAGAGGCTCCTGGGGCCCCTGGTTCCTTCTCTGATCTGCAAGAATAACTAAAAGGCATCCATCTCTCTTTGTCTATGAAAAGGCGGATGCCAGGATCTTTTAAATAAAATTACCGAAACAAAAATCACTGTAATTCAATCCAGGAGGGTTCAAAGTCACTTTTTATTAGATTAGTTTTAGTTATAAATTGAAATAATTTACTTTATGCTTTATGTAATTTTACCAGTTGATCCTCATAGAGAAACTTTGTCCTTTATGGGCTATGATTACGATATGTCTTAATATGCATTATAAAAGTGATCAAAGGGAAAACAAGCAGTTCTGTGAGGGGAGGGACCACAGGGGCCACTAAGGGCAGCGCATCTGTGTTAGTTTCAGGCCTTCGCTGGATGAAGGGCTTCCTGAGGACCTGAACCCGCATATTGGCGGGGCTCTGCCTCCCCCAGGCCAAGCTGGAGGGGCTCCACCCTCAGGGCATGTGTCCCCTCACAGGTGCCCTACAGAGGAAGCTTCCCTGAGACACAGTCCTCTTGTATAAACTGAGATTAAAGAAATCGCAATTCATTTAGTATCCGGATGACTTTTAAAAGTTACATTGTAAAAGCACATGTCACCTTGTTACAATTAATTTAAGCTTGTAACAAATTCAGTCTCAAGTTTCCTTCATGTTATTTCCACTGGCAGGGGAGCAGAGTAGGGTAAGGTGTGCCTCTAATTGTGGAAGACCAATACAGGTTAATCCTCACTGCAATGAAAGCTTATTTTGTACAGCTACATGCAATTCCTAGCTGGTGTCTCTTGGGAAGAAAAACCGGCAGCCAGCCTGATAGTCAAAATCGCTCTCTCATTCATATGTATTGGTAAGGCAAAAGCAATTGTGTGTGTGCATGCGAATGTGTGTGTGTGCAGAAAATGACCAAATTTGCAAAACAAGAATAGTTGCTTTTTATCATAATCACCATATAATAACATTCTGTAATTTCATATTCTGATGTTTGGAAATGTCTGATTTTCACCATCAAAAAATGGCAAGTACCCCCTTAACAATATTTTTCTGGGAAATTTCTCCTTCAATTTTCAAGTGAATTCACTTTTAAAATGTAATCTGATCCATTAAAAGATAGGATTTCCTTCTCTCATCAAGAACTCAATAATAATAAAAAATCTTGGGGGGATATTTGCTAAATATTGTGATGGAGAATTATTATTTTACAGAAACTATTTTTAAAGTAGTAATTTCTTCAACCTGTGTGGCTTCACCCATGTAACCATTACCTTTAGAAAGCATTTCTTTCTCCAGTTATCTTCAGAATCTTTAAAATGTCTTTCCCTTTTGTGTATGGAAGAAATAATGCAGCAATAATTCTCTCTCCTATAGTTTGAAAGAATTAAAACATTCTTCCATTTAACATAATAGACACAAGCCGCTAATTGTTGAATTTGGGCCAATACAGTTGTTCAAGTTTGTGGATAATTCTGTACCACAAACTGTGGAATTTTAGATTAGATTTGATGGCTACATCAAGTCCCACCCCTTGTGTATTAATTGTGAGTTGTAGCAAAACCAAGCATGTTATCCTTACAAAGCTATCCCTGAGAAGCATGGGGACCCATGAGGAGCAACCAAGCTGCACGTGCTACCTGGTCGGGGTGGGGGCACAGCCATCGGGAACCGGGTGGCTCTGGCAGACTGCCTGGTGACCTCTCACTCTGCCCTTTTACTAGCCGTCTGCCTCGGGCACAGATTCAACCTTAGCGAGCCTGTTTCCTCCTCTGTAAGATGGGACTAACAACAGCACCTACCCCACGGGCTGTTGCAAAGATTTAATCAGATGACCCACTAAAGCATTTGCACACAGCCGGCCCGCAGGAAGCACCTGGCAAATTCAGTCTTACTGTATTTCAAACAGCTACGAGTGGAGGGGATGGGGTGTGTGCCCAGGTGAGCAAATTGGTAATGGACACATTTGTTCGGCACATATGATATGCTGGGTATTGGGTGAGGGGAACGCGAAACAGCTGCAGATAGGTAATGCCGTCTAGCAGGATCAGGGTAGAAATCAACGTTTTCCAGACCACACGGAGGTATTAGAGAACAGAGCCCTCGCGTTACTGGAGGAGTCCTGGAGGAGGCTTCCGCGGGAGCGAAGGCCTCTTGGCAGGGCTGGGAGGATGGAAGGGGCTCAGCTGATCAATGGGGGAGCTTTCCAGATCGGGGTGGGCCTGTGAGCTCAGCAAAGGGGAGACCTACCGGTGTCCCCTGGGAGGGTGGGCTGGTGGGAGAGGGACCTCCCGGGGGCCCTGGTGGGAAGAGCCACACCCCGGGTGGGCGCTGATTGGGGGTTTGGATGTATTCTACAATGGTCATGACCAGGGGCCTGAGAATGCCAGGTGAGTGTTTAGAGGAACCAGGGCAAGGCCCTCAGGGAGGATGGAAGGGGATGGAGCCGCCGGGCGGGCACCGCAGGAAGCCACGTGGGGTATGGCACACCTGTAGGGAGACAGCGGTGCAGGGCGGGGAGAGGCCAGGCTGGGAGACCGGAAGGAGGAGCTAGACCACCCCCAGACCGCCAGGAAGGGAGCAGCACCTTCTGGCCACTTCCCCGGCTCCCAGATCCCAGCCGTCCCTCCTCTCCTAATCAATGCCCCCTGCTGTTGCTGCTGCTAAGTCACTTCAGTCGTGTCCAACTGTGTGTGACCCCGTAGACGGCAGCCCACCAGGCTCCGTCGCCCCTGGGATTCTCCAGGCAAGAACACTGGAGTGGGTTCCCATTTCCTTCTCCAATGCATGAAAGTGAAAAGTGAAAGTGAAAAGTGAAAGTGAAGTCGCTCAGTCGTGTCCGACCCTCAGCGACCCCATGGACTGCAGCCTACTAGGCTCCTCTGTCCATGGGATATGCCAGGCAAGAGTACTGGAGTGGGGTGCCATCACCTTCTCCGCAACGCCACCTGGTTGGTCCCAATTCTGTTTCTTCCCCTGGCGCTCTCCATCTGGGGTCCTTTGTCCAGTCCATCCTAAAGGAAATCAGTCCTGACTATTCACTGGAAGGACTGATGCTGAAGCTGAAACTCCAATACTTTGGCCACCTGATGCAAAGAACAGACTCACTGGAAAAGACCCTGACTGAGAAAGATGGAGGGCAGGAGGGGAAGGGGGCGACAGAGGAGGGTGAGATGGTCGGATGGCATCATGGATCTGACGGACATGAGTCAGCAAGTTCTGGGAGCTGGTGATGAACAGGGAAGCCTGGCGTGCTGCAGTCCACGGGGTCACAAAGAGTCGGACACGACTGAGCAACTGAACTGAACTGAGCATTGAAACTACTCAGAAAAGCAGGCTAACCCTCAGTGTTAGAGTCAGGCGCCTGCAGTGAGCGTTCCTGCTGGGACAGGAACGCAGAAACTTGGAAAACCCTGCTGACCTCTGAACCCTGCCTCTCATAAGTCCCCAGTGCACACGCAGACCATGGCCAGGGGTCCAGTCTGCACACATCAGTGAACGGGCCTCTTCTAAATACTAAGCAGGCAGTAACTGCAGGACTGCTGGGCATATCACAGACACACGTGAGCGGGTTTCGCATCATCCCTACTGGATAATCATCTCTTTGCTGACAAAGGCCCATGTAGTCAAAGCTACAGTTTTTCCAGTAGTCATGCACAGACATGAGAGTAGGACCTTACAACAGGCTCAGCAGTGAAGAAGTGATGCTTTTAAACTGTGGTGCTGGAGAAGACTCTTGAGAGTCCCTTGGACAGCAAAGAGATCAAACCAGTCAGTCCTAAAGGAAATCAACCCTCTACACTAGCAGGGCTTCCAGAGGCTATTCAGGGTGGACACAGGACAGTGAGTTCAAGCAAGGTGGGGGGGCAGGTAAGAGTTCATTACACCCACCACCACCTGAAGCTCTGGCTGCTGGTGGGAGGAGGGACCACAGATGGTGGATGTGGAATAAATGAGCAGTTCTGGTCCAGCCCTGGTCGCCCATTACAATCAAGTAGGGGATTTTCCAGCAGGACTCTACTAGGGCCCAATCTTATCCACGAGAAACCTGAATCTTCGATGATGGGGGCCTGGCACTGGAATAATGTGGGCTTCTCAGGTGGCACAGTGGTAAAGACTCTGCCTGCCAATGCAGGAGGTACGGGTCTGATCCCTGGGTTGGGAAGATGCCCTGGAGGAGCAAATGGAAACCCACTCCAGTGTTCTTGCCTGGAGACTCCCACGCATGGAGGAGCCTGGTGGGCTGCATTCCACGGGGTCGGAAAGAGTCAGACACGACTCAGTGACCGGGCACACATGTGGGCACTGGAATAATTTAAAGGCTTCCCAGAGCATCTCATGAACCCGGGGCCGACCACCTCCAGCAGGGAGGACAGGCATCACCCCTCCCCACCCCATCCCATCTCCCCCCTCCCTTCCCAGAGCATCTCATGAACCAGGGGCTGACCACCTCCAGCAGGGAGGACAGGCGTCACCCCTCCCCACCCCATCCCATCTCTCCCCTCCCTTCCCAGAGCATCTCATGAACCAGGGGCTGACCACCTCCAGCAGNGAGACCTCAAGCCTCAGAGTCATCCGGCATGGGTGATGACCTCTGTCATCTGCACGTGGGCACAGGACACAATGACACAGTGACTCATAAGACACCCCCCGCCCCCCCGGAAACACTCGAACCTGCCCTCCTGGGTGAGTCACATGGCATGACCCACGTCCCGGCTGTCACTGTTTACACGCCCGCTTCTCCTAGCTTCCCTTTAAAGGGGCCACGGTCTCTGTTCCAAGCTGACCCTGCTGAGTGCGGTCCTGTGTGCACACAGGTGGGCGTCATTTATGTTACTCTGGAAACCAGTAACAGCCTCGAGAGAAAAGAGGCTGAACTGGTTAAGAAATTCCTGTTTGGGCTTGTCATGGGGCTGCACAGTGATCCCACCGAAACTCAATAGGATGGAGTCCTACCCTCAAGCACCCCAGAAGGTAACTAACGGTGTGTGGAGGGTCTTTGCAGAGGTGATCATGTCAAACTGAGGTCATTAGGGTGGGCCCTGGGCCGGTAACACACAGGCTTCCCTCATAGCTCGGTTGGTAAAGAATCTGCCTGCAATGCAGGAGACCCCGGTTCAATTCCTGGGTCAGGAAGATGCCCTGGAGAAGGGATAGGCTACCCACTCTAGTATTCTTGGGCTTTCCTTGTGGCTCAGCTGGTAAAGAATTCACCCGCAATGTGGGAGACTTGGGTTTGATCCCTGGTTTGGGAACATCCCCTGGAGAAGGGAAAGGCTACCCACTCCAGTATTCTGGCCTGGAGAATTCCATGGGCTGTATAGTCCATGGGTGGCAAAGAGTCGGATGCGGCTGGGCGACCTTCACTTTCTCTGACCAAGTAAGACCAGTGTCCTTACAAGAAGGGGAGGTGAGGACACAGAGCCAGAAGGAAGGCCACGCGGGGACACAGAGCAGACGGCCGTCTACGAGCCAGGCAGGAGGCCTGAGAACATCCTCCTCCCCTCAGAAGCCAAGCCTGCTGTCACCTTGGTCTCAGACTTCTGGCCTCCAGAAGGCGAGAAGTAAATGCCTGTTGTTTGAGCGCCCCAGACTGCGGTTCTTTGGGTCAGAGCCTTAGCAAACCCACACAGCGCTTTCAGAATGTTGTGTGAATTACAATAGCTCAGACACCAGTACACTTTAGGAACCCACAGGGCTGTTCTTCGCTGCGTTTTGAGATTGTGTTTGCTTACTTCTGGTCGCCGAGTTGTGTTTGACTCATTTGCAACCCCCTGGACTGTAGCCCGCCAGGCTCCTCCGTCCACGGGATTTCCCAGGCAAGGATACTGGAGTGGGCTGCCATGCCCTCCTCCAGGAGATCTTTCCCACCCAGAGACTGAACTTGAGACTCCTGCACTGGTGGACGGGTTCTTTACCACCGAGCCACCTGGGAAGCCATGGAGATTGTGCAGTAACAAGTAAAAAGCTACTTCCAGGCCTAGTACTTTGGAAGAAATCCTGAAGATGGGCTGTGTGTGTGTGCGCGCCAGACTCAGGAACACCCATGATGCAGAACCCTTGAAGCGCTAAAGCTGACCTCCGAGATGCATTTTATCATCAAACAAAGCTGGTCTGCAGGGCCTGCTCCTTCATCATACGTTCACAAGCTTGGCCACCTGCCACTTTGCTGCGTTCCAAAATTCCAGAAACGACTGCTGTCAGGAAACTCAACTGTCCCAGAATCGCTTACCTATTTCTAGTTCAAACACTGAGAACTGAAGGTGTTTCAGTCTGACTGTTCTCATTCTTCTGCTGATGGCTGACTGTGTCCCTGTCCTCTGTGGACACAAATGATGACCACATAGGTCACCTCCGACCACCAGCTGGAGATAATCAGGGTCCTAGCTGGCCTGGGTGTGACTCTGCCATCACGGACAACCATCACCAACATGGCTGGTGCTCAGAGCCTCACAGTCATTGCTGGTATTAGCACACGAAGCTGCATTCACTTCCCCTGACCGCGTGGAGCTGAAGTCCCCTCACCTGTACGTTGACCACTGGAACAGCGGAAGCAGGTAAGCGGATTGCCCTGACGCTCAGCTGCCCAGAGCTTGGCACAGAGCAGACAGTACATGCTAGCGGCCACTGCTGTTAATGCATCAACCTCCTGCTCGGTTGAGTCCCGTGGTTGGCACCAAGGGGGCAGAGGAGGAGTAAGAAACTCTCTTTCATGCACCATCTGGTTCCCCTGCCCAGGATGATGTCTCACTAATTAAAAAGGAGACACTCAGGAGGCACACTGATGTGAAAATAGAACCCGACTTAATGTACCCTCAAGCCACTACGACTTCAATACTGCTGAAGCTGAAGCTCCAATCCTTTGGTCACTTGATGTGAAGAGCCAACTTGCTTGGAAAGACCCTGATGCTGGGAAAGATTGAGGGCAGGAGGAGAAAGGGATGACAGAGGATGAGACGGCTGGATGGCCTCACTGACTGAGTGGACATGAGTTTTAGTAAGCTCTGGGAGATGGTGAAGGACAGGGAAGTGTGGTGTGCTGCAGTCCATGGGGTCACAAAGAGTCAGACACAACTGAGCAACTGAACAACAACAGCAAGTCACTCTGGGGAGCTTCTGCTCAGACAAGTGCAGGTAGAGGGCATCTGTAGAATCATCAGTTATTCCGGGAGTGGGACCCCGTACACACAGGGCATGGCCCACACAGGACCCTGTGAGGCATGGAGATTTCTCTTTTAATTTCACAAATAAAGAGTTAGCTAAAATGTCTCTTTGTAGTCAGAAGAGGATTTGGTAATAAACAGGCAAGGTATGTATGTCACCATCTCTACACAGAATATATACAGAAGAAATATTTGGTCAGTTAATTTAAAACAGACAATTCCTAAAGCAGCACACCAAAGATATTGATAACATGGGGGCCCCCAAGAGTCAGGTAACAGGCAATGACTTGTGAAATGACTGATCTGTCACATCTTGTGATAAACCCAAACATTTAATGCTCGACACAAAATGGTGAAGCAGCTCTCTTCTTTATACGACCAGTTGATTAAGAAGACCAATCTCTTCTCAATATGACACTTAAAAGTATTTTGTCTTCCTTGGTGGCTCAGACAGTAAAGCGTCTGCCTACAACGCAGGAGACCCAGGTTCAATCCTGGGTCAGGAAGATCCCCTAGAGAAGGAAATGGAAACCCACTCCAGTATTCTTGCTTGGAAAATCCCACGGACAGAGGAGCCTGGTAGGCCACAGTCCATGGAGTCGCAAAGAGTCAGACACGACTGAGCAACTTCCCTATGCTATGCTATGCTAAAAGTATTTTATGATGTGTCTAAAGGCAGAGAAACAAAATCGACTTTAGGGTATCCCCAATTCAGAAAGTTAAGCTTAGTAGTTGTGAAAGAGGAAAAGGAGCTTTTTCTAACTTTGTTGAGTAAGAAAAACGAATCCTAAAAAAGAAAGTGCCAGCGGAGAGGGGAAGGGAGCTAGAATGGAACCGTTCTGCCTTTTAAAGTAATTGTTGGTTTGGTAGCATTCTTGGTTCTCTTTGAAAACCTCATCAGGTGTTTTGATTGCTTTCCCAAAGCCTATTACCTTTAACTATGGAAATAATTTGGTAACCAAGGTACGTGCGGTGAACAACCTGTAGGTAGGAAATTCACAAAAGCAGGAAAGGCGCCTAACACACAGGTCCCCCAAACACTGCCTGGACCCTGTCGCACACAGAAGCGTGAGACACTGCTGGGCGACCATTCCCCGGTCCTCACACTGCATTGTGAGCGGTTTGTGTGTATCCTACACGACTCTTTTGGATGCTGAAGCCAGCAGGAAAAGTGCAAAGGAACTGAATTGGTATTTTTACAAATTTCTGAGTCCTCCTCTTCCTTTCAGATATCTTACACACTAGACCTTAGAACAGGTTAAGTATGACACAATATGCTAGGTGGGGGATGTGCTGAGTTCAACTAGGATTTTGAAACTAATAAATAAAAATGTTGATAATTACTTGCAACAGTGAGGTCTCTAGCTTGCCAACTGTATGAAGATTCTCAATTTGGAGTACAGAGAAAAGAAATATATACCCAAGGACTTGCTCAATTTAACAGAAGTGCCCACGTACCAACGGAATGATCACTCACAGCACTGACGTGAACGTGGTAAATATTTATTAACAACTTACTAAGATAGATCTCTTCTTAGGGAAAAAAGTCCTTACTTGTCATTTGAAATCTTTATTTTCCTGTATCTTTCAAAAGATGCAGGCTGAGGTCCATGTGACCTCTGGGATCGCTTCCAAATCTAAATGCTATGATTCTATGATTATAAGGCAGAATGATATTCCTCCATCCCACGTCCCCAAAGTCATCCCCGTGAAGGATAAAAGATGGTAAGAGAGTGTTCTAGAGAGTTCCGACTAGCAGAGCTTTCTGATACCAAAAACAGATGCATTTCTGTGAAAAAGTCTTCCCCATCATTTGTACGAATCCTGACAATATAAATGGGACCCCCTCTGACCCCCATGGCTTGTATTTGTTCGCAGGCTCCCAGCACATCAGAGCCAGCACTATACTGCAAGCTTCAGGGTGAACTTCTGATGTTAAAGCATTAAACCTCACCTTTCTAAAGCTGCCACATTCATGCTGTTTTGAACTGGAGAAACAAGCGGAAGCTAAACCCCAGAAAAACTGGACTAGCAGGATAGTTACTTGGTGAAAACAGACCTCCGTTGAGAATTAAGTGCCAGGGCGATTGGCATGGAATCCCAGGGGCTCCACCTCCAGTGAAATTGGCAGAACAAGCATTATTTGATTAGTGTGAGAGATCCTGAAGAGGCAGATGACAGGGGACTGATGGCTTCCAAGATGCTAGCTGTAGAATGATCACATCGACATCGAGGTCATCTGGGGTCTCCTAAGCAGAACAGTGATTCTCCATAAACCTAAAACACACCCACATAAAACTATGCTTTTTTTTTTTAAAGTAACACTCAGTAGAGATTTAGGAAAACATCAACCAACCTGAACATGATCAAGAGCATATAGCTTGGGAAGAGAAAAACCATCACACCTCTGCCTGCAGCTGCTGCTGCTTCTAAGTCGCTTCAGTCGTGTCCGACTCTGTGCGGCCCTGAGACGGCAGCCCACCAGGCTCCCCCATCCCTGGGATTAGGGGAAGGGATTTAGGAAGGTTCATTCATTCTCCGCTCTCAGATTCTCTAGGGGTTCTTTGCAGTAAAGCTGCCATCTGGGGCAGTAGGCGAGAAGACTCAGACATCAAGCTTGCCCCTGATTTCAGTAGTCAAAAATCTTTAACCCTGATGATGGATTTAAGCCCTGGGGCATGAGGAAACTGAAGGAAGTTCACAGGTCTGAGAGAGCGCGCGCGCGCGCGCTAGATCTCCCAGGAGACGATGGTCCTGGTGAGAGGCAGGTCCCAGGCGTTTCCTGGGGGAGTCTGGCCTTGTCACTTACAGAACGACTCACACCACACCTCTGCCTCTCCAGTGAAATTTGTCAAGAGCAGAATTTTCACCTTGCACTAGCTGCGGGTCAGGACGAAGCAGGGCCAGCGAGCAGATTCGGCGGCATGCAGCTGGCCCTCTGCAGAGACAACCCACCTCCCCCCACCCCCACCAACTCGCAGGGCATCCCTGAGCTATTGGGGGGTGGGGAAAACCTCTGCGTGTGTGGCGGGAGAGGGGGCGATGAACTGGGCTGGACGTTTAGATGATGAGATCCATATAAAGTTTCTCCTTCGGGGAGATTATGGCTACAGGAGATGCGGAGCCCACGGAGAAGGAGACCTGGGCGGGGGCGGGATGGGACGGGAGGGGAGGAGAGAGGGGGATGCAGGGGGCNGCCGGGGCGCGCAGAGCTGGCCGCCGCGCCCCGGAGGCAGCGAGGGGGGCCGCGGGCTCGGGCCGTGCCGTGCCGTGCGGGCCGCTACCGCGGGGCCCCGGCCACTGCCGCTCGCGTCTCCGCCGCCGCCGCCGCTGCCGCTGCGGCTGCTGACATCGCAGAGGCGGCTGCTCGGTCTGAGCCGCGCGCGGCGCGGAGGGGGCGGGCCTGCCGGCACGGGCGGGGGGGCGCGGGGCGGGGCCGTGGGCCTGCCTGCGCCGAGCCGCTCCGCTCCCCCAGCGCGCGCCGGGCTCCGGCGGCTACAAGCGCACGGCCGCTGGGGGGAGACAACGGCGCGCGCCGGCCGCACCGGGAGCCCGGCCAAGGGGGCGCCGCGCTGGGAGCCCGGCAGACCCGGAACGAGGATGCGAAGTAGGGAGACGAGGGGCGTGTGTGGGCGCGCACTCGGGGTCTCGGAGGCCCCCCAGGTTTTCCGCCCCGGGATCTAGGCTCGGCCACCGGCCGGGGACCTACCTCCGACCTCGCTTCCCCTGGTTCGAACAATCCCGAGGGGAAGAGGGCGTCGGGGAAAGGATGGAAAGCAACCTGTTTACTGATACCCTCGTCGCAGACGGAGCCTGGGGTCCCACAAGGCAATCTGGGACCCGGGTCTGCGGAACCAGCGCTTTCCCAAAGACCGATCAAAGAATCGGGGACTGGGAAGTAGGACTCAGGGAGCGTGAGCGCCGCAAGCCCCTAAAGAATAGCCGCCCGCCCGCGCCCACCACGCCTCGAGTCAGGACTTCAGAAGATGACCGTTTCATGAATTGACCCTTGCGTCCCGACCCGGCTCCTCGCGTCCCCTCCGCGCCACAGGGGTCCTGCGTTCCGAAAGGAGAAGGAAGGGACCTCTGATCACTGGCTTTTGCGTCCGACGCTGGCGCCCGCCGGTGCTGGGGCGGGCCCCGGACTCCAGGACCCGCGGGTGACCTCCGGACCAGCAGCGGAAAGTGTGGGAAGCCTCCCTCAACCTGGGCCCTTTCATCCCTCCCCTCTCCTTCTGCCTTGAACCCACTGAAAAGTACTTTTATCTGGTGAAATTTCAAGCAAAAAGCCCCCAAAGCTGGACCAACCAGAGAAGCCGTGGAGGCAATGTTTGCAGCGATCGCGCTGCCGCGCGGGCCGGGTCTGGTGTGCGTGGCCCGGCTGCGCAATCGGGAACCGGGTGGGGCGGTGATGAGCGCCGCGGTGCGGGAGGTGTGTGTGCGCCTAGTCGCCCCGTCGTGCCCAACTCTTGCCCGCCAGGCTCCTCTGTCCATGGGACTCTCCAGGCAAGGATACTGGAGTGGGTTGCCATTTCCTGCTCCAGGGGATCTTCCCGACCCAGGAATCAAACCCAGGTCTCCTGCATTGCAGGCAGTCTCTTTACCGACTGAGCTTTGAAAGTAGAAGGAATCCCCGCCCTCTGCCCCGCCCGCGAAAACCTAGATGGCTCAGGGCTGACTCCAGACTTCTCCGCTGTTTCTGGTTTGGCTTTCATCTACCTCGAGGACCGTCTAAATTCATCTGCCCAGCGTGTTCATTCTAATGTCGTCATGATGATTGTTTCTAAATGTCTCTACCACTTTCACTTTTTCCAAACTGCTAAAAATTTTCACTGTGAAAAGTAACTTTTGAGACCACCCCGGAACTAAGCACAGATCTGATGGTCTGCGGTTGGGTTTTCTGGGGTTGTCTCCGGCGGAGCAGGGTGCTGGCCAGTCCTCGCTGGCTTGTGGCGAGTGCCTGCAGCCTGGGACGTGGTCCCTGGATAGGGACAAGGTACAAAGGTGTGTCTCCGTGGAGGCTGTTTTTTCAGTGGGTGGGACTGGGCAAGAGCTTCTGCCCAGGCGAGACCAGAGGCTGGTGACCAAGTCTCGCTGTAACTGACTGCGTGCGATGTAGTTGTCCAGGTCTCCTGGACATTTTTGTGACCCCCATTCAATCCAGCTCTGATTTTTAAAGAGAAGTGGAGCAGGAAGATGATAGGGTCTGTCTGTAAATATGCTGAGTTCATTTAACCTGTGGGAAGACGGAATGTTAGATCTGGTGGTGATGCGGGTGGGGACAGGCAAGCATCACATGTGTTATCACTTTACGGCCAGAGATGCCATCTCAGGTTTTATCTGACCCGTTTTCTTGATGAAGAAGCTGTTTCAAAGAAGCTCAGCAGCTGGCCCAGCTCAGCCCTTACACCCGACCCCGTGACCCCGAGTCCTGTGCTGGGGTTGACCAGCTGCCCTAGACAGTACCTTGCACTACAGGGTTTCTGCTTGGGTTGAGCATCGGTCCTGTTCTGGACCTGGAGGTGAGAAAGCCTCTGTAGATGTGACTGCCCTCCCCACAGACTAGAGGGCCTTGGGGGAGGCCTCGCCTGAAGCAGGGGCGCCATCCTATGTGGTTTGGGAATGGTTTAACTGAAATCCCAGGCAGCTGTTGGGAAGATTACTAGAGTGATCATATAATTTATTCTCTGAATGCAGCTTTTTTTGTTCTTTTTTTAAGTAAAAGTGAAAGTGAAAAAAAGTGAAGTCGCTCAGTCATGTCCTCCGACTCTGTGACCCCATGGACTGCAGCCCACCAGGCTCCTCCATCCGTGGGATTTCCCGGGCAAGAGTACTGGAGCGGGTGCCATTTCCTTCTCCAGGAGGTCTTCCCGACCCAGTGATTGAACCCGGGTCCCCCACACTGTAGGCAGACGCTTTACCGTCTGAGCCACCTGGGACCTCATTTAATACTGATGCTGAAGCAAGAGGCCAAAGCAGGACTGACTGGCAGGTGAGATTGTGGTCATCTTACCTATTATACCTAATCAATAGTATTCTTGAGAGAATAGTATGCAGCAATAACCTTATAGCTATGGAGATTATAGGGCAAAAGGAAAATATTTATGATGAACTTAATAATAATTTCAAGTAAGAAAGCAGAGTGAAAAGTTATATCCACACTATAGCTACAGCGACATAAAGCTATGTATAGAAAGAAAGACTGAAGGAGGAAAATTGAAATGGTAACAATTATTACATTAGTACAGTCAGGTATTCTCAACTTACTCTCCCCTCAACCCTCCAGTCAATGGACCCAGAGACTTGCTTCCGTGACTGCATGGTGAAGGCAGCAATGGGAAGAAGGACCCTTTCCTTCTTATCCCAGGAGATTCTAGAAGGTTCTATGTTAGAAGAATGACTGGGTAACTACCCAGCCTAGCAGTGTGTAGAAGTTACACTTTGTTGTTAAATTTTTTTCCTGTTTACTTGATTTTCCAACACTCTGAAAAGGAATATGTTGCAGTTACAATGAAAAAAAAAAGTTAACAAGTTTTAAAAAATTACCTTGTTAGAGATTAAGTTTACACCATTAGGACACTTGAATTGTGAGCATTTAGCAAAAGAAAATAAACTCTAAGGACAACTGTGGGTCCTGAGTTCCTTCTCCGTCTGCAAGCAGCGATGGGATGGGGAGGAGAACGGCTAGGGAATCTCCGCGGAGAGAGCCGAGGCCAGTCTGCCTTAAAGGGAATAAACGGAGGGAGAAAGGGAAGCTGGTTATCACGGTCGTAATTGGTTGTCCGGGAATTGCACTGTACCTGCTAATGACCTGCCCATGAGCGTTCGAATCGGTGATTCGGGGCCAGCTCTCTCCAGTGGCGGTTTTTATAAAGGGATGCAGAACTGGGTTTGACCATTTATTTTTTTCTGTCTCAAAGGGCTGTATCGATTTTTTCCATCTGGTCCTATTTCTTTTGGAGTCTAGTCTCAAAAAGGCATCAACCAGACCAGCTCAAAATGTCAGCACCCAAGTCATGTGCATTGTTTATTCCCTTGAACGGAGGTGTTGAGATCATGACCAAAATTCAAAAGCATTTTTTTGCTAAAACAGTTCACTGCAAGGCAGCATAGTGTTGATCATTGGTGTCACTGGGCACATGACCTGCGATGGCCTTCGCCTTTCCACCAGCAATCAAAGCCAACTCTTCCATGGCAATTCATAGCTTGTGTCATCCCAAGCACTATGTGATCTGAATCTTAATTCACTTAATCTTCAGTCCAGTTCAGTTTGCTCAGTTGTGTCCGACTGTTTGTGACCACATGGACTGCAGCACGCCAGACCTCCCTGTCCATCACCAACTCCTGGAGCTTACTCAAACTCATGTCCGTCGAGTTGGTGATGCCATCTGACCATCTCATCCTCTGTCGTCCCCTTCTCCTCATGCCTTCAATCTTTCCCAGCATTAGAGTCTTATCCAATGAGTCAGTTCTTCGCATGAGGTGGACAAAGTATTAGAGTTTCAGCTTCAGCATCAGTCCTTCCAATGAATATTCAGGACTGATTTCCTTTAGAATGGACTAGTTGGATCTCCTTGCAGTCAAAGGAACTCTCAAGAGTCTTCTCCAACACCACAGTTCAAAGGCATCAATTCTTCGACATTCAGCTTTCTTTATAGTACAACTCTCACATCCATGCATGACTACTGGAAAAACCATAGCTTTGACTAGACGGACCTTTGTTGGAAAAGTAATGTCTCTGCTTTTTAAATCTGCTATCTAGCTTGGTCATAACTTTTCTTCCAAGGAGCAAGCATCTTTTCGTTCCATGGCTGAGGTCACCATCTGCAGTGATTTTGGAGCCCAACAAAGTAAAGTCACTCACTGTTTCCACTGTTTCCCCATCTATTTGCCATGAAGTGATGGGACCTAACACCTCTTAAGTAGGCAGCATGTTTAGCCTTACTTTACAGAGAAATTAAGTACTTGGTCCAAAATGGTGCTGTGAACGGTCAGTGAAGCCAAGGTTCAAACCTGGACAGATGGTGCCGCACCGTCGCTCTATGAGCGCCTGCGGCATGCAGGCACTGCAGAGACCACAGTGCGCGAGTCCCGCCCTCCTGGAGCCGGGGTTCTGGGGAGGACGTCTTTATCACCCTCTGAGTGCTCCCTAGAAAGTTGCTCTAGAAAGCTCTAAAGGAAAGAGCTTGAGGACATCCAGGAAAATTCCATACAGTGTTCTGCACTTACCCAAGACCCATGATGGATGCAGAAGGGTTTATTATTTAATTGAAAACTCAGCTTTCCATTTTACAGCACAGACATCTGAAGTCACAGCAGTGAGGCTCCTGCCCAGGCTCACAGGAGGTGGTGGCGAGGGAGCCTGGACCCCAGGCCTGACGCCTCATCCAGATGCCTCATCCACATGCCGTAGGTTGTGCCGTAACAGGGCGGGGCTTTGCTGCTTTCTCCCAGAGTACAGGCTCTCCTCTTGGATCAGACCCGACACGTGTTCCCTTGGGGAGAACTGGGCTCTGGTTTGGGGGCAGGGAGGCGGGGCAGGTGAGTGTTGGGGAGGACTTCCTTTTGTGTGATTAGCACGGGGCCTCCAGGCATAGAATGGCTTCCCTGGCGGCTCAGATGGTAGAGGATCTACCTGCCAGTGCAGGAGACCTGGGTTTGATATCTTGGTCAGGAAGACCTCCTGGAGAAAGGAACGGCAACCCACTCCAGTATTCCTGCCTGGAAAATCCTGTGGACAGAGGAGCCCGGTGGGCTACAGTCCATGGGGTCGAAAAGAGTTGAACGTGACTGAGAGACTAACATTTTCCAGGCGTAGGAGCTAGTATCCTTATTCAAGAGTGGTGAAACTCCCTCGGCAGGCAAGGGCAGTTAGGGTCCTAGGTTCTCAAAGCTTCCGGAGTCACCCCCAGTCTCAGTCATCCGGGTTCTGTTTCTTCCCGATCCATGACCCGGCTCTCACGTCCGAGTGCTGGCAAGGCTGCGAATTCGGTGTCCTTTATGGTTCTGCAGCCTCAGGAAGCAGCTCTGGGGACTGCTTCCAGGTGCTCCAGCGCTGCAACTCTGAGGGTCCCGATGGTCTTTTAGGGCCACGGTGGAGGGTCCCGCCAGCTCTGACTCCTCTTGGAGTCCCGATGGTCTTTTAGCGCCACGGTGGAGGGTCCCGCCGGCTCTGACTCCCCTTGAGCTGAGCGTTCTGATCTCCGAGCCTGTTGTTTTCCTTCCACCAGCTCTCTCCCCAGTGTGCAGAGCGCCACACCTCCTGCCTTTCCACTGTCATCAGTGTCTCTACCATTAGGGGTCAAGTGCAGCAGCTGTGTGCACTCCCCAGCCTTCCTCGCGGGCATCCTGCGTCTCAGGCAGCACAGCTGCTGGCCACGGCAGAGCCGCTGCTGCTTTACACTGACTGCCAGCCTCCCATTTCCCACCAGCGCCCATCCCATCACTGTGCTCAAGTCAAAGCCATTAGCTGCTCATCTCAGTCTCTGGACTCACTCCTGGTGCTAATCCTATGTTAGTCCAGGCCCAGCCAGGAACACACAAGCTGGAATCAAGAGCACCAGTCTCAGACATGCAGATGACACCGCCCTAAAGACAGAAAGTGGAGAGTAACTAAAGAGGCTCTTGATGAAGGTGAAAGAGGAAAGTGAAAAAGCTGGCTTAAAACTCAATGTTCCAAAAATGAAGATCATGGCATTAAGTCCCATCACTTCATGGCAAATAGGAGAGGGGAAAGTGGAAACAGTGATAGACTTTATTTTCTTGGGCTCCAAAATCACTGTGGACGGTGACTGCAGCCATAAAATTAAAAGAGGCCTGCTCCTTGAAAGAAAAGATTGACAAACCTAGACAGCATATTAAGAAGCAGAGATATCACTTTGCTGACAAGGGTCCATCTAGTCAAAGCAATGGTTTTTCCAGTAGTCATGTATGGATATGAGAGTTGGACCATAAAGAAGGCTGAACACCAAAGATTTGATGCTTTTGAACTGTGGTGCTGGAGAAGACTCTTGAGAGTCCCTTGGACTGCAAGGAGAGCAAACCAGTCAATCCTAAAGGAGATCAGATCTGGGTGTTCATTGGAAGGGCTGATGCTGAAGCTCCAATACTTTGGCCACCTGATGCAAAGAACTGACTCATTGGAAAAGACCCTGATGCTGGGAAGGATTGAGGTCAGGATGAGAAGGGGGGACGACAGAGGATGAGATGGTTGGGTGGCATCATTGGCTCTCAGTGGACATGAGTTTGAGCAAACTCCAGGAGATAGTAAAGGACAGGGAAGGCTGGCATTTTACGGGGTCTCAAAGAGTTGGACATGACTTAGCTACTGAATCACAACAACAACAGATCAGCAACACAGGGATAAGACAAGTGTTTCAACAGGAGATATTTAATCTAGAAAATTGATGACAAAGGTACTGAGGTGTTTGAGAAACAAAAGAAGAAACAGGGGTGCTGAGGAAGCCAAAAAGGGGGAATCGCCCTTGGGTTTTAGCTGCTCACCCGCCCAGAGTTGCATGAGTGCTGGAATGGCTGCGGAGGGCAGTCCCCGTTGCTGCCCACAGCTGCCTCCCCTCCACCCTCATTGCACCGTCTTTCAGGAGTTGGCAGAACATCTGTATGCTGTTCCTTCATGACCTCCAAAGGTCGGGTGGTCCAGTCCAGAGGGGGTCGGCATGTGGACCGCCTGGAAGACCCCGTGAACCATCACCGTGACGTCGCCGAAGGCTTCCTCTTGGGCTATACTTAGCTTTTTGAGCAGAGAAGAAAGAGCTTGAGATGGCTTTTGTGATTACGGAATTTAGATTTTTCTCTTGGCAGTTGAAGGCATGCTTGACTGATGAAATGAGTCATGCATTCTTTTCTGAAGAAGAAGCTGCTTGGTCCTGGAGAGGTTTCCAGAGATAATCATCTCATTCCTCCTGCCCTTTTTATCTTTGCTGGAGGCAAAGACAGTTGCTTTCTGGTTGTATGGAAGTGTAAAATGACAGCTGATATTGTGTGTCAAGGTGGTGCGTGTCTCTATTCACTGTTACCTTAAATATTAGGTCTAAATATGGGTCCAAATATAGTATTCTGAGAAAGTCAGTTCTGCTTCCTGACACAGCTGAGGGGTGGTGAGTGAAATACTGTAATTAGCTGAAACTGAGAGCGTGTATTATATTTATCTTATGCATTTTCAAAGCATTAGAATATAATGGAATCTTCTGAACCTTTTTTGATGTTTATCTTCCCAGCAGTGCAGGACAATAAATGTGTACGTGCTCTCATGTCAGCTTTGAAAAAAAAAATTAAAAATAAACTCTGCAAATTTGGTACTGAAAAATAGTATCTTATTTTCAAACTTTTGAGAGTAGATGGTTAATTTGCATTCAGTGAAGTGCACAGATTTTTATTGCGTGACTGAGTGGGTTTTCAAGCATGTATGCACTTGTGTAGCTGCAGTTCAGTTCAGTTCAGTTGCTCAGTTGTGTCCGAGTATTTGCGACCCCATGAACCGCAACACACCAGGCCTCCCTGTCCATCTCCAACTCCCGGAGTCCACCTAAACCCATGTCTATCGAGTCAGTGATGCCATTCAACCATCTCACCCTCTGTTGTCCCCTTCTCTTCCTGCCTTCAATCTTTGCCAGCATCAGGGTCTTTTCAAATGAGTCAGCTCTTCACACCAGCTGGCTAAAGTCTTGGAGTTTCAACTTCATCATCAGTCCTTCCAATGAACACCCAGGACTGATCTCCTTTAGGATGGATTGGTTGGATCTCCTTGCAGTCCAAGGGGCTCTCAAGAGTCTTCTCCAATACCACAGTTCAAAACCATCAATTCTTCAGCATTCAGCTTTCTTTATAGTCCAACTCTCACATCCATACATGACTACTGGAAAAACCATAGCCTTGACTAGACGGACCTTTGTGTAGCTTAGACTTCAGTTAAGATACAGACTATTTCCAGCACTCCACTGTGTGTGGCCCGCCCTAAGCCTCCACCAAAGGCACCCTTTGTTCTGGTATCTATTACCATAAAGTGGCTTTGCTTGTTTTTGAACTTTATATTAATGGAATTATACAGTAGGTCCTCTTTTGTGTCTGACGTCTGTCAGTCGATATATAATCAATATATGGTCTCAAGGTGAGATTCATCCATGTCGTGCATGTATCGGCATTTTGTTGTATTGATCAGTAGTATTCATCGCACTGACTCAATGGACACGAGTTGGAGCAGACTCTGGGAGACAGTGAAGGACAGAGGCGCCTGGCATGCCGCAGTTCACGGGGTCTCAAAGAGTCGGACATGACTGAGCGACTGAATAACAGTATTCATCATATGAACACACCACGATATGTTTATCTATTTTCCTGTCGAAGGACTTCGGGGTTGTTCCCAGTTTGGGATACTGTGTATATAGCTGTGCCCACCGAGATGCAAATCTTTTTAAATGTATGTTTTCACTTCTTTCAGGTTATGACAAGGAGTCCGTCAAAGGCTAGGTCTTTGTTTAATTCTGCAAGAAACTACTAAACTCCTTTCCAAGTTGGTTGCACTGTGTCCCACTCCCACCAGCATAACTGCTAGAAAATAAGAAAGAGGATCCTCAGTGGACCTGAAATGCAGAGGCATTCCTGAAAGGCAAGAGCAGACTGAAGCAGATTGTCAGGGAAAGCAGTTCAGTGAATCCATGACATGAACGTTCTGCCACAGACGCTGCAACTATTTGAGACTGAACGAAGATCAGGAACGCCAAAGAATGCTCAAGCTACTGCACAACTGCACTCATCTCACAGGCTAGTAAAGTAACGCTCAAAATTCTCCAAGCCAGGCTTCAACAGGACATGAACTGTGAACTTCCAGATGTTCAGCTGGTTTTAGAAAAGGCAGAGGAACCAGAGATCAAACTGCCGACATCTGCTGGATCACTGAAAAAGCAAGAGAGTTCCAGAAAAACATCTATTTTTGCTTTATTGACTATGCCAAAGCCTTTGACTGTGTGAATCACAAAAAACTGGAAAATTCTGAAAGAGATGGGAATACCAGACCACCTGACCTGCCTCCCGAGAAATCTATGTGAAGGTCAGGAAGCAGCAGTTAGAACTGGACACGGAACAACAGACTGGTTCCAAATAGGAAAAGGAGTACATCAAGACTGTATATTGTCACCCTACTTATTTAACTTTTGTATTCGGAGTACATCATGAGAAACACTGGGCTGGAAGAGGCACAAGCTGGAATTGAGATTTCCAGGAGAAATATCAATAACCTCAGATATGCAGATGACACCACTCTTATGGCAGAAAGTGAAGAGGAACTAAAGAGCCTCTTGATGAAAGTGAAAGAGGACAGTGAAAAAGTTGGCTTAAAGCTCAACATTCAGAAAACGAAGATCATGGCATCTGGTCCCATCACTTCATGGGAAATAAATGGGGAAACAGTGGAAACAGTGGCTGATTTTATTTTTGGGGCTCCAAAATCACTGCAGATGGTGACTGCAGCCATGAAATTAAAAGATGCTTACTCCTTGGAAGGAAAGTTATGATCAACCTAGACAGCATATTAAAAAGCAGAGACATTACTTTGCCAACAAAGGTCTGTCTATTCAAGGCAAAGGTCTGTCTATTCAAGGCTACTGTTTTTCCTGTAGTCATGTATGGATGTGAGACTTGGACTATAAAGAAAGCTGAGCGCCGAAGAATTGATGTTGGAGTTGACTCTTGAGAGCCCCTTGGTGTGGGGCTCTTTCACTTTCATCAAGAGGCTCTTTAATTCTTCTTCATTTTCTGCCATAAGAGTGGTGTCATCTGCACATCTGAGGTTATTGATATTTCTCCCGGCAATCTTGATTCCAGCTTGTGCTTCTTCCAGCCCAGTGTTTCTCATGATGTACTCTGCATATAAGTTAAATAAGTAGGGTGGTGCTGGAGAAGACTCTTGAGAGCCCCTTGGACTGCAAGGAGATCCAACCAATCCATCCTAAAGGAGATCAGTCCTGGGTGTTCATTAGAAGGACTGATGTTGAAGTTGAAACTCCAGTACTTTGGCCAGCTGATGTGAAGAGCTGACTCATTTGAAAAGACCCTGATGCTGGGAAAGATTGAAGGCAGGACGAGAAGGGGATGACAGAGGACGAGATGGTTGGATGGCATCACCGACTCAATGGACGTGAGTTTGAGGGAACTTTGGGAGACGGTGATGGACAGAGAGGCCTGGCATACTGCAGTCCATGGGGTCACAAAGAGTTGGACATGGCTGAGCGACTGAACTGATCTGAAGATAAAGAATAGGATGGGGACTCGGGACAGTCACCGAGGTGGTCCTGGCTGGGCCACCACAGGCAGCACTGCAAAATGCACCCAAAGTTCGGAGAAAGCACGGGTGCTCCTGGAGGTCCCAGGGAATTAGAAGCTGCTGTCTGGACAAACGAGCTTCCCTTGTGGCTTGGACAGTAGAGAATCGGCCTACAGTGCAGGAGACTGGGTTAGATCCATGGGTCAGGAAGAAGCGCGGGAGCAGGTGATGGCTACCCACTCCCGTTTTCTTGCCCGGAGAATTCCATGAACAGCAGAGCCTGGTGGGCTACAGTCCATGGGGTTGCCAAGAGTTGGACCCGAATGACCGAGTAAGACTATCTGGATGACCAGCGCCAGTTTGCTCCTCTGTTCATGTCCCTCACCCGCACTCATGGAAGACAGCAAATTCAGCCTCAGCCTTCCCCGGGGAATGAGCAGGGGTTCCTGAGCAATCCCATACGCAGAGATTGAAATGCCATCAAAAGCTTGAGAAAAAACCACCCAAACAGAGAACCACCATCTGAGGAAACAAAGCTGAAAGAACAGCAAAAGAGATTTTAAGATATATAACAGATATCTTCCAAAGCAGCGTGAGACAAAATTTGTCCTGCTGTCTTTCAGGGGATGGCATTTCTGAACATTGTTTTTTACTGAATAATTGTATACACACCTAAATGAATTAAACCAGTAATGAATATTTAAATAGAAAAGCCTATATACTTTTTTAAATTTATTTTTAAGTGGAGGATAATTACTTTCCGGTGTTGCGTCGGTTTCTGCTGTCCCGCAGCGTGGATCAGCTGTGTGTGTACATGTCCCTGCCCTCTTGAGCCTGCCTCTCATCCCCCGTCACTGCCTGCCTCTAGGCTGCCTCCGAGCCCTGGGCTGAGCTCCCGTGTTAGACAGCACGTTCACACCAGCTAGCTCTTTTGCACGTGGTAGAGCAAATATGTCAGTGAGACTATTTCGATTTGTCCCACCTTCTCCTTCCCCCGATGTGTCCACAAGTCTGCTCTCTACACATGTGCCTTTATTCCTGCCTTGCAGATAGGTTCATCAGGACCATTTCTCTAGATTCCAGATATATGGAAGGCCCATAGTTTGATCAAAGCCATCCCCACTGGTGAGGCTGCCCGCCCAGAGATGTCTGTGCAGCGGTGCCCGTGTTCAGGCAGCGTGGACAGGGAGGGGTGACAGTCTCGTGGGAGGAGTCGTTAGGCTGTTCCAGTGATATATGGTCCCTATCTGCTTTTGAAGATGGGGATAGTGTCTTCGGTCAGGCAGCCTGCCCTAGAGGAATTCCCATACTTCTTTGAGGGATGGGACCACACCAACAGCCAGGCGACGCGGGAGGGAGACACTGACTGCCCTGCGCTGGAGCGAGTCGTGACTGCTGCTCGGCAGCTGAGACCATGGGGATGACAACGGGGCTCTGAGCTCAGATGTTTCCCAGAATTCCTAGCACAGGATTTAGGGGAAGATTTTATCCTACGGTTGGTGGCAAGAGCCCCTTCAACAGACAAATCAGATGACGAGAAAGCCCTGGCAGAGAACTCTTTCAAACATAGAAAAGGCTGGGGACAGAGAACCAAAAAAACTATATACTAGCTTAATTCAGAGTGAGCGTGAGCTAGGGAAAAAGATTCGGGTAAAACCATTGTCAAAGGTCATGGTTCTGATAGAAAACAGAGGTCGTAATTAAGATGTGTGGCTGTGACTGTCTCGTCATGGATTTAGAAGCTATGAGTGTCCCAAAGTGCAAGAATATTTGTTTAACCCGATGAAAGCAAGATATTGAGGGGGAGATGCTGATGGTCTGAGTCATCAAATGTTTAGCTCAGAAGCAAATGATATTTATCTTTCATTTTATTCGTTTCTTTTTGGCGGCGCTGGGTATTGGTTGCTGCCCACAGGTTTTCTTGAATTGCGGAGAGCAGGGGTTACTCGAGCTGTGGTGGTCTGGCTTCTCCTTGTGGGCACCTCTCTCGTTGTGGACCACGGGCTCCATGGAGCATGAGCTTCAAGAGTCCCGGCTCTCAGGCTTCGTTACCCCGAGGCATGTGGAATCTTTCCAGATCAGGGATCAAATCCGTGTCCCCTACACTGGCAGGCAGATTCCTCACCGCCGGACCAGGGGTGAAGTCTGTGAATGATATTTCTGAATTGCCCCGACTGACTCTGAGATGCCACTCTACCTCTGTAACCCACGTTTGGGTTTCATTTTGTCCTTTAGCTTGTTAAAAATGTAAGATTTAATTATATTTCTGCAAGAAATTGATGTGTTTTGGACACGGGGTGTATGAGTGGGCTGGAGCATATACGCAAGCTTGATGGGAATAATCTCTAGCAAGTTCGTGAACTCTTTTTGAAGTAACATGAACTCTTTTGGAAAACATTTCAAATGTCCTGTTTTCCTACGTGAGAGGGTTTCATGTTTCAGCGCTCGTGGATGTTGTGAGCAGCAATTTTCTCTTTGCCCCAGACTTGGGTCTCTGTTGACACTGGCTCACAAGCCAGCAAGCAAAGGACAGATCGGCCTGTTTGTTGTTCTAAAGCAGAGACGGTGCACGTTTCCATCTGACCATGGTTGCTGTGTCTCATGGGACTTTCTGGTTCTTGCTCCCGAGGTCACCTTCAGCAATTCCATGCTTTTGGTCTCAGCATAAATGGCTCCGGGGCAGCATGAGCCCCACTGCCCGGAAAGCAGGTGACTCTCCCAGAGTAAATTATTATTTAGCCCTGGGAGGGTCCAAGGTTTTTACAACCGTACTTATCCTTCTCATGTACAAGGCCCTGGATATTTTCTTATTTGTCCTGTCTTAATCCAGGCTAGTCGATTCCTGTGATTTTCTTTGTGTGTGTGTGTGTATGTGTGTGTGTTCTCAGTGTGTTCAGCTCTTTGTGACCCTATGGACTGTAGCCCACCAGGCTTCTCTGATCATGGGATTTCCCAGGCAAGCATACTGGAGTGGGTTGCCATTTCCTCCTCCGGGGGACGTTCCCAACCCAGGGATCGAGCCTGAGTCTTTTGCGTCTCTTGCAAGCCAGTCGGATTCTTTTTTTAAAAGATTATTTATTTGTTTGGCTGTCCCGGGTCTTGGCTGCAGAACAGGGGATCTTTAGTTGCAGCATGCGAACACTTAGCTGCGGTGCGTGGGATCTGGTTCCCTGACCAGGGATTGAACCCGGGCCCCCTGCATTGGGAGTTCAGAGCCTTAGCCACTGGACCAGCAGGGAAGTCCAGGCAGCTGGATTCTTTATCGCTAGCACCACCTGGGAAGCCATGATTTTCTTTTAGAGATGATGCTGAATTGACTTCTCTCTTTTCCAATAGGCTTTGCTCTGTTGTGTTAAGATTGTGTCCTACACCATCTCCTGCTTGTATGATGTAACTGCCACCCCCTCAACACACCATAAAGCCTTTGTTTCCCTGAAACATCTTATAGGGAGGAAAGCATTATCTCCATCTATGGCTGGACCGTTGGATGTGAGTCACTTTTGAAGAAAGAAGATGGTTATCTGTGACCCTGGGGGTAATCAACACTGGATTACTCCTAAAATGCCTACAACTCCCCCACCCCCTTCCTGGGGTCTGGATGAGCCCAAAGGCCACCCCCATCCCAGCCTGCCCATGTGTCTGAGCCCCAGCGTCTGAACAGGCTAAAACCTCCTTGCTCTTCTTTGCATTCACTTTAGCTGGGGAGCAAACGTTTATGACACCTCCCTCTGAATCTATCACTTTGCAATCTCATCTTTTCTGAGAAAATATTCTATAGTTTTAGTGCTGCCGTTTCATCTAGACAGCAATATTTTCTTGAAAAGAGATTTTATTCTGAGTGAGCCTCTGCAGAATAAGAAATTAGGCAATTTAAGAAGATAGATATTACTTCCTCCAAAACAGATAGCTTAAGCAGATAAGCCATGAGTCGTGCACACATATATATATTTTTTGAAAGCAATTACCATCTGCCTGATGAAGAAGAATAACTCTGCTGGAATTGGGTTTTATTGTGCAGCTTTATAATTAGGAAGCCTCTGAACAGAATAATATCCTTATCAGAATTCATGAAGAAGGGCTTCTAATATTTTTCTTTTATTTTCAAACTCATTATATAAACAACGTTTGGGGTTTTGGATAGAAGAGTTTATACGTAGACTGCTGTCTTGCAGGGCAGAGCATTTCTGTGACTATATTTTTCGAGAAGGAGAGGAGCCCGTGCAGCTGAGGACCCTTCTTGGTTGCCCTGGCATTTCGCTTACTGTGTGCTGAACTACTGGCCTCGATCGCCCGGCGGGGCTGGTTCTGGGCCAGGGAGGAGAGGTGCATCCAGCTCTTATGTCCACCCTGTGGTCCCATGGTGGTCCCCTTCCTCTAGCGACTTTCTCCATGTGCTAGGCTTGCCCAGTGCCTCATCCCTGCCCCTACTCCGCTTCTGTCCTCTGTGCCTAAAAGTGCCTCCCACCCAGAGGCTCATGGCTCCCTGAGACTCCTCAGCTCCCCTTTCTTGGTTACCTGTGCCGCGTGGGGTGCCAGTTATTTGAATTAGCCAAAAATATCTACTTGAGCCTGGCTGGGGGGTGGGGAGAAGCCAGTATCCTCCCTGAGAGATGGAGGGTTTCCTGCCACGTCAATAAACAGGCATGTCACAGTCATCAGCATCCAGGGCATGCAGGAAGGCGAGCAGTAGCTGTCCTACTGGCCCCGGACAGTGGAGAGGCATGTGAACGGAATGATTTCAGCAAGCTCAGCCTCCTGCCTCTCCATACTGGACAAGCACTAAATTCCTTACCTTGAAATGTCTGCTTTTCATTTATTCGCAAAAACACTTTTGATATTCAGACTACCCTCCCCCTGACTTGGAGCGGTTTTCTCAGAATTGTTTGAGATGCTGTCTCCTGGGCTTAAAGTCCTAACAATTCCCACTGAATAAGACATTGTTGTCCAGTTGCTAAGTGGTGTCTGACTCTTTGCGACTCAGACTCATATCCATCGAGTCAGTGATGCCACCCAACCATCTCATCCTCCGTCACCCCCTTCTCCTCCTGTCTTCAATCTTTTCCAACATCAGGTTTTTGTTTTTGTTTTTGTTTTCCAGTGAGTCAGCTCTTCCCATCACGTGGCCAAAGGGTTGGAGCTTCAGCTTCAGCATCAGCCCTTCCAATGGATATTCAGGACTGGTTTCCTTTAGGATGGACTGCTTGGATCTCCTTGCAGCCCAAGGGACTCTCAAGAGTCTTCTCCAGCACCTTAGTTCAAAAGCATCGATTCTTCAGTGCTCAGCTTTCTTTATGGTCCAGCTCTCACATCCATACATGCCTACTGGAAAAGCCATAGCTTCGACTGTTCAGATCTTTGTTGGCAAAATGATGTCTCTGCTTTTTAATACACTGTCTAGGTTGGTCATCTCTTTCCTTCAAAGGAGCGAGCGTCTTTTAATTTCATGGCTGTGGTCACCACTCACAGTGATTTTGGAGCCCAAGGAAATAAAATCTGCCAGTGTTTCCATTTCTGCTCCATCTATTTGCCATGAAGTGATGGGACCAGATGCCATGATCTTAGCTTTTTGAATGTTGGTATCTCTCAACTTTAGGTTGTTCTTGTTCAGTTCCTAAGTCATGTCTGGCTCTTTGTGACCCCAGGAGCTGCAGCATGCCAGGCTTCCCTGTCCTTCACCATCTCCTGGAGCTTGCTCAAACTCATGTCCATTGAGTTGGTGATGCCATCCAACCATCTCATCCTCTGTCATCCCCTGTAGTGACTATGTTTTAAGTCGACATCCCCTTACCCTGAGACAGACATTCACAACTTTTACCTGTTACAGATGGAATTGGGTCCTGTAACCCTCTGCTTCATGTGTTAAAGTTCTAACCCCCAGTACCTCAGAAGGGCCTTTTTGGAGGCAATTAAAGTAAAATGAGGTTATGAGGGTGGAGCCTAATCCAACAGGCCTGGTGTCCTTAGAAGAACAGGATAGGCAAGAAGAACACAGACCTGAGGCACCCAGGGAGGACCCTGTGAAGACTCTGGGAGAAGACGGCTGTCTGCAAGCCCAGGATGGAGGCCTCAGGAAACACTAACCCTGCCGACTCCTTCATTGTGGATTTCTAGCCTCTAGAACTGTGACCACGTGGTAATTTGTTGGGGCCTCCCTAGTAAGCGAATATACCCACCCCCACCTTTGCACCAGTGTGTTGGCCCGATGACACTTCACAGTGCCTTGCACAGGGCTGGGATCCTTGTGCACAGTCCTGGCCTGCTCCACACGGCCCTGGCTTCTAGTTCCAACCTTCTTCTCCAGCTCGATTTCGAAGCACTGGGTCACCGAGGCTCACGTTTAAGGCGGCTGGAGTGCACCTTTCATTTGTCCGTAAAACACTGTTCTGTGTGGTGATTTTGTGCCCAGACTGCCGCACAGTGGCCCTGGGACTCTTATTGTGCTTGGGGCAGGCTTAGTCGCCTCTGACTCTTTTTGACCCCATGGACTATAGCCCGCCAGTTCTTTTGTCCATGGGGATTCTCCAGGCCTGAATACTGGAGTGGGCTGCCATGCCCTCCTCCAGGGGATCTTCCCAACCCAGGGACTGAACCCAGGTCTCCCACATTGCAGGCAGATTCTTTACTGTCTGAGCCACCAGGGAAGCCCAAGAATACTAGAGTGGGTGGCCTATTCTTTCTCCAGGGGATCTTCCCCACCAGGAATTGAATCCGGCTCTTCTGCATTGCCGGTGGCTTCTCTACCAGC
>SJYQ01095274.1:164732-185563 GCA_006410935.1 Redunca redunca
GTCGGCTTCCTGGGCCAGGAGACGCTTGCTCCCCTATCTCAGTAGGTGAGCCCTGGCCGCAGGAGACTCTGGAGCCCAGCCCAGCCCTGCACAGCCCCCAGCCTGGGAACCTCTCCAAGGCAATGCAGAAGCAAGGGCAAACAGCCCAGGCCTGCAACCAGAGTGAGCTATTTTTAAAAATAACACGCAAGAGCTGTGTCTGTGACGTAGAAGCAGTCTACCTGCAAAGTGGGATAATGACTCACCTGCTGATGATGTGCAGACGTCACTGACTCTGAGGTCACGAGGACACATGCAAACTGCCTCGTTAAAAGTCTGGGGCTTGCTGAGTTTTGTAATAAGAAAATGTAAAAATAGTCAGACTCGGGACTGACATTATATTCAGATAGGAAAGTAGTGTTAAACTAGAAATATGTAAATAGAGAACGCCTTGAAGTCATCCTGAAGATATTACCCTGTCTCCAAGGAGAGTTCCCCGAGGTGGTAGCTGAAACAAGATTAGGAGTTTCTCAATGGGGCTGCCCTGGGGCTGCTCATTTCCTAAGCTGAATTCATCTCTGTTTTTTTTTAACTTTTAATTTTGTGTTGGAGCATAGTTAATAAACAATGTTGTGTTAGTTTCAGGTGCACAACATAGTGATTCGGTTATACATATCCACGTATCTATTCTTTCTCAATTTTTTCCCCATTTGGGTTATTACGAGCAGAGTCATCGAGCAGAGTTCCCTGTGCTTGCTGTAGGTCCTTGCTGATGATCTGTTTTAAATACAGCAGTGTGTATGCATCAGTCCCGAGTTCTCTCACTATGCATCCTCCCACCCCTCCCCTCTGGTAACTATAAGTTCTTCTCTAAGTCTGTGAGTTAGTTTCCTTTTTGTAAATACGATTCAAAAGGACGATACACCCCACCGTTCACTGCAGCCCTGTTCACAATAGCTGAAACATGGAAGCAAACTAAATGTCCATCGGCAGAAGAATAGATAAAGATGAGGCGCGTATACACAGTGGAATATGACCCAGCCGTGGAAAAGAATGAAATTATGCCATTCGAGGCAACATGGATGGACCTAGGGGCTATCATACTGAGTGGAGTGAGTCAGACAGAGAAGGAGAAGCATTTTATGATATTGCTTACACATGGAGTCTTAAAAAATTATACAAAATAACCTATTTATAGAATTATGCATTTGCTTTTAACCACAACCTATCTAAAAAGGAAAGTTCAAAGAGACTTTAGGGTCTCCAATATGATATATATTTAAAGATTTAATATATATATATATACAAAATTATTATGGTTATTAATACTAATTAAACATAATGGAAACCATTATATTTAAGTGTAAATAGTTACAATATGTAACATATAGCATGTTTATATTCAGTTCAGTTCCGTCTCTTAGTAATGTCTGACTCTTTGCGACCCCGTGGACTGCAGCACTCCAGGCTTCCCCATCCATCACCAACTCCTGGAGCCTACTCACGCTCACGTCCATTGAGTTGGTGATGCCATCCAACTATCTCATCACCTGTCATTCCCTTCTCCCACCTTCAATCTTTCCCAGCATCAGGGTCTTTTCAAATTAGTTCTTTACATCAGGTGGCCAAAGGATTGGAGTTTCAGCTTCAGTATCAGTCCTTCTGATGAATACTCAGGACTGATTTCCTTTAGGATTGACTGGTGATCTCCGTGCAGTCCAAGGGACTCTCAAGAGTCTTCTCCAACACCACAGTTCAAAAATATCAATTCTTCGGTGCTCAGTTTTCTTCATAGTCCAACTCTCACATACGTACGTGACTATTGGAAAAACCATAGCTTTGACTAGACAGACCTTTGTTGGCAAAGTAATGTCTCTGCTTTTTATTATGCTGTCTAGGTGGGTCATAACTTTTCTTCCAAGGAGCAAGCATCTTTTAATTTCATGGCTGCAGTCACCATCTGCAGTGATTTTGGAGCCCCAAAATATAAAGTCTGACACTGTTTCCATTGTTTCCCCATCTATTTGCCATGAAGTGATGGGACCAGATGCCATAATCTTAGTTTTCTGAATGTTGAGTTTTAAGCCAGTGTTTTCACTCTCCTCTTTCACTTTCATCAAGAGGCTCTTTAGTTCCTCTTCACTTTCTGTCATCTGCATATCTGAGGTTATTGATATTTCTCCCGCAATCTTGATTCCAGCTTGTGCTTCTTCCAGCCCAGCATTTCTCATGATGTACTCTGCATGTAAGTTAAATAAGCAGGGTGACGATATACAGCCCTGACGTACTCCTTTCCCTATTTGGAACCAGTCTGTTGTTCCATGTCCAGTTCTAACTGTTGCTTCCTGACCTGCATATAGGTTTCTCCGGAGGCAGGTCAGGTGGTCTGGTATTCCCATCTCTCTCAGAATTTTCCACAGTTTATTGTGATCCACACAGTCAAAGACTTTGGCATAGTCAATAAAGCAAAAATAGATGTTTTTCTGGAACTCTCTTGCTTTTTCGATGATGCGGCAGAAGTTGGCAATTTGATCTCTGGTTTCTCTGCTTTTTCTAAATCCAGCTTGAACATCTGGAAGTTCATGGTTCATGTACTGCTGAAGCCTGGCTTGGAGAATTTTGAGCATTATTTTGCTAGTGTGTGAGATGAGGGCAAGTGTGCAGTAGTTTGAGCCTTCTTTGGCATTGCCTTTCTTTGGAATTGGAATGAAAACTGAACTTTCCCAGTCCTGTGGCCACTGCTGAGTGTTCTAAATTTGCTGGCATATTGAGTGTAGCACTTTCACAGCGTCATCTTTCAGGATTTGAAATAGCTCTACTGGAATTCCGTCACCTCCACTAGCTTTGTTCATATATTATACAGTACTGTTTGTATATATTATATACACACGTGGGCTTCCCTGGTGGCTCAGACAGTAAAGAATCTGCCTGCAGTGTGGGAGACCTGGGTTCAGTCCCTGGGCTGGGAAGCTCCCCTGGAGGAGGGCATGGCAGCCCCCTCCAGGACTCTTGCCTGGGGAATCCCATGGGCGGAGGAGCCTGGTGGCTAGCCTGCGGGGCCGCAGGGAGTCTGCGACAGCGGTAAGGCAGGGCACGTGTACCTGTGGCGCCTGTGCTCCGCAGTGCCCGCCTCCTCGTGACCCCGGGACCGCAGCCCTTCAGCCTCCTCTGTCCACGGCATTCTCCAAGCAAGAGTACTGGAGCGGGTTACTATTTCCTTCTCCAGGGGATCCTCCCGACCTGGGGATTTAAGCTGCATCTCCTGCGGTTCCTGCATTGCATGCGGATTCTCTACCTGCTTTTATGTTATTGTGAATGATATAATTAGTGGCAGATACCCCAGACATATGCTCTGCAGTAAAATGGCATTAGGCGTAGGGTTTGCACATGGAGGTCAGGAGAAAGAAGACAGCTTTCCTGTTCTCAAGGTCATGTTAATCCAGAAGAGCACAGCATATGAGTTAACATAGCATCTTTTTAACAAACATGTAGCTTAACCCAGGAACAGAGGACCTGGTGGGCTGCCGTCTATGGGGTTGCACAGAGTCAGACATGACTGAAGTGACCCAGCAGCAGCAGCAATGTGAGAACATTATTAAATATATATTTTCTTATGAAGTAAAGAAAAATGACCTAGTAAATAGGAGGCTGTTATTACTATTTTCCTTTGCAAATATATTTCCCCATGTTCTTCCAGCCAGTGATTCCTTTGTGCTGAGCCTCTGTTTAGGCGTTTGTAACGCCCTCGTTTCTGAGTACCACTGGAAGTTTTTGCTAGATCTCATTCCATGAGGATTTGGGGACTCCTGCATTGGGCTACTGCTACTTTTCTTCATTGACCTTCCCAGGTGGCTCAATGGTAAGGAAACAGCTGCCAGCACAGGAGATGAGAACAGGCCGGCCCCATCCCTGGGTGGGGAAGATCCCCCGGAAGAGGAAATGACAACCACTCCAATATTTGTCCAGACAAATCCCAGGGACAAAGGAGCCTCCGGCTACAGTCCACGGGGCTGCAAAGAGTCAGATGCAACTTAGTTACTAAGAACACACAGGCACACACACACAGACTTTCCTTCATTACTTGCATAATTTCAAAATTATTTCTCAATCTCTTGATTTTCTGAAAGGTTGCTTTTCCTACTGTGTAAATGTTTGAGCCAAGAGTTGAATTTAATGAGATGTTGTTTGTTTGACGCTTGATAAATAAGACGTCATTTAACCAGGGCTTTTGCTATACAGAGAATGAGAAAATTTAATGAGTTCCAGCACGGCCCTGGCAGCTCACTGCCCCCGTTACACTTGCAAATGGTTTATTAGAAACTCCTTTTACTCATCAGTTTCCATTTGCTTCCATTTTCTAAGTTGTGGCGTATGTCTACAACTCTCCATATTTAATCTAATTCCAAAGTCAAATTACTCTTGGTTTATTTGGGTCAAACAAGGTCTGCTGTGAGGCAATTTTGCAGGTGTGAAAAACTTATTATTCACTTTTCATAGAGCATTGCCCTTTTCCTGCCAAATAACAAATTCTACTGAATCACTGTTGAGAGGGAAAATAACCTTCATCTCTATGTCTCAGAATTGGCAGATCACTTTTAAAACTCTTCTTCCCCTATATGTGAGACAGCAAAAGAGACACAGATGTATAGAACAGTCTTTTGGACTCTGGGAGAGGGAGAGGGTGGGATGATTCGGGAGAATAGCATTGAAACATGTGTATTATCACATGTGAAACAGATCACCAGTCCAGCTTTGATGCATGAGGCAGGGTGCTCAGGGCTGGTGCATTGGGATGACCCTGAGGGATGGGATGGGGAGGGACGTGGGCAGGGGGTTCAGGATGGGGGACACATGAAACCCATGGCGGATTCATGTCAATGTATGGCAAAACCAATACAATACTGTACTTAGCCTCCAATTAAAATAAATAAATTAAAAAGAATTAAAGCTCTTCTTCCAAACCTGAGGAGGTCAGATAAGGTTTCATTCATTCATTCATTCATTCATGCACTCCAGGAGTATTTGTTAAATGTGGTAGACAAGGCTAGGCTTTTATAATTAAAAGAATAGTACAGACTGCAACACTGGAATGGCAGGGGTTAATATTCTAGTTCAGCCATCTCAACCTGGCTACATATAGGCTCACGGGGGTGGGTGCGTGGGGCTCTCTTGGGATAAACTGACGCCCACTTCCCCAGGGCCAATTATACAGAGCCTCCTGGGTGAGGCTCAGATCTGGGCAATTGGACTGCTTTCCCAGCGTCACCTCTGGCCAGGCTGGGCTTGCTGGTCTGGTGAGACAGGCAGGAAACCATCGCGCTCTGTGCCATGGGCAGTGATTTAAACAGCCAGTGTGGCTGGTGGAGCAGCTGGAGCCTGTGTGGCCCCACGTGAACAGTGTCCTCCCGCAGGGCTGCACCCTGGGACTCGAAGCCCAGAGGTGACTCGCTGGGCCCGGGGCAGGCTCTGAGAGGGGTGGTCTGTGTCACTTGACACGTTGGTCCTGTACAGTGTCGGCACAGACAGGCCACTCCTGGTGTGTTCTCCGGGCCTCGATGGTGAGTCAGACACAGTGCTTCCAGAGGGTGTAGAGGGTCCCCTACAGGACTCACATGCCCAGCTAGGAGGGAACAACAAGCTGCTTATCACTGCCCCGGTTTCTGTGGACTTGAGATGGGAATTCCACCAAGAAGAGCTGCGGAGATGGCAGCCTGGTAACTGTTAGCAGCTTCTTTGTTCAGTCTTTGTCCTGTCTGGCTGTTTGCGACCCCATGGACAGCAGTACGCCAGGTCTCCCTGTCCATACCATCTCCCGGAGCTTGCTCAGATTCATGTCCATTGAGTCGGTGATGCCATCTAACCATCCCATCCTCTGTCATCCCCTTCTCCTTCTGCCCTCAATCTTTTCCTGTCTTGAGTTGGCCCTTCCCATCAGGTGGCCACAGTACTGGAGCTTCAGCTTCATCACCAGTCCTTCCAATGAATATTCAGAAGCTTCTTAGGAACAGAATTAGAACTCCCTCCCTCGTCTATTCTGTCCTCTAGATTGAAACTGTGGGCAATTAATGGCCATTATTAAAGAAGATGGATGGCTACACACGTGCTCCGTTGAACCAAGCCTTCTTAGCATCAGGGGTCCAGGGAGGGACGGAGAAGCACTGCTGCGGGTGACCATATATATTAAGGTCTTGCCTGTTTTCCGTTTGACCTTCCTTTTGTCCCTCCTTGATCCTCCAGGTCGGAGTCCATAATCATTTTCATGGCCCACAGAGCCTCTCCCCTGTGAGCACTTACTTTTTCTTAATGGATGAAGCTGAGCCAGGCCGGTTGGCAGTAACTCAGGAAAGCGCTGAAGGAGAGAAGGGGCCTCCAGCTGGCTGGTGATAAAGGTGCCCTCGGACCCTGTCCCACCAAGGATCTGGCAGCAGTCTGCCCACTGCTGGTCTGTGCTGGTGACCCAGGTGCCCTTTGGAGACTCTGCCACCCCAAGCACGAGCTCATGGCAAGTCCCAACTCCCGACAGAGCGGCCGGGCAGGAAGTGCTGGGGACGTTGTGTTCTGCCCGTGAAACAGAAATCATTCGGTTTTGCACGCACCCATGCTCAGTCCTGTCTAAATCTTTGCGACCCCCTGGACTGTAGCCCTCCAGGCTCCTCTGGCCGTGGGATTTCCCAGGCCAGAATGCTGGAGTGGCTGCCATTTCCTCCTCTAGGGGATCTTCCTGACCCAGGGATCAAATCCAGGTCCCCCACATTGGCAGGCAGAGTCTTTACTGTCTGAGCCACTTGGGAAGCTCCATTCAGTTTTAAAGGAGCTTTTTCGTTTGTTTGTTTGAAATGAACTCAACTTTTTACCGCTAGGAGAAGTTCTCGGATGAATTCTATCTAAGCTGTCTGAGACTGCCCGGGACGCTGACTGGCTCGTAATAGGCCAGGTCTTTGGCTGCTGGAAGGAGTACAATGTCCGGCGGCACCTGTGACGAAGGGCCACCAACTGGGTAGCTCGGAACCACGGGAGTTTCCTCTCTCCCCGGTCTGGGGGAGCAGACGTAGGGGACCAAGGTGTCCACAGGCCTCAGCTCCCGCTGATCCTCTAGGTCAGCCCCTCCTCACCTCTTCCTGGCTTCTGCTGGCTCCCGGAAATCCTGGGGGCTCCGAGGTATGCAGCTGCCTCTCTCCAGCTGCCTCTGTCCCCACAGGGAGACCGCCCTGTGTGTCTGTGTGTTCACGTGGCTTCTCCTCTTCTAAGGACCCTGCTCTCTGAGCTTGGACTCACCCTAACGGCTTCTTCCTGACTTGATTACCGCCATGAGGAAGCCTGTCATGCACAAGGGCACACTCACAGGTCCCAGGGGTTGTTGCTGGCGTTGGCGCTCAGTCGCTCGGTCCTGTCCGACTCTTCGCGACCCCACGGACTGCAGCACGCCAGGCTTCCCTGTCTTGCGCTCTGAGGACTGCACTTATCTTTTCTGGGGCACAACTTAATCTATAACCGAAGATGAGAAAAAATAACACAGCATGCTTGTGTGGGAGGTGGCGAAAAATGAAGGAGGAGTAAGGAGGAGATGGGGATGATGGCAAACAGAACCTTGGGGGCCGGGGAGGGGGCTCTTTGTTATATGAACTTGCCGATCATTGCAAGTCCTCTACTGGTTACATCTGTCCCAGGAAATACATCCAGCTCACAGGACAGTGAGTTTCCATTTGTCAGTATGGTGTTACATTGTGTGTGTGTGTGTGTGTGTGTGTGTGTGTGCGTGCGCACGTGCTTAGTCACTCACTTAGTCGTGTCCGACTCTTTGTGACCCCATGGACTGTAGTCTGCCAGGCTCCTCTGTCCATGGGGATTCTCCAGGCAAGAATACTTACTGGAGTGGGTTACCCTCCTCAGGGGATGTTCCCAACCCAGGGACTGAACCCAGGTCTCCCGCATTGCAGATGGATTCTTTACCAACTGAGCTCCTAGGGAAGCCCAAGGATACTAGAGTGGGTAGCCTATGCCTTCTCCAGGGGATCTTCCTGACCCAGGAATCGAACCTTCATTACATCATGGGCATGATTTAAGTCGGGAGGTGAATATCTTGGTTTGTGGAGCAAAGTACACAGTCTGTCTTTCAAGTCACGTTCAGGCTGGACTGGGTTGTGGGGCGGGGGTAAGACAGGCAAACCTGCGGATGCGAGGGAGGAGGAAGTGATGACATCATGCTGAATCCTGACCTCAGTCCAGGTCCTGGGGGCCCATCCATCCGACGCCCCTGTGATGGTGCCCACTGACCTGGGAGCTGGCCTCACTGCCATTACAGTATGAACTGACCCCTTAGAGTTGGGCGGAGCTGCCTCCTGCTTCAAAGGCAAGAAATTCTGTCTTGAGAAAAAACGGAAAACAAATAATCAGTTGTCAGCTCTCTGATACCCTGCTGACAAGACTTAGAAAAATCACGCAAAGCTGGAAGGCTGTAGTTGTCCCCTTTGTTGAAAATATAGAATCATGGAAGCAAATCTCCTCGTGACACGTGAGTGACGCAAGGAATTTCTCTAGGGGCTCCGGAGGCCCTCAGATCTGTAGAAGAGCTAAATTAAACTGATTCCTCTCAACTACTGGGATGAAGAGAGACTGTTGGGAGCAGCAGGCTGGACTGGGAAAGGGCGTGGCCTTTGGAGTTGGTCAGACTTTGTCCATAAGCCTGAGTGTACAATGCCCACCTGTGACAGTGGATCCCGTTTAAGTGTCCGCTTTGTGCAAGAGGGAGCAAATTCAACCCACCCTTGGGTTGTGAGGGATTCACTCTGAGAAAGTGTATGAAGGACTTTGCTCAAGGCCTGCCTTCTGCAGCCCCTCAGCAAGCACGGCACCCAGAACACATTTCTCAAGGAACAAACCGACGCAAGCAGGGCCTCCAAATGTGAGCTTACCTGCAGATGGAGTCTTTAGAAAACAAAGAAGGTGAAAGTGCGAGTCCCACCATCCGACTCTTTGTGACCCCATGGACTGTAGCAGCCAGGCTCCTCTGTTCATGGGATTCTGCAGGCAGGAATACTGGAGTGGGTTGCCATTTCCACTTCCAGGGAGTCTTCCCAACCCAGGGGTTGAACCAGGTCTCCTGCACTGGCAGGTGGATTCTTTACCAACCACTAACGTCACCTGGGAAAGTCCTCTTGCAAGGGCCCTAATCCCATTTGTGAGGGCTCCATGACTGTGACCTAATCACCTTCTGAAGGTTCCACCTCCTAATGCCATCATACTGGGGACTAGAGCTTCAACATGTCAGTTTAGGGGCAAACATTCAGTCCACAGGAGAAGACTCTTGAGAGTCCCTTGGATTGCAAGGAGATCAAACCAGTCCATCCTAAAGAAAATCAACCCTGAATATTCATTGGAAAGATTGATGCTGAAGCTGAAACTCCGATACTTTGGCCACCTGATGGGAAGAACTGACTCATTGGAAAAGACCCTGATGCTGAGAAAGTCTGAAGGTGGGAGGAGAAGGGGACGGCAGAGGATGAGATTGTCTGATGGCATCACCGACTCAATGGACAGGAGTTTGAGCAAGCTCCAGGAGCTGGTGGACAGGGGGGCCTGGCGCGCTGCAGGCCGTGTGTGCATTCTTGTGTGCGTGCGTAAAGAGCTGGACACGACTTAGTGACTGAAAACATCCAGTCCATAGTGTGGGTTATTAGAGTGAGTTCCAATCCAATATGACTGGAGTCCTCATAAAAGGGGGACGTTTAGATGCTGAGAAGAGCGTACACAGAGGCCACCGTGGCCATTTACCAGTCCTGGGGAGAAGCCTGGAGCAGGTTAGCACTTTGGGAGCGAGCATGGCCCTGCCATTCCTTGATCTAGGGCTTACGGCCTCCCGCCCTGTGGGCAATGCTCTTCTGCCGTTTGAGCCTCTGCAGTTGCTGGCACTTTGCTACGAAAGCCCCAGGCAGCTCACAGACAGCGGTTGGGGCACCACGAAAGCAGGAGTCAGTCCTCTGATCTGCCAGATGTTACCCAAGATGGGGGCCGTTTCCACTCTACCAGCCACACGATGCCCAGGGCAAGATCAGTGTCACCCCCATAAACGCGGTGGCGCTCAGTCACCACGAGGACCCAGACAGTCCCAGTAAAGGGGCCCCTTTAGCAGCTGCCTGGCTATGTCTTTCTCTGTTTTTATTAGTGAGATCTATAAAAAGATCTGAACATCTTGAAGACTGGGAAGGCATTCTGGGTGTAGCACAGGATGGAAAAATCCCCCAAGAAGAATTCTGAGTGTTGGTGACAGTGCGTGCTGCAACAATGTCTAATTATATGAGAAACGATTAAATTTTAAAACCGAAGCTGGGAAAGTGACTCAGTCTCCCGCAGTCTCTCCATCGACTGACATTGGGTGCACGGGGCGAATGTCACCCGGGCTCCCGACACCATTCTAAACATGAGCCTCGTCAGGAAACAGGCCAAAGCGACAAAGCCAGTGAAAAAGGAGCCCTCTGCTTATTTGGCCTCTGATATTTTATTTGCACAGTGATGTGATAAGACTGGTTGTTTAAGGTTAATCAGTGCCAACTGGAAAGTTAATCTTGACTTATTTGCTTGCCTTTTATTTTCTTCCACGACTTTGTTTTGGTTTCACAGTTATTTACGTTCTTCCACTGATGATGACTGGTGTGGATGAATGAATGTGGGATCTGAAAACACTGACAACTTAGAATCGGAGTCTGGAGGGGGCGTGCAAGCAGGTTTCTCAGCACGACCGTCCCTGGGGCGGGCTTGTTCTTTGGTGGCCTTCCCTGTATAGCAGGGTGTTTAGCAGCCTTCTGGTTCTATAGCTACCAGATGTCTACAGAAACCCCCTCCCTTGTGAGGACCAGAAGTGTCTCCAGATACTGCCAAGTAACCTTGTGGAGGGACACCACCGCCCCCATGGCAAACCTCTGGGTTACAGAAAGAGGGTAAAGGATTTGGCAAGGACAGAAGGCCTAGGGCCACATGTGAGTGAACTCTGAGCTGCCGACACGCAAGGCCTCCTGCTGGTTACTGCAGAAGCCAAGCACATCCCTCACCTCCGGATGGTTCCACCTTCCAAAGCCAGGCATCTTATTTATTTTCCCAGGTTTACATGATGAAATCAAATACAGAGTTACTGATAAAGCAGGAATGAATGATGCTGTATCAGCTTGCTAGGGCTCTCCTAACCAAAAAAAAAAAAATCACAGACAGAGCAGCTGAAACAACAGGAATTTATTTTCTCAATGTTCTAGAGTCTGGAAGTCTGAGGTCAGGGCTGGGTCTGGTGGGACCGCCTTCCTCAGCTTGCAGATGGCTCCTTCCTGCTGGGTCCTCACATGCCATTTCTCTGTGTGCTCAGAGGGAGACGGGGGAAAGCGGAGAGAGCCCACCTGCGTGTCTCCTTTCTTCCATGAAGAACACCCTGGATCAGGCTCACACCCTCCGATCTCTTTGGTCTTCCTCACCTCCTTAGAAGCCCCGCCTCCAAATACAGTCACTTGGAGGGCTGGGGCTTCAACCTGTGAGTTTTGGAGGACACAATTCAGTCCAGGACAAATGCCAGAATCGTAGCTCTGACCAGAGATTCCCAGGACACATTCAGTCCCAGGGAATCAGAAGGAGGAGCCTCTGCTTTGAATCACATCTGCCCTTCTCCAGAGTCCCCCTCGGCGTGGTAGCATCTATTAATGTCTCGTTCAGGGCTCTCTGATCTCCCGAATTGTGGAATGTCCGCTGCTCTGTGTTTGCTCATCTGGAGCGGTAGCGAGCCAGGATGGACTGAACCAGACCGAGCGGTCCTGCTGGGCTTTGCGTCTGGCCCTGCTGAAGGCCAGGATCTCCTGCTCCCGGCGCTCAGTTTCCCTGCCGGGTGATGAACTTCCTGAACCCCTCCTGATTTTGAGTGCTGGGCAACTCCACTGTTTGGAGGAGGCTGCGAGATGAGAGAAAGAGCACGGGCTCTTTGAAGTCCTAGGAAGAGCTCTCTGTTCACCTGCACCAGCCACTGGGCCAAGCACCACGGGTACAAGACAGAGCCACCCAGAGGGCTGCATCTTCAGCAGATGGAGAGGGGTCAGTCAGCTGGGTTTCGATGGCCGGGGATGCTGAGTCACAGGGAGAAAGGTCCACAGAGTCGGGAAGCCCTCGAGCAGGGGCTTTGTCTACTTTGGGGTTAAGTCACAGAGGGCTTCCTGGAGGAAGTGGCAGCTGAGTCAAGATGATTTTATGCAGGAATCTGCACACTTGCTTTAGAAATTTAAATGGAGGCCAGGATATTTTCTCTGGGAGATTTGATTCACATCTTCCAGGACATTTTAATTACTTTGAAACTGGTTATGTTAAAATGAAATTTGGGATTATTTATTTAAAAGATTTTAATCAAATTCCCTAATTAAGGATGTTCCTTAAATTAAAGGGGAAGAGATGCATCTTTTTCATTTCTTTATAGAAGCAGGAATGCCTGGAAGGAAAGAGCTTTGCTAGGAGGCAGCCCAGGAAGCTGAGATCCTAAAAGGTGTTGCTCAGACATCTCTGATGTGCCCAGGACCCAAGACAGGTGCAGGAACCCAGGGCTCATCTAAAGTGTCACTTAGGAGTGTGGGCTTGTGAACAAATAGGAGCCAAATGGTGTCAAACTACTGCACAGAGTAGACAGCACTCTGTTTTTAACGGAGTGGGACTTGAATGAGTTTGCGCATTGAGCGATCTCCTTTAGCAATATATGTGCTTAAAGGAGACTGTGCAGAGCTCACAGGTCTTATGTTTTCAGTTTGTATTTTGTCCAGATCTGACCCCTTTCCTTTCCCAGGTTCCTCCTGTTCTGACGGTGGTTTGGGTTCCAAGCAGTCTGGCGTGTTCCGGCAGGCATTCCCACCTGACCCTTCTGACTCCGCCCGCCGGGTGTGGAGCGCCCTACACCACCATGCAAGCACTTCTGTGTTACCAGCTGGGGGTCCTGCCACCCCCTCCCCCACCTGGAGACAGAGTCCAGTCCCCCAGACTAAGGGCTCATTCCTACAGGACCCACCCCCCTTCCTCGGGCACTTCCAAAGCCCACTCACCTGTGCTTCCGACCTACCTACGGTTATAGATCGTGTTTCCCCCCCTTCCTCGGGTTTGACTAATTTGCTAGAGCGGCTCACTGAGCTGCAACACCTTAATTCCTGGCTCTCCAGTGTATTATAAAAGGAGAGACCTTGGGAAGAGGCAGATGGCAGAGACGTGGAGCACGAGGCATGGGGAAGGGGCTGGGAGCACCAGTCATCTGAGCACCAGAGTCCCTGGATTTTCTCCTGTTCACAACCCAGAAGCCCTCCCACCCCCAGCTTCTTATGGGGGCTTCATTACAGAGGAAGGATTGGTTGCGTCGTTCAATCTCCAGCCTCTGCTCCCGTGAGTTCGGGGTGGTACTGAAAGATCTACTGTCTAAAGCACTTAAAAAGGTTGAGTCCCTGCCCACCCACCCTCCTCCTTACTGCCTTCCAAAATCATATCATTAACAGAACACTGGACGCAGGACTCGCCAAGGGTTCTAGGAGATCGGTGCCAGAACCGGGGCTCAAGTATCTCGTTCTTTCTTTTCTTTTTATTGACGGATAGTTGATTCACAAGTCACGCTCCTGTCAGGGGTGCAGCACCCCGGATCAGTTATATATATTTACGTAACCGTTTTTAGATTCTTTCCCCAGACAGGCCACTGCAGAGGAGTGAGTGAGCTCCCTGCTCTCTGCCGCAGGTTCTTACTCGCAGTCTATTTCACGTGTAGTAACGTGTACATGTCAGTCCCAGGTGGGCAGATCCCCTGCAAGGAAATGGCAACCCACTCGAGTATTCTTGCCTAGAGAATTCCATGGACAGAGGAGCCTGGCGGGTTAAGTCCATGGAGTCGCAGAGAGTCGGACACACGTGAACTGACTGGGCATTGCCATCACCTCGTATGTCAACCCCACCTCCCAGCTTATCCCTTACAAATCACAGTATCACATTGCCAGGCCGTTTCTGAGATGACTCAGCGTCTTGTTGGGAAAGGAGAAATCCTTCCAGATGAGGATGTGGGATGTGTCTATAACTCTTGAGTCTTACCCTTGGTTGCACAATAGAGTGACCTAATAAATAATTTAAAAACAATTAAATGAGAATCTCTGAGACTTCCTCTGAAGATTCTGACATGTAGGAGAAGAATAAGCCCTGTTTTAGAACAACCTTGGGAGAAAAGGACTATTTGGGCTCTGGAAGACATTTGCAAGATCCCCACGATTCGTGGGTGGGGCAGGATGTGGACGCAGAGCTTCCGGGTTGTTCCTGACCAGTAGCCCCCAGCTCTGCTGCCAACTGAATCGCTGGAGCACTTTTGAAACCTTTGTGTCCATCCCACATATGCCATGTCAATGGACCGTAAGCTCCACAGACACGTCAGTTTATTATTATTATTATTATTATTTAATGTTCAGCCAGGTTTGAGAACCAGGGTTGTAGACCAGGAGTCCTCACCCATGAAGGTGCATCTGAGTGACCCCAAGAGTGTGCTAACTCACAGGTCACTGTCCCTCTTCTACCCCAATTCCTGATTCAGCCAGTGCACCTCTAACGCATGAGGTGATGCAAATGCTCCAGGCAGGCCCTTGCAGAACCTCCTTCCAGGTCAAGCTAAGTCTCCTGGATTTCATCCCGGACACAGGCTAGTTCTGCAGCCCCTACAAAGGAGACCAGTACGCCCAAGTAGACAAGTGTCCACAGTGCTCTGGGCCAGGTAGACGTACACTCTGCTCTTTGAGGAACAGAGTCACAGGCTCACTGTCGCTACAGAGGAAGCACTCCTGTGGCTCCCGTCTTTGATCCTCGGTGGCGTCAGTCGATCTTACCTGAATTTGGCCATGGGCTGTCACTGTTGAATGGCCAAAGCCAATAGGACAGTCAAAGAGATGACTGCATTCCAGACATTGATGACCCCTTCCCCCCACCCTTTCATGATGCCCAAGAAAATTAAGCAAGGATTAATTTAGTCAAAGCTATGGTCTTCCCAGTAGTCATGTATGGATATGACAGTTGGACCATGAAGAAGGCTGAGCACTAAAGAATTTCGAATTGTGGCATCGGAGAAAACTCCTGAGAGTCCCTTGGACTGCAAGGAGATCAAACCAGTCCATCTTAAGGGAAATCAACCCTGAATATTCATTGGAAGGACTGATGCTGCAGCTGGAGCTCCAATCCTTTGGCCGCCTGATGCAAAGAGCTGACTCATTGGAAAAGACCCTGATGCTGGGAAAGATTGAAGGCAGGAGGAGAAGGGGACGACAGAGGATGAGATGGTTGGAAGGCATCACTAACTCAGTGGATATGAATCTGAGCAAACTCCAGGAGATGGAGAAGGACAGGGAACCTGGTGTGCTGCCATCCATGGGGTTGCAAAGAGTCGCACACGCTTTAGCGACTGAACAATACAAGTTATTCGGGATAAGGCGAGATAAATTATTCAGCAGCTAGTTTGACATTTAGAAAGCTATTTATAAAAATGATCATTTCTCAAGAAAATAAAAATAGTGACAAAACTAAAAATTGGCAGTTCTAGCAGCAGGAGATAATGTTATGCAGAAGGCATTTTCAGGGTTTCCTTAAAACATATTTTGGGTTTATTCAGGGTTCTTTCTCCTTGCTGACATTCAGCTATTCCTCTGGCAAGATTCTCTAATATCCTTTTTTTTTTTTCTTTCTTTCAACATTGTCAGTTTTAAAACTGCTTAGCTGTTCATTGCTGTACCAACATCACATTAGCGTTGTCATCTTCCGGGGGTGGGTCAGCTCCTCTTGGTCCTCCCCCAGCACTGGGCAGTGGAGGAGGAAGAACTGGAATCTGTGTTCCACGGGTGGGTGTTTGGTGGCATCACACAGGAAGTTCTGTGATGCCACACACAGGAGAACGTTTTTTAAACTCTCAGTTCAAGTAGGAGGTGATGTTCTTCCCTATGAGAATTTACATCTCCTCTCTCTCTCTCCATCCTGCCCACTCTTGGCTGGGATCTATCAAGGGCACAGCTGATGAAATGTGCCCTGTTCAGAGGGACCACACCACAGGATGGTGGGACAGACTTGGAGTGCTGTGTGGGTCCCTCTCGGGCTCCCTGAGTGAAGGCTCAGAGCAGACATGGCCCACTGGCACGGGTCCGCCAGGTAATAGCACTGCTCAAGCAGCCCAGACCACATGTAGGAAGAATAACATGGGTCTCCCAAGTCTGGATCCACTGGGATGATGTCCATCCTGATTTGGGGCTGGAGTTAATTTGAGGAGTCTTATCAGAATCCACCAAATATCATGCCCAGTTGGCTATGAGCTGTAAGTATAGTCCATTGATATGCTTTTAATGGTGTGGGGCCAACGTTCTCAACAGATCCCTTGGGTTTATAAAGCTCCAAGTCAACGTTTCCTTTTGGGGGTCGTTAAACACAGCTATGTACCCGGGGAACCCCTGCTGGGTTATTATCATTTGCTGTGTGCTGTGTGCTCAGTTGCTCAGACATGTCTGACTCTTTGCAACCCCATGGACTGTAGCCCACCAGGCTCTCCTGTCCATGGAATTCTCCAGGCAAGAATATTGGAGAGGGTTGCCATGCCCTTCTCCAGGGTATCTTCCCCACCTGGTGATCGAACCCACGTCTCCTGCATTGTAGGTGGATTCTTTAACCACTGAGCCACCTGAGAAGTCTGGGTATTGTTAGAATGTCCCTCAATTTATCTTCTTGGAGGTTTTCTTTCATGTCGATACTGAGGATGTTTGGGGGAGGAAGGGGAGGTCTTCTGTAGCCCATCACATCGGGGGCACCCGATATGGACAGGACATCCCTGGGCAGGATAACCCTGATCATGTGGAGTGGAGATCCCCATATCTCTCTTCCATAATGGTATTCCCTCCCCTTGCCATATTCTGTCTTTTGGAATCAAGGGTCATGGAGTTGAGCCCACACCTTGGTGGGGCAAGAATGATGTTATGTTCTACCTGCTGGAGAGGAGGGGAGTAGTTACACGGACCTTCTGGATTCGTTCCTGAGCAGGGCTTACATGAGAAGTGGGTCCAGACGTTCCCTTTATCTGTTTGCAGACAACAGGTGATGAAAACGTCAGTGGCTCCAACAGTTCTTCAGTGATGACCATGACAGACACTGGCGCTTGGTTCCCAGGGGGCTCATGCCATGAACACGCCGTGGCTTTCATGCTGAAAGGGACTTGTCAAAGGCGTGAGTGAGCTATGTGAGTCTGACTGGATGGCCTGTCCACTGTGCCCTCTTTTGGAGAGTTGCACTGACCACCCCAGCTTGAGACCTACTGCAAGGCTGGGAAATGAGGAGGAGCCTCCCTGACAAAAGGTGAAAGTGAAAGTCCCTCAGTCGTGTCTGACTCTTTGTGACCCCGTGGACTATACAGTCCATGGAATTCTCCAGGCCAGAATACTGGCATGGGTAGCCTTTCCCTTCTCCAGGGGATCTTCCCAACCCAGGGATCAAACCCAGGTCTCCCGTATTGCAGGCAGATTCTTTACCAGCTGAGCCACAAGGGAGGCTCAAGAATACTGGTGTGGGTAACCTATTTCTTCTCCAGCGGATCCTCCCGACCCAGGAATCGAACTGGGGTCTCCTGCATTGCAGGCAGATTCTTTACCAGCTGAGCTGCCCGGGAAGCCTGACAACAGGTAGACAGTCTTAATTAACAGAGACATCACAAGACAGTTTCCTGAAAGAGGTGGAACTGACAACCTCCTCTCTCAAAGCTGTAATTAAAGAAACAGTGGAGAAATGTTATCTTCTCCAATTCTGCACATTCAAACTTACCTGTCACAAACTATTGTTAAACTCCCTCTTCAGTGTCAAAAGCCTGCTTGTCGAGATCATTTACACTTGAGTGCGTTGCTAACAGAGGTTTACTTCTTTAAAAGTCTCGCCAGGTCTGGGGGGCTGGGTTGTGACAGTTCAAATCCACTTTCTGTCTATCAATTATTTCAGTTACTCATGCTGGGAACAATCTTGTTGAAAATCTAACCTTTTCAGGTGCATTTTCTTTCCTATTAGGTTTTTACATGGGATGTCAACAGTGTTATCAAAAAGAGATTGGGGTCTGGAAGCTATTAATTGAGCTCTTCCCAGGGAGCTTTGCATTCTTCTCTGATGTAAAATCTCCCAACTCTCACTAGCTATCCATTTTACACATGATAGCATATATAAGTTCATGCTATTCTCTCCGTTCTTCCCGTCCTCTCCTTCCGCCACTATATCCATGAGTCCATTCTCAACATCTTTGTCTCCGTTCAGTTCAGTTCAGTTCAGTCGCTCAGTCATGTCCGACTCTTTGTGACCCCCTGGATTGCAGCACGCCAGGCCTCCCTGTCCATCACCAACTCCTGGAGTTCACTCAAACTCATGTCCACTGAGTTGGTGATGCCATCCAGGCATCTCATCCTCTGTCGTCCCCTTCCCCTCCTGGCCTCAATCTTTCCCAGCATCAGGGTCTTTTCTAATGAGTCAGTTCTTTGCATCAGGTGGCCAAAGTATTGAAGTTTCAGCTTTAGCATCAGTCCTTCCAAGGAATATTCAGAGTTGATTTCCTTTAGGATGGACTGGTTTGATTCCCTTGTAGTCCAAGGGACTCTCAAGAGTCTTCTCCAACACCACAGTTCAAAAGCATCAATTCTTCGGTGCTCAGCTTTCTTTATAATCCAACTCTCACATCCATACATGACCACTGGAAAAACCATAGCTTTGACTAGACGGACCCTTGTTGGCAAAGTAATGACTCTGCTTTTTAATACGCTGTCCAGGTTGGTCATAGCTTTCCTTCCAAGGAGCAAGGGTCTTTTAATTTCATGTCTCCATTGCTGCCCTACAAATAGGTTCATCAATACCATTTTTTTTTAGACTCCATATATATGCATTAATAGACAGTATTGGTTTTTCTCTTTCTGACTTACTTCACTCTGTATAACAGGCTCCAGGTCCATCCACCTCATTAGAACAGACTCAAATTCGTTCCTTTTTATGGCTGAGTAATTACTCCATTGTCTAGATGTACCGCAGCTTCTTTACCGATTCATTGGTTGATGGACATCCAGCTTGCTTCCATGTCCTGGCTATTGTAAATAGTGTTGCTGTGAACATCGGGGTACATGTGTCTTTCAGAATGATGGTTTTCTCAGGGTATATGCCCGCCCCCCTGAGAAAACTGAAATCAAAACCCCCAATGCAGCAGTTTTTATTTGTGATACTGACTTATTGATGAGTCAGGAGAGGAAGCACCGTTTACCCCCATGGGATCCACCTGGCCTTGCTCTCTTGGAGGCAGAAAAGGAAACAAGGCTGGTTCTCAGGTGGGAAGGTCAGCCCGGGGCTTGTGCTGAGGTGGTGGTGTCCTGGGTGAGGAGGCAGCGTGTGTGCCTGGATGGTACTCAGAGCTGGTGGTGCTGTGGGCGTCCCACTGTCTTATCACAGTCACACAGAGACCACTGTCTGCATTCATGTCTGCTTGATCAGTCCCAAGAGTCTGGTCTGATTTTTTTTTTCTCGAGTCTGCTTGCTCTGGAAGTGGACTATTGAGAGGGATCCATTCTAGACATGTCCGTGTGAGGTCCTCATGGAGGCCACTGGATGAGGGGGTAGGGGGTGAGAAATGAACTTCTCTGTAACACCGGCCTAGGATCTGAAATTAGAGGGCCTGGGGGGGGCTGACTTATTCCCTCTGCAAGACCCTTTTTGTCAAGCAGCTGGCATGCCCCTCTGCCACTCTCCCCACCATGCCACTTGTCTGTCCTGGCCTCAAGGTGCTGGGGGCGGGAGGTGCAGAGTACCCTGATTCTGCTGACCTGCAGCTCGAGAGAAATCTCAGAAGGAGACCTGTGCTTGAAATGGTGCATTCTGAGACGTGGAGGGTTTCCTGCCACATCAGTAAACAAGGATGTCACGGTCACGGGCGATCCCAGCCCTCTGATGTGAACCAGCGAGCCCCGAGGTTGTTCAGGAAGGAGAATGCCTGCCATCTAGCAGCCATCAGACTACAGCCACTCCCTCAGGCGAGCATAGTCAAAGCTGGGGTCTTTCCAGTAGTCCTGTACGGATGTGAGAGTTGGACCATAGAAAAGGCTGAGCACCGAAGAATTCATGCTTTTGAACTGTGGTGTTGGAGAAGACTCTTGAGAGTCCCTTGGACTGCAAGGGAATCAAACCAGTTCATCCTAAAGGAAATCAACTCTGAATATTCCCTGGAAGGACTGATGCTAAAGCTGAAGCTCCAACCCTTTGGCCACCTGATGCAAAGAGCCAACTCATTGGAAAAGACTGTGATGCTGGGAAAGATTGAGGGCAGGAGGAAAAGGGGAAAACAGAGGGAGAGATGGTTGGATGGCATCACCGACTTGATGGACATGAGTTTGAATAAGCTCCGGGAGATTGTGACGGACAGGGAAGCCTGGCGTGCTGCAGTCCATGGGTCGCAAAGAGTCGGACACGACTGAGGGACTGAACAAGAGCAAAGGAAGCTCAGCATGTGAAGAACATGGACACTGGCTCCGGTGGCTGAGACGCCTGTGAAAGGAAAGGCTTCAGTGAGCCAGACTCCTGCATCTTCCATATGATAGGAAGGTGCCAAATTCCTTAGCTTGGGATATATGGTGCACTTTAATTATCAATAATCTTTTGATATTCAGGCTCCCTGTCCTTTGTTGCAAAACTTCGCTATAAGCTGGCTCCTCCCCTCGCCTCCTGGGAGCCGTTCTCTCATGATCACTTGAGATGCTGCCTCCTGGGCCTGAGTCCTAAAAATTCCCACCAAAGAAAACAGAACTCTCACCCTTTAGATTGCGTGTACTTTTTTCAGCCTACAATTC
>SJYQ01095274.1:186028-202512 GCA_006410935.1 Redunca redunca
TCACTGCTTGGCCAGGGGGAAACAGGCCTCTGCTAGCCTCAGAAACAGCATCTCGGGTGGCTTGGACGCCCCACCCACCCCTCAACCCCATGTTCTCAAAGCTTCTTTTCTTCTATCTTGACATTTCCCTCCCAGGATTTGACCGTAACCACCTACTTCCTAAGAACGCAGAAATCCATCAGACAGGACAGTCAGGAGACCCGTGGTCAGGAGCAGCCCAGGTCATCACCCACGGCTGATTCGGTCCTGCTCTGAAACCCCCCGGGCCAAATCAGGCCGTGGGAGAGCCCAGATGGATAAAAGAGGACCGTGTGTGTGCCAATTGGTCCGGGAAACAAATACTTTCCACTGGGATTCTGGATGCTGATGGGCATTTATTTAGAAATTAACAAGCGGGGAGGGATGGACTGGGAGATTGGGATTGACAAATACACACTGCTGTGTATAAAATGCACACTACTATGTATAAAATGCACATGCTATGTATAAAATACACATTACTGTGTATAAAATACACACTGCTATGTATAAAATGCACACTGCTACATATAAAATACACACTACTATGTATAAAATACACACTGCTATGTATACAATACACACTACTATGTATAAAATACACACTGCTACATATAAAATACACACTACTACGTATAAAATACACACTACTATGTATAAAATGCACACTGCTATGTATAAAATGCACACTGCTACGTATAAAATACACACTACTCTGTGTAAAATGCACACTCAGTTCAGTTCAGTTCAGTCCAGTCGCTCAGTCTTGTCTGACTTTGCAACCCCATGAATCGCAGCATGCCAGGCTTCCCTGTCCCTCACCAACTCCCAGAGTTCACTCAGACTCACGTCCATTGAGTCAGTGATGCCATCCAGCCATCTCATCCTCGGTCGTCCCCTTCTCCTCCTGTCCCCAATCCCTCCCCCTCCCAGCATCAGAGTCTTTTCCAATGAGTCAACTTTCGTGTGAGGTGGCCAAAGTACTGGAGTTTCAGCTTCAGCATCATTCCCTCCAAAGAAATCCCAGGGCACTACTACATATAAAATACACACTACTCTGTATAAAATGCACAGTACTATATATAAAACAGCAGCCCACTCCAGCATCCTTGCCTGGAGAATCCCATGGACAGAGGAGCCTGGTGGGCTACAGTCCATAGGGTCGCAAAGAGTAGGACACAACTGAAGTGACTTAGCACACACAGGCACATATATAAAATATATGATTAATAAGGACTGCATGTATACGAGACCACCTTGCCGACATGCTGAGAAATCTCTATGCAGGTCAAGAAGCAACAGGACATGGAACAACAGACTTGGTTCCAAATCGGGAAAAGAGTATGTCAAGGCTGTATATTGTCACCCTGCTAATTTAACCTATATGCAGAGTACATCATGTGAAATGCTGGGCTGGATGAAGCACAATCTGGAATCAAGATTGCTGGGAGAAATATCTGTAACCTCAGATACACGGACGACACCATCCTTATGGCAGAAAGTGAAGAAGAACTAAAGAGCCTCTTGATGAAAGTGAAAGAGGAGAGTAAAAAAGTTGGCTTAAAACTCATGAGCTTATGGCATCTGGTCCCATCACTTCATGGCAAACATATGGGGAAACAATGGAAACAGTGACAGACTTTATTTTCTTGGGCTCCAAAATCACTGCAGATGGTGACTGCAGTCATGAAATGAAAAGATGCTGGCTCCTTGGAAGAAAACTATAACCAACCTAGACAGCATATTAAAAAGCAGAGACATTACTTTGCTGACAAAGGTCTGTCTGGTCAAAGCTGTGGTTTTTCAAGTAGTCATGTATGGATATGAGTTGGACCATAAAGAAGGCTGAGGAGATCCAACCAGTCCATCCTAAAGGAAATCAGTCCTGAATAGTCATTGGAAGGACTGATGATGAAGCTGAAACTCCAATACTTTGGCCACTTGATTGGAAGAACTGACTCATTGGAAAAGGCCCTGATGCTGGGAAAGATTGAAGGCAGGAGGAGAAGGGGATGAGATGGTTGGATGGCATCACCGATTTGATGGACATGAGTTTGACTGTGCTCTGGAAGTTGGTGATGGAAAGGGAAGCCTGGAGTGCTGCAGTCCAGGGGGTCGAAAAGAGCTGGACATGACTAGCAACTGAACTGAGTGTAGCATAGGGAACTGTAGTCAATACTGCTTAACGGCTTATAGGAGAAAAGAATCTAAAAAACGGTATATATAGTATATATATAAGTGATTCACTTTGCTGTACCTGAAACTGATACAATATTGTAAATCAACTATACTTCACTAAAAATGTAAAAAGAGAAATTAGCAGGAATTTAAATGTCCATGTAAATATATTATATAGCACTAAACACCACTGTATACAAAATGAGGGACTTCCCTGGTGGCTCAGATGGTGGAGAATCTGTCTGCAGTGCAGGACACCCCAGTTTAATCCCTGGGCTGGGAAGATCCTCTGGAGAAGGGACTGGCTACTCCCTCCAGTATTCTTGTCTAGGGAATCCCATGGACAGAGGAGTCTGGCAGGCTACAGTCCATGAGGTCAAAAAGAGTCAGACACGGCTCACTGACTGACATTTTCACTTTCATATACTAAATAAATGCTGCTGCTGCTGCTGTTAAGTCGCCCCAGTCGTGTCCGACTCTGTGCGACCCCCTAGACAGCAGCCCACCAGGCTCCGCCATCCCTGGGATTCTCCAGGCAAGAACACTGGAGTGGGTCGCCACCTCCTTCTCCAATGCATGAAAGTAAAAAGTGAAAGTGAAGTCGCTCAGTCACGTCTGACTCTTCGCGACCCCATGGACTGTAGCCTACCACGCTCCTCCGTCCATGGGATTTTCCAGGCAAGAGTACTGGAGTGGGGAGCCATTGCCTTCTCTGAAATAAATGCTAAATAATACTAAAACTCATCAACTAGGATCTAGCCACATGTCTCTAATATGATGTTAATCACCCAGAGATTACCTTTACCAATCATGGTTTCCTGACCTGTTTTTTAATGGTCCTTGTATCTCTGGAGGGAAAGGTCTCTGAGACCGTTCTCTAAGAACGTGCTGGTGAGCATTTATCCACACACCCACATTCCTGAGGCTTCCAGCTCCTCTGGCCTCTGTAGTTTAACTTGCTGTGTGATTTGGTCAAATTGCTTATAAGTTCTGTTCTTCCCCTGAACACGGAAGACATCAGAGTGTATCACCTGATTCTTCAAATCTCTGACCCCTCTTTAGATCCTTCTCCATGGCTTCTGAGAGCTCCGTGAAGAATATCAGAGAACAATCTGGTTTCTGAGAATTCAGCTGCACACTGAAGCAATAATGTTTAGAATGGATTCGAGCGACTGTCTAGGGTCTTCCCTGTCTTTTAAAGTAAGGCATCTGGAATGCTCATCCTATACTCAGCTAATTTTTATATTTTTCAGGGTCTGTTGGGACCTAGAACACCCCAGATTTCTGTTATCAGGACTCATGCTCACATATTAACCAACTGGAAGCACATCCCAGGCAATGCAGCCAGTTCAAACTAGGAAACCTAGATCCAAACCCAGGTCTTCCCCTCTTGACCCCAGGTCTCTTCCAGTTTATATGATTTTGTTGATGTGTTTTTGGCTGTCTTCGTTGCTGTGCGGGTTTTTCTCTGGCTGTGGTGCACAGGCTTCTCATCGTAGTGACCTCCCCCACCATGGGGCACGGGCTGTAGGGCGTGTCGGCTTCAGTAGTTGAGGCTCCGGGCTCTGGAGCACAGGCTCAACAGCTGCGGTCCACAGTCTCACGTGGCATGTGGCACTGTCCCGACCCAGGGATCAGACCTGTGTCCCCTGCATTGGCAGGTGGATTCCTTATCATTGAGCCACCAGGGAAGCACCCCACCCCCACCGTGTCCCTTCTTCTATTGCCTCCCACGGGATTTAGTTTCTTTGTCTCTAAAGTTAGAACCGAAACTAGGTGACCACTACAACATTCTCAATTTTAAGCTTCATGCTAGCAAGCAAGGCTATCTGGTTTCATATATCATTTGAGGAGTATGCCTATAAAGAAGCAAGAGAAATCTGTGAATAGCAGAAATACACATTTGAGAATAGACCACATCCTCGTTTTGACGTGATGAAAGAGTTCTGTTTCATTTGGCTGCAAATTATCATACTTTGATTTTTGTTCTCATCAGGGATGTTTTAGAAATTGCTTCATCTTGACCTAAGAAAACCAGACCAATTTTCAGTTGGGGTTTGGTTCCACCAATTTTGGCGTCACAGAAATATCTGATTTGATTCCCCTGTTCTTTATACTTAGAGGATTTTGACATGGTTGCAGGAGACGCTGTACTTTTTCTAAGGATCAAACACTCCTCCATCTCTCAGGAAGACCTTTCCATGCCTGGGAATTTATTTCCTAGCAAAAACATGGTCTCGGTTGGTAAAGAATCTGCCTGCAGTGCAGGAGACCCGGGTTTGACCCCTGGGTCAGGAAGATCCTCTGGAGAAGGAAATGGCAATCCACTCCAGTGTTCTTGCCTGGGAAATACTGTGGACAGAGGAGCCTGGTGGGCCACAGTCCATGGGGTTGCAGAGTAGGATACGGCTGAGTCACTGAGCACACACAGGAGGACCCAGAGGACTGAGCATGCGGTCACAGTCACGGCTGTGACTTGCGTGGGCCCAGTCCACAGGGTCGAAAGAGTCAGACGTGACTTAGTGACTAAGCCCACCGAAAAACAGCAACAGTGGCAACAGCCGACACAAACGATCCCTGTTATCTCACCTGCCTCCCTTCCCTGAAAGCAGAATTATTTTCTGAAGACATTCAGTGAAATGTCTTGGGAGAATTCAGGCAGCTGGCTGTGGGAACTGGTTTTCCAAGCAGCGTCCTCCCTGTGTTGCATTTAGGGCCCTGAAACATGCTGGTTGTACCCCACCATCCCCAGCTGAGCCGAGTGAAAGCGCTCCACCCCCCCACACACACAGCCCACAACCAGCTGAGCTCTTGCTTTGCGCTTCATCAGCAATAGGTAAGCAGGGACCAGCTGAGGAGAAAAGTGCTCCCAGTGACTGCCAAGCCCTGTTAGTGCTGCAAGAGAAGAGAGAAAAAGGAGAAGAAATAGAGCAAAGCAAATGGAACTAATACAGGGAACAAGAGAGCCCTTTACTGGGTGTGAAGAGACATCCCCCACACTATTCAGTGTTCTCAGAGATTCAAGACATAACACTTCTACTAAATAAGAAAGGGAACAATCGGAGAATAAGAGAATGCTTTTTTGATGTAAAAGATAATTGCTGGGATAAAAAGAATGAAAAGTTGGAAAATGAAATAGAGAAAATCTTCCAGACAGCAGAATAACAGCAGAAGAGACTGCTATATAAGCATAAACTTCAATCATGCCTGACTCTTTGAGACCCTATGGACTATAGCCCACCAGCTCCTCTGTCCATGGGATTCTGCAGGCAAGAATACTGGAGTGGGTTTCTTCTCCAGGGGATCCTCCTGACCCAGGGATCAAACCCACATCTGTTGTATGTCTTATGTCTCCTGCTTTGGCAGGTGGGTTCTTTACCACTAGAAGACACCTGGAAAGCAATAGGGTAGAATAGGAGAAAAAAAAAAAAAGACCTGAAGGAAAAATGTTTGAGGCCTCATATGTGACTAATAGGCATAAATTAAAGAAAACAGAGGGAAGGAATAATATATAACAGAGATTGAGGACTTTCCAGAATTAAGGGACAAAAGCGTTCAGATTAAAACAGTCCACTGAGTTATTAGTGCCATAACTGAGACCCCCCACCCCCAGCCCTGACACATTCCTAGGGGGACTTCAGAAAACCAAGGGTGCAGAAAGGCTCTTTGTGTAAATAAACATTGGTTTGAAATAAGATCTCTTGTTATCTACATTGGATGCTAAAAGATAATGGAGTGGTCTTTCAGGTTCTAAAGGAAAATCGCTTGGAACTAAGATTTCTCTACCCAGCCAAACTATCAAAGTATAAACTATGAAGGGAGGATGAACACATTTCAGATGTGTGAAGATTCAGAAATTGCATCTACCAGTGTTCTCTCATCAAAGGTTACTTAAATTTTTGTTTTATATTTTCCAAGTCTCCTGTGAATGAGCTATCATATTTCCATAATTGAAGAATATATATATTTTAAAATTACTTCCCTGGTAGCTCAGCTGGTGAAGAATCCACCTGCAAGGCAGGAGACCCTGGTTCAATCCCTGGGGCAGGAAGATCCCTTGGAGCAGGGATAGGCTACCCACTCCAGTTTTCTTGGGCTTCCCTGGTGGCTCAGACAGTAAAGTATCCTCCTGCAGTGTGGGAGACCTGGTTTTGATCTCTGGGTTGGGAAGATCCCCTGGAGAAGGGAACTGCTACCCAGTCCAGTATTCTTGCCTGAAGAATTCCATGGACAGAGGAGCCTGGCGGGCTACAGTCCATGGGGTTGCAAAGAGCTGGACAGGACTGTGCAACTTTTACTTGCAGTTAAGTTTATACTTGAGCCAGGCAAACAAGAGGAAGATGGGGGTCCAGCAGACAGTGAGCCACACCCAGCGGGAGAGAAGCTCCCAGACACCAGTGATGCGGCCTGGATCCAGACCAGGAGGGTGAGGGTGGGTAACTCCTGCAGGCCGTTCCAGCAAAGGAGGGCTTGACTGGATAGAACAGATACTGGAGAAGGTGGTGGGGAAGATGTGAAGAAGGCCAATCCTTAAAAGACATGAGAAAAACAATGAACAGTACAATAAGAGGCATGGATTCAAGACATACCATTTGGTTCTCAAAAAACTTCAGAGTCTCAGGAAGGTGTCACTGTTGGCTGCTTTGTAACGTGTGGAGCCAGCCCTACAGATGAAGCCTTGAAGAGCTCATTGCTAGGGGTCTAAGTCGCTTATACATTTGACGGATGTGTGATTTATACTGATGGAGTTAAGAGATGAGAGGGCATTACTAAAATTACTAAGGAACCAATAGGAAAACTGAAAATAGAGATATAGTTGTTGGGAGCAGGGGTGGGGCACGGTAAAGACTTCACATGTCAAAGCCTGAGATGCACATGCAGTTGACAGGCTGAGTGATGCTCATTGTTGGGTTATTCAGTCACTCAGTCATGTCTGGCTCTTTACAACCCCTGGACCGCAGCACCCAAAGCTTCCTTGTCTTTCGCCATCTCCTGCTGTTTGTTCAAACTCATGTCTGTTGAGGCGGTGATGGCATCCAACCATCTCATCCTCTGTCGCCCCCTTCTCCTGCCTTCAATCTTTCCCAGCATCAGGGTTTTTTAACAAGCACATTTTGTAGAGATATGCTCGGAACCACTGGAAGAGGAAACAGCAGGGAGGAGAGGGCATTTGGGAAGCAAGGGGCCCAGTTCAGCTGCTCTTTGTAAGTCCTCTTGTATGTTTTGAGTTTTTTATTCATGCAGTGCATAGAAGTTGGAAAAGTATACAATATATTAAAAAACAAACAACAAACAAACCAACCACAAAGGGACTTTCATGAGGTTGCCTCAGGCTGGGCAGGGAACAGATATGGAAACTTCTGCTCTGTACACTGGAGATCCTGTTCTGATCTGTTCTGATAGGAGTTCTGGGTTCCCAGTTTCATACCCTTGCTGTCCCTACCCTCCCCCACCCCAAGAGATTCCCCCCTTTTCCTGCCCTCTCCCCCAAAGGATGCAGGCTGCCCTCAGCTTGGAAGAGACTGTGAGTACCTCGCTTCGATTTCCAGATGTCCAAGGGGCTTATCAACTGGTTGTTGGGTGAAGATAAAACTCTGAAGTTAAAACATCGTCTCTCACCAGGTGTTTATGGCTGCTTCTCTCCTCTGAACACCCCCCCATCAACCTACACAGTTGCACACCTTACAGGCGCACTCACACACACTCACATGTGCCGAGCATCCCCGGACCCTCCAGGACATGACCTGAGGGAACTTTTCAGAGCAATGACTGACTCCTGTTGGAGGAAGGTGACCGGGGGTGGGGTGTCTGCTGGGGTACCTGTAGTGGGAATTAATCAGCTGTGAGTCTTACAACCTCAGCACACCCCAGAGAGTTCTGGAAAATCTGTAGAAAACCACTGTTTCTACCCAAAGGGCCCATAAAGAAACAGCCTATAACAGAGAAAAGAGAAAATGAGGGAGGCCAAGGGGCCGCACCGAGAAGTAATAAAGGAAAAATGAAATTCTAAAATTAATTACAGTAACATATGTAAAAGTGCTTGAAATGGAGCGGTTCCTTAATACTTGTTAGCATAAAAAAATCCCTGTCCCCAATTTAACTTCTATAAATAGTACTAAGTTTTGAGACATGTTAATTCACCCTCTCAAGGAATGAGAACTCATATGCTATTTGGAAAATATGGAATTTAAACTCTAGCAATTATTGTAGAAGGATAAATGGCTCAGCAGTAAAGAATCTCCCTGCAGTGCAGAAAACACAGGAGATGCGGTTTCCATCCCTGGGTCAGGAAGAGCCTCTGGAGGAGGAAATGGCACCCCGCTCCAGGGTTCTTGCCTGGAGAATTCCCGGGACAGAAGAGCCAGGCGGGTTATAGTCCATGGGATCTCATATGGCTAAAGTGATTGAGCATGCAAAGTATAATAAAATATATAGTTGGGATAAAATATATACCTTAGAAAGATCATTTTTCTTAGTGGTTTATGTGTTAAGAACAAAGGTCCTTTGACAATCTAGAGGCTGGACGTTTTTTTAATTTACTGTTATGATTATGCAAAAAAGTTATTTATGCTTTTAATCAGAACCCAAGCTGGATAATTTCTTCTGTGATTATGTTTGTGAAATATGTTATCCTCAGATCGACAGACTGGAGATTAACATGAAAGAGTGAAAGCTAAGAAAACAGAGTTCTTGGGATGATGATATTCTGGCTGTGGGTACACATACATAATTCAGCAGAGCAGACCCCATGAACAGACCCGTGACCCTCTCAGTATGACACTTTCTTAGCAATTTTACACGTCTAACAAGTCATTAGACCTTTATCTAAGGGTTGGAAAAGGCATGGTATTGAAATGAATGAATATCCAACTCTTAACTCCCGGGATAACTACGTGTGTCTGCGTGAAAGGCGTTGGGGGCTGTGCTGTCACGGGTGGGGAGGGGCTGCGGAGACCCGGCCTTAGCACCTTGGGTACATTTCAAGTCCCAGGCGTGGGAGGCACAATTAGGGGGCGGGGACTGGATGAGTCGTCTCCCACTGTGTGGCAGAGAATCATTTCTGATGGTGAGAATGGGTTTAAGTATTGGAGTAAAAGTTGTATAATGCAGGACTTTCCCAGTGATCCAGGGGTTAAGAACCTGCCTGCAATGTGGGGAACAGGGGTTTGATCCCTGGTCTGGCATGATGCCACATGCCATGGAGCCCAGGGGCCACAGCTACGAGCCCCCACCTAGAGCTGGCGTTCCGCAGCAAGAGAAGCCGCTGGATGAGAGGCCCACGCACCCCAACAAGGAGAAGCCGAAATTAGAGAAAGCCCATATCAGCGACAAAGACCCAGCATGGCTAAAAGCAAATGAATAAAATTAAAGGATCAGACTTTTAAAAAAAAAAGTTGTATAATACAAAAAAAATTTAGTAAGCCTTTGAACCCGAGCAGATTCCATGCTGGGTCTTATAGCCTTGCTCTCCTTGTTAACAGGCAAGTCAGTGCAAAACCCCACCTCACTTGAGTTCATAAATCTGACTGCTGCGGGTGCCACATTAGGTGCCCCAAAGTCCTAGAAAGACATTCCGAGTTGAGTGTTTCAGGGTGAAGTTCCTGTGGCTTGTGGAATTTTCAAATACTTCCCAGAGATGCTACTAGCTAGGATTCCAGGTGTGGTAATGGGAACAGGAATGTCTATGTCTCAGGGTTAGCAGGGAATGAATTCAGGACAGACTCCAGAATGTCCTTTGTGATTTGATAAGAGTGTATTAGTTTCTTACTGCCTCTGCAACAAACTGCCAAAAATTTGATGGCTCAATACAACGGTAATTTATTATCTCACAGTTCTGAAAACTCATTGGGAGGATGGATGCTGAAGCTGAAGCTCCAATACTCTGGCCACCTGATGCAAAGAGTCAACTCACTGCAAAAGACCCTGATGCAGGGAAAGATTGAGGGCAGGAGGAGAAGGGGACGACAGAGGTTGAGATGGTTGGATGGCATCACCCACTCAATGGCATGAGTTTGAGTAAACTCTGGGAGTTGGTGATGGACAGGGAAGCCTGGCGTGCTGCAGTCCATGGGGTCACAAAGAGTCGGACACAACTGAGTGATGGAACAATAGCAGAAGGATCCCTCACCTCCAAATCCTTAATTTGATTACACATGAAGAGGCCTGGTTCCAGGGACTGGGCCAATGGACATGTCTCTTAGAGGCCACTGTTCAATCCCCTACAAAGATTATCCAAGTGACACAGGAAACCTGTCGGGTGGAATCCCTTGACCAGCTGCTCCTCCTGTGCCTGGCGGCCCTGCTGTCTCAGAAACCTCTTCTCTGGAGCTTGCTGCCTGCACTCAATCCTGGCCTGGCCTCCACCGGCCATGCAGCTTCAGGCAAGCTGCTTAGCCTCCATCCGCCTCTGTCCTTTATCTGACAGAGAACAGTAGCATCTATAGGCTGTACTCTGCATTGTAAGGTTGCTGCGAGGATTGTGTGTGTGGCGCGCGTGCTAAGTTGCTTCAGTCGTGTCCGACTCTGTGCGACCCTGTGGACTGCAGCCCGCCAGGTTCCTCTGTCCATGGGGATTCTCCAGGCAAGAATACTGAACTGGGTTGCCATTTACTCCTCCAGGGGATCTTCCCACCCAGGGATCAAACCTGGGTCGCCTGCACTGGCCGTCAGGTTCTTTACTACTAACGCCACCTGTTGTGAGAATTGAAAGTGAAAGTCCCTGAGTCACGTCCGACTTTTGTGACCCGATGGACTATACAGTCCATGGAATTCTCCAGGCCAGAATACTGGAGTGGGTAGTCTTTCCCTTCTCCAGGGGATCTTCCCAACCCAGGGATCGAACCCAAGTCTCCTGCATTGCAGGCGGATTCTTTACCAGTTGAGCCATAAGGGAAGCGGAGTTAAAATGTGTGAGGTGATTATGAGGAGCCTGGCCCATGCTGCCTCTTTAGAAGCACTGGTCTCACTTGCAACCACCCAGGATGCAAGCGTCTGCCGCGGCCCTCGTCCATAGTCCAAAACTGCCGCAGGACGGCATTCTAAAACCAGCGAGCTGCATCAGCCTTCAGGCAGGTCCCTGTGCACCTGCCACGTGATGCGGAAGGAGACTCCCCACCTGCCCCTCCAGACCCTCACTTTCTGCTAACCATGGATGTGTTTCCTACTCGCCCTCCCTGTGGTCACCTGTCCCTGTGTCCAGCTCCTGTCGGAGTTGCTGCTCTTTCTTGCCCTTCCAGGTCCTTATGTCCCGCATCACCTCGAACCTTCCAAGGTCCCTTCTCTCCTCACGTTGTTGGGTTTCTTTCCAGCCTCCACTGTGCACTGCAGACCCCTGGATGACCACCCTGAGCCTTTGGAGTCTCACCCCACATGCTCTCTGTGAACTTTCTCAGCCCATACCTGGCATCCGTGACTTGTGGTACTGGGTCCCCTTCACCCTTCCCACCATGGCCATGACCTTGACAGTGAGCGCCCAGGGCATCTTTGCAATGGTCTGCTGGGTGTTTCCACTGGGAACCCCCCACAAGCAGCTCGGTCTCCACGTGGCTGGGACCAACTCTGTGCCCCTAGCGTCCTTCCTCTGCATTCTCTTCATCCTCGCCTTCCTGCCGGAACACAGAGCCACACATGGTTCTTCCCTCAGTCTCTCCTCCAGCCGAGTTCACTTGAGTGTCCCCACAGACACCCCACCTCTCTACTCAGGCTTCCTGTCTCACATGGACTTGTGCGGAAGCCAGGACCACGGAGGACGGTGGCCAAGCCCACGCTCACTCAGCCCTCACCCTCAGAGGCTCCTGTGGATTGGCCCCTACCCAACAGCATTCACTTGTTCCCGCTGGACAGACCCGCGGTTCTTGTCCGAACCCCAACAGTGGCCCCGGACCTGGGTCGGCATTCAGGTTTTCAGGTCGCAGAAAGTAGTGTGGGTGTGACAGTGAATTGCATTTCTCAACATGGCTGGGCTAAGGGGCCTCCCGATAGCTGGGAAAGCATGGTTTCTGGGTGTGTCTCTGAAGGCGTTTCCAGAAGGGATGAACATTCAACTCAGCAGAGCAAACAAAGACCCCCTCACCTGTGGAGGGACTGAGCAGGTCAGAAAAGCTGAGGAAAGATGAATTCGCCATGCTTGAGTGGAGACATCCATGCCCAACCCATGGACGTCATCACTCCTGATTCTTGGGCTTTTACACCCAGATCAGGACTTAGGTTTTCAGCTCCTCCGGTTTTCAGGCCTTCACACTGCTACTGAATATTCCCTGGAAGGACTGCTGCTGAAGCTGAGGCTCCAAATCCTTTGGCCACCTGATGCGAACAGCCAACTCATTGGAAAAGACCCTGGTGCTGGGAAAGATTGAAGGCAGGAGAAGGTGGGGGGCCAGCAACAGAGGATGAGATGGTTGGATGGCATCATCGACACAATGGAATTGAGTTTGAGCAAACTTTGAAAGAGAGCGAAGGCCAGGCAAGCCTGGCGTGCTGAGGTCCATGGGGTCACAGAGAGCCAGATGTGGCCGAGCGGCTGAACAGCAACAGATCTGCGTGCATATCAACAAGTTGCGTGTCTTACCGGCTCTGTGTCTCTGGAGAGCCCCGGCTGGCCGGCCGCCGCCCCCAGGCTCACTGCCTGACTGCTGTGCGGGTGGGCCTCTAGCCACCGCCACTGGCCAGCTCTTCCCGGTCCGGCCCTGACTGCAGGGAGGACTGCACACCCTCCCCTTCCACCAGCACCTGAACAGAGCTTCCCGGCCAGGCTCCCGCTCAGGAAAGTTACCTGTGGGATTCAGGGCACAGTGCTGCCTCTGCCAAGGCGCTTAGATCCCAGCCTCACGTCTCCACCTGTCCCCAGCACCCCTCGGGGGCACACACTTGATAAACTGGAATTGATGAGACTGATCCGGAAGGTGTCCGCTGCCAAGAGCCCACAGGAGTGAGTCATCCCGGCCAGCCTTTGTGCTCTGGGAAGGCTACATAGGAACCTTTCTGTGAGGGTTGGAAGGGTTATTTCCCTGGGGAGGCTTGGGGTGGCGGGGACAGAGAACCCTTATTTGGGCTGCTATGAGACTGCCGTGGTGATTGGACATCCAAGGGAAGGCTCAGAAGCAGCAATTCAACAGCTAAGGTATTGGGTTTTCAGGTAAACGAATACTAGAGGAGTTACTTATCTATTCATTTATTCAATAAACATTTGTTGAGCATCTTCACTGTGCTCATCACTGAAGAACAAGAAAATTAACGACAGTCTCTAGCCTGAAGCAGAGGGATAATTCAACAACTGTCTATTCTATAATACAATATATTCTATAATAATAGTTACAGATGATAGTAACTATTGGGCTTCCCATGTGGCACTAGTGGTAAAGAATCTGTCTGCCAACACAGGAGACATGAGACACGGATTTGATCCCTGGGTTGAGAAGCTGCCCTGGAGGAGGACACAGCAACCCACTCCAGGATTCTTGTCTGGGGAATCCCATGGGTAGAGGAGCCTGGTGGCTACAGTCCATAGGGTTGAAGAGAGCTGGACATGACTGGAGCGACTTAGCATGCATGCATAGTAACCAGTATAGTAACTATAGTAATATTTACAGAAGGCTCAACTGCTGGGGTCCAGCCCCAGTGGAACCAGGGAATTTGAAGCAGGGACAGAGTCGGAGTCTTAGGAAAGAATTATTTAATTAGAGACATAAAGAGATTAGGAAAGAATAGTGTATTAGGAAAATTAGTGGAGAAAAGAGACTGATATTCTTTGGTTTACTCGGAAAGCTAATAAAGTCTCAAGACAAGAAACTTGCACTATCTATGTTAGGCCACAGGTACCCGCTTGAATAGAGGAGGGTGACCTGCCTTGGGCTCCCTCTTGCGTGGGTCTTAGAAGCCCGGGCAAATAAGTAGACACGGGAACCTCTGCATTCCAAGGGATCAGCCTGAAAAGGATAGGGAGGGAGAGGGAGAAAGAGAGAGAGAGAGTGGACACGGGGGGAGGCCAAGCTTGTGCAAAAACCCCATAAATTTATTTTTAAAAGGTGTTTATATACCCTAAGTTTTACATAATGGAAGATACAGAGTCATGCAGGGGCAGCAGTCCTGACCCTTTCTGTATATCTTTTTGTATACAAAAGGTCTCAGGTGATTTACATTATCTTCTGGCCAAGAGGCCTGTTAATACTTTATGGCTCTCTTCCTTAATGAATGTTAATCTCATTTCCCCTGAAGTGCTTTTCTTTAATCTGCATCACCCTCAAAGCACTAAAGTTACATCCCTATAGAACAAAGGTGCAGTGGGTTATAACAAAGAAGGTACTTAACTCAAAGATCTATGTTGCTGCTTGTTTTTTTTTTCCATATACCAACTATATCAACAAATAAAAGATATGAAAATTTGGCAGCAAGTATTGGCTCAACAAATGAAACCCTTAATCAGTCCTATTCTAATGATTTTGACTCCTCGGAAGCCCCTACACTCCTAGGATGTTTTGAGCTTCCTGTGCCTCTGGAGCCTGCAAACAATCACATGCGCAGCTGTAAGAGTCCTGTAGGCAGGCTAGAAAGCCATCAGAGGGGTTTTTGGATTGAAACACTCTTATTATGCTCAGGAGACTTATTATCTAAAAGCTCTAACTTTTTCCAGAAAAAGGTGGTGGGGGACAGCCCCTGTTAATGTCAGAAGTGTAGCGAGAAGCATAATGCCGTACGGCAGGCAGACTCTGGTTTTGGGGCAGATGCTTGAGAAAATCCAGCGAGGCTCCCTTAAGGCCGGACTTGCCTTTGCCTGTCAGGCCCCTTAACCTCATGACCTTTGCCACGGGCGGGACTCCTCGTGCTGGCTCCCGTCACTCAATTGCGTCAGACACTGTGTAAACACTGTGCCAGTCTCCCGTCATTTATCCCTCCCAAGAACTCTATGGAAAAAGAGCCTGTTTCCCCCGTTGTATAATAGACAGAGAAAACAGAGGCACAGAGAGGTGAAGGGACTTGGCCAGTGTCTACACGAACGGTAAATGGTGGAGCCTGACTCAAACCTACATGTATTAGCTAGTGCAAAACTAGATGCTGTGATAAAGAGTCCCCAGATTTCATAGCAATAGCTCACAATTCCAGAGAGATATGATATTCTGAGTGTTTTACATTATTACTCCATTTGCTTCTTGCAGCCATCTGAGGTTGCATAGTCTTCACCTCCCCAGGACAGTGATGAGAGCTGAGGCACAGGACATTAAGCAACTTGCTCAAGGTCACACAGATATTAAGTGGCAGAACTAACTAAGTGGAGTTGGAACTGACAAAGTGACCCCTGCAGGTCATTGCCATAACCACCCTGCCACACTATACTAATACTGACTTCTCCCCCACTCTCAACAGTTTTGAGTCAAGTGGTCCATACTGGTGGGGTAAGTCTGCTCCGCTAGGCATCCTAAGACCCATATTCCGTCCATGTCTTTATTCCTCCATCCCCAAGGATGCCAGTGTCTGATACAGTATCCACTGCTGACAAGGCTATTTTACAATTAAAATGTGATTCCTCAGCTGCCCTAGCCACATTTTAAACGTCCAGGGGCTACCACCTTGGACAGCATAGATCTAGAAGATTTTCATCATCTCAGGAAGACCTACTGGACGGTCATTGCCTTGTCCAGGTCCAGGCAGAGACATGAAGGGAGTGGTTGAGAAGAAAACCCAGCAGGTGTGTTAAGTCTCAGACCCAAATCTGGCCACATTGCTTCTCCTTGACACATTTCTTAGTGTCAAGGCCATGCATGCCTGGGAAACGTGGACCAGAAAGGCAGTCACGGGCCTGACTTCACTTCCATTTCTGTGGAAGAAGGAAGTTCAGTTCAGTTGCTCAGTCATGTTTGACTCTTTGCATCCCCATGGACTGCAGCATGCCAACTCCCTATGGCATATGGGATCTTGATTCCCTGACCAGGGATTGAACCCATGCTGCCTGCCTTGGATGCATGGAGTTTTAACCACTGGACCACCAAGGAAGTCCCTTGGGATTCATCTTGAGGCCTGGAAACTCTCAAAGGGGAGATGAGGGCTGCAGCCCAAGTTGCCGGAGGATGAGAATTTTCAGACTACACAGTCTACTCCTCTGAGGGTCTCATGTCGTAGTTCAGGGAGTTGCACCTGCTTGCCCCCTCCAGCCTACCCACAGAACTGGGGTAACAGAGCAGAGCAAGGACGCAGGGATGTGTGGACGGTGTTACGCAGAGAGTGTAAAAATCTACCGCAGATTATTAGTACTATTATTAATTACATTAAGTATATAATTAATACTATTGTCATTA